>CM038682.1:501506131-502018925 GCA_021605205.1 Aegilops longissima | reverse complement strand
TAGCTAGCGCCATACCAGTAGTAGGAGATACCATAGTGACTTGGCTTTGGGGTGGTTTCTCCGTGGACAATGCCACCTTAAATCGTTTTTTTAGTCTCCATCATTTACTCCAGATGGTGGTAAAGTGATACCACATAAGGAGCTCTTCCTCATTCAGTCATACTCAACAAAAGTAAGAAATGTTTGACCCGGATCCTTTTTTCATCTTCATATAGAAAGATAATATGCAAGGGATGATGAAACGATTCCCAAGCTCTTCGTGATGCTGAAATCAGCAAAGGTAGAAATCAAGAAATAGCATCAAGTGTTGATGATTAACAAGACCACTAGTTTCAAGAAAAAGGACAAGGGAAAGAAAGGGAACTTCAAGAATGACAAGCAAGTTGTCACTCCCGTGAAGAAGCCCAAAGCTAGACCCAAGCCTGAAACTGAGTGCTTCTACTGCAAAGGAAATGGTCACTGGAGGCGGTAACTGCCCCCAAATACTTGGCGGATAAGAAGGATGGCAAAGTGAACAAAGGTATATTTGATATACATGTTATTGATGTGTACTTTACTAGTATTCATAGTAGTCCCTCGGTATTTGATACCGGTTCAATTGCAAAGATTTATAACTCGAAAGAGGAGTTGCAAAATGAACAGATACTAGTTGAGGGCGAGGTGATGATGTGTGTTGGAAGTGATTCCAAGGTTGATAAAATCACCAACGCGCAATCCCTTTACCTTCGGGATTAGTGTTGAACCTAAAATAAATGTTATTTGGTGTTTGCGTTGAGCATGAATATGATTGGATCATGTTTATTGCAATATGGTTATTCATTTATGTCAAAGAATAATTGTTATTTTGTTTACATGAATAAAACCTTCTGTGGTCATACACCCAAGGTGAATGGTTTATCGAATCTCGATCTAGTGATACACATTCATAATATTGATGCCAAAAGATGCAAAGTTGATAATGATAGTGCAACATACTAGTGGTACCGCCGTTTAGGTCATATTGGTGTAAAGCGCATGAAGAAACTCCATGCGGATGGACTTTTGGAATCACTTGATTATGAATCATTTGATGCTTGCGAACCATGCCTCATGGGAAAGATGACTAAGACTCCGTTCTCCGGAGCAATGTAGCGAGCCACTGACTTATTGGAAATAGTACATACCGATGTATGCGGTCCGATGAGTGTTGAGGCTCACGGTGGGTATCATTATTTTCTGACCTTCATAGATGATTTGAGAAGATATGGGTATATCTACTTAATGAAACACAAGTCTGAAACATTTGAAAAGTTCAAAGAATTTCAAAGTGAAGTTGAGAATCATCATAATAAGAAAATAAAGTTTCTACGATCTGATCGCGCAGGCGAATATTTGAGTTACGAGTTTGGCCTTCATTTAAAACAATGTGGAATAGTTTCACAACTCACGCCACCTGGAACACCACAGCGTAATGGTGTGTCCGAACGTCGTAACCGTACTTTATTAGATATGGTGCGATCTATGATATCTCTTACCGATTTACCACTATCATTTTGGGGTTATGCATTAGAGACAGCTGCATTCATGTTAAATAGAGCACCATCTAAATCCGTTGAGATGACACCATATGAATTGTGGTTTGGCAAGAAACCTAAGCTGTCTTTCTTAAAGTTTCGGGTTGCGATGCTTATGTGAAAAAGCTTCAGGCTGATAAGCTTGAACCCAAATCAGAGAAGTGTGTCTTCATAGGATACCCAAAAGAAATTGTTGGGTACACCTTCTATCACAGATCCGAAGGCAAGATCTTTGTTGCTAAGAATGGATCCTTTCTAGAGAAGGAGTTTCTCTCGAACGAAGTGAGTGGGAGGAAAGTAGAACCTGATGAGGTAATTGTACCTTCTCTCGAATTGGAAAGTAACTCATCACAGAAAACCGTTCCTATGATGCCTACACCAACTAGAGAGGAGGCTAATGATAATGATCATGAAACTTCAGATCAAGTTACTACCGAACCTTGTAGGTTAACCAGAGCATGTTCCGCACCAGAGTGGTATGGTAGTCCTGTTCTGGAAGTCATGTTACTAGACCATGACGAACCTATGAACTATGAGGAAGCGATCATGAGCCAGATTCCACAAAATGGCTTGAGGCCATGAAATCCGATATATGATCCATGTATGAGAACAAAGTGTGGACTTTGGTGGACTTGCCCGATAAATGGATCTTCAAGAGGAAGACAGACGCTTATGGTAGTGTTACTATCTACAAAGCACGATTTGTCGCAAAAGGTTTTCGACAAGTTCAAGGTGTTGACTACGATGATATTTTCTCACACGTAGCGATGCTTAAGTCTGTCCGAATCATGTTAGCAATTGCCACATTTTATGAAATCTGGCAAATGGATGTCAAAACTGCATTCCTTAATGAATTTCTTGTATATGATGCAACCAGAAGGTTTTGTCGATCCTAAAGGTGCTAACAAAGTATGCAAACTCTAGCGATCCATCAATGGACTGGTGCAAACATCTCGGATTTGGAATATATGCTTTGATAAGGTGATCAAAGCATATGGTTTTATACAGACTTATGGTGAAGCCTGTATTTACAAGAAAGTGAGTGGGAGCTCTGTAGCATTTCTGATATTATATGTGGATGACATATTGTTGATTGGAAATGATATAGAATTTCTGGATAGCATAAAAGATACTTGAATAAGAATTTTTCAATGAAAGACCTCGGTGAACCTACTTATATATTGGGAATCAAGATCTATAGGGATAGATCGAGACGCTTAATAAGACTTTCACAAAGCACATACCTTGACAAGATTTTGAAGAAGTTCAAAATGGATCAGTCAAAGAAAGGGTTCTTGCCTGTATTGCAAGGTGTGAAGTTGAGTAAAACTCAAAGCCCGACCGCAGCAGAAGATAGAGAGAATGAAAGTCATTCCCTATGTCTCAGCCATAGGTTCTATAAAGTATGCCATGCCGTGTACCAGACCTATTGTATACCTTAGCATGAGTTTGGCAAGGGAGTACAATAGTGACCTAGGAGTAGATCACTGGACAATGGTCAAAATTATCCTTAGACTAAGGAAATATTTCTCGGTTATGGAGGTGATAAAAGAGTTCTTCGTAAAGAGTTACGTCGATGCAAGCTTTGACACCAATCTGGATGACTCTGAGTCTCGATCTGGATACATATTGAAAGTAGGAGCATTTAGCTAGAGTAGCTCCGTGCAGAGCATTGTAGACATAGAAATTCGCAAAATACATACGAATCTGAATATGGCAGACCAGTTAACTAAACCTCTCTCACAAGCAAAACATGATCACACCTTAGTACTCTTTGGGTGTTAATCACTAGGCGATGTTGTCGGTGTTCTGGGAACGGGGGTACCCAGACTTGCCTGCCTGCGGCCTGCGGCGTGGCTCAAGGGGTGGCCCAGTACGGCCCATCTTCATCAGCACAAGCTCAAGACCCTCGCGAGGAGCCAAGCCTCGTGGGGGATGATGTGAAGCTTCCTCGGTAGCGGCCTCGTCAGGCTGGCTCGCGAGGAGGCGGAGAGATCAAGGCGGGGTACCTCACGAGGTGCCCATGGCGCAAGCCATGACGATCAAGGGCGCCGGTGGCGCCGCCAGCCCATGATATCCTCATTTCCTCTTTGGTGCAAAGGAGGCAAGCACAAAGCGAGAGCATCAAGCAAAGGCAACCATTTGGTGCAACAAGACCAAGACCAACACAACGGCAGGAAGGAGGTCATCGTGGAGCCCAAGCCGGCGTCCACTGTCGAGTCTTTGGCAAAGCGAGGACCGACTTTAGTCAGATAAGTGTACTAGATGTTCCCCTTCAAAATGGCCAATTGTTGGCGCCCTTCCCGCTCAATATTTGGGAAGAGGCCCAGGGCCTCTGCCTATAAATAGGACTAGCCACCCACAGGGTAGAGGCATCTAGAGAGAGAGAGAGAGAGAGAGAGAGAGAGAGAGAGAGAGAAGCGACTGAACTCCCCCCTAGCAGTTCGTCGCACCAGCCAAGAACAGACCATCGCGAGGCTGTCCTTCCTTGTACTGTTCATCATCAGCCCCTGAGGCAATCCACCACACCACACACTGGAGTAGGGTATTACACCGCAATGGTGGCCCGAACCAGTATAAACCTTGTGTCCCTTGTATTGCTCTTTGTGTAGTTTAGATCCTTGCGAGGCGATGAGGGGTAGGTAGGTTGGAGGTGAGATCTCCGCGTGCACCCCAGAGTTCGAACCTAGAGGGTCTGCCGGAACCCGAAATCCGACATTTGGCGCGCCAGGTAGGGGTGCGCCGGAATCCGCCTTCTGCCGCCTCGCGCCCCATCGCATCGTCGTCATCATGTCGGGCGACCCAACGGGCAACCTGATCCTGGGCAGCTGGCCCACCCTTGAGCCGCTTCCACGGAGACCTCAACCCCATGCCCGCAGCAGCCAGCGGTCTGCAGGGCTGCTGCGGGCATGGCGACGCGGTCGAGCAACGTCAGCTCTCACGCCCGCGGTAGGCGCGGTCGGCGGCGAGGGCCTCGAACCACGCCGCGGCCACGGCGCCGTACACCCGACGCAAGCAGGCGAACTCAAGGGCTGCGCTCACGGTGGCCCGAGAGCTACTGCAATGCAGGCTGTTGGAGGGCGGCCACGACATGCTGCTGGAGCGGGTGGCAAGCTCCTGGGCTTCGCCGCATCGGGGGCTCACCCCTTCTGCACCCAGCTACCACCTCAGGTCCAGGGCGGGCCACGCGGAGGCCCCACACACGCCCGCACAGCTCCAAGCGGACTCCAAGGCCACTCCAACGCCAACCAGGCCGTCAACACCGGGCTAACAGCGGCGCTGCCTCCGCCCCCGGCCAGCGAAGGAGGACTCGCCACAGCCCACGGCCCCAGTGGGCCGCCGCGCTACCACCCCCAGGTGGGCGCCTCAAGCAGGGTTGCGTGGCACACGAGGCACTACGGTGAAGCATTCGGGGTGGCGGCCCCGAAAGAGTATGTGCCCCATATGATGGATCAAGGGCACGCGCAGGAGGACGAACATGGCTCGCTGTAACGCCCCGGATGCAACTTTCCATATTCGTAACTCCAACTCTTGCCTTTTCCGGAGATGTGATATGTTATTTCCTTCGTGGTTGGGTTTTTGTCTTTTGTTTTGCTTTGTGTTCTTTGTCATGCGTCTCATCTCATGGCATCATTCACATTGCATCGGCACTCATTGCCGTCATTGTTTTTAAAACTTGCATCCGCGCGTAGTTGACGCTCCTCGCTTCCCTCTATGTTGCGTTCGTTGACCCTTTCGAGATCAACCGTGTTTTCGGTTCCCTCTTGTCAAACCACCTAACCTCTCTCCGACCCCCTCTTTCGTGCGTCCGAAATCTGCCCCGAACCCGACCGCTCAGTCGCGACCATTGGATCCGGATCATCCCCAAAGATCTATAAAACATCACCGTTTTTTATTTTTGGGCTCCCTAGCCTATTTTTCCTGACCGTCCGATTTTGATCGAAGAAACGAGTTAGCCCCTAATCTAACACCCACCTACTATATATAGCAGTGCTATCATCGGACCAATCCCTAATTGCTAGGGATCCTCCTAGCCGCTGCCGCTCCTCTGGTCTTTTCTTTCTTGGGATCCCCTCCCGATCCAAACCACCAACCGAAGCCGCCACCTTCCTCGTTTTCCAGATCGGGCCAACCGCAACCTTCCAATCCATCGATCCCCATCCAACCACCTGCCCGAGCTCTTCCGTTCGAAGCCACGAGAGAACCTCCGTCTTTGGCTGGATGTGGGAGCGAGAAGAGCTCCTCCCGTTTGCTCCTCCCTCCATGGAGTCGTCGCCATTCGTCGTCACCAGAACCAGCTCGCCGGAGCCCCAGCAGGAACTGCCTCGCGACCTCACCTCTCCTTCCTCCTTCCTCGCGTTTCTCTTTCGGCCTCTCACGCATGGCTCTCTGTCTCTTCCAACGCAGGACGCCCGCCATGGACAGCGTCTCCCCAGCAGCTCGCGATACCGTCCTCCGTCGCTTGCTCCGCCACAAGTCTTTGTCACCTCCATGTCGAGCAGCAGCTTCGGAGAACCTGGCGCCACCCGGTCCGCCTCCCTCTTCCGTCCCTCTCCTTCACCTATCTTGTTCCTCCTGCTCGACTCTCGTCTGAATTTTCCCGCCATGGCCTTGCAGCTTCCGCCGCTCCCGCTAAGTCCGTTCGCGGAGTCCCTTGAAGCGGCCGCCTGGATCTCATCTACGGCCCGTCGCGACCTCCCGACCCAGCGCCGCCTGAGCCGCCTCCTTCCTTGGATCCGCGACTGCTGCTTCTTCCTTCAGCCGGGAAGCGAGAGGAAGCTGCCTCTGCGCGCCGTCGCGCCCTTCCCGCCTCGAGATCCGGTGGATCCACCTCCTCCTCCAGCCACGGCACTTCACGGCGGTTCGCGCGCCGACCTGCTGCCCAGCGCCTGCTGCGCCTCCTCGCCCGTTCGGCAGGAGGACGGCGCGCTCGCTTCGCTGCGTTGACGCGCCTTCCTCGCCTACTTGGATCGCGACCACGCCCGCCAAAGATCGCTAAGGCCCAGTAGCGCCTCGGCGCCCCGCCAGCCACCGCCTCCCTATCCATTGAACGGCCCAAGGCCCATGGGTGAGCAGCCCCTCCAGATCCCCACATGCCTTTGTTGGGCTAGCGGATTGGCCCAGCGTAGAAGTTTTTTTTCCGTCTGCGATTTGTCTAATTATCCGATGATTTACTGTTTCTGAAAACCCCTATTCATCATGCATATAATAACTTTTTAACGATTGCATCATATGTAAAAACTTTATATATGTAAAATGCTTAGAAAATTGTGTAGATTAATAATATGCCACTTTCATCTATGTTAAAAATGTTTAACATGCTGTTTGTGTTTATTTTGCATAATGCCATGCTAAAATGATTTATTTCATAACTAAATAACCGTAGCTCCATTTTAAATAAACTTTATATGTAAATGGGGTAGAAAAATGCCTAGTTTAACATGGTGCACTTTATTTTGCTGTTTAATAACTCTAAAATTGTGTTTAGGTCAGAACAGTACCAAACCTAATATATGCATATGAGGAGTTTCCGGACTTGTTGTTTTGTTGCTTCCGGCCTCATTTAAACTTGCCTAACTAGTTAGTTTACTTATGTTTCACCTCTTGCCATGTTTATAACAACATTTAATATTGTTGATTACCTAACCGGGAGTAAACTAAATAATTGTTGTGGTGTTTTGGCAATATGCACCTCGTTGCATATTGAGCTCCATTTAACTTGTAGTTTTGTTTGTGCATATTGCCATGCCATGCTATTTAAACCGGACATGCATCATACTTGGTTGTGCATCATGCCATATTTGTGATTGTGTGTTTACCATGTTGTTTGCTTCTTTCCGGTTTGCTTCTCTCGTTAGCTTCGGTTTCGTTCCGGAGTTGTGAGGATTCGTTCGACTTCGTCCGTTTGTCTTCTTCATGGACTCGTTCTTCATCCTTGTGGGATTTCAGGCAAGATGACCATACCCTCGAAATCACTTCTATCTTTGCTTGTTAGATGCTCGCTCTTTTGCTATGCCTATGCTACGATGCCTATCACTTGCTTATCATGCCTCCCATATTGCCATGTCAAGCCCCTAACCATCCTTTCCTAGCAAACCGTTGTTTGGCTATGTTACCGCTTTGCTCAGCCCCTCTTATAGCATTGTTAGTTGCAGGTGAAGATGAAGTTTGTTCCTTGTTGGAACATGGAGATGGTGTTCCTTGCTGGTACATGTTTACTTGTTGGGATATCACAATATATCTTATTTAATTAATGCATCTATATATTTGGTAAAGGGTGGAAGGCTCAGCCATATGCCTGGTGTTTTGTTCCACTCTTGCCGCCCTAGTTTCCGTCATATCGGTATTATGTTCCCGGATTTTGCGTTCCTTACACGGTTGGGTGATTTATGGGACCCCCTTGATAGTTCGCTTTGAATAAGACTCCTCCGGCAAGGCCCAACCTTGGTTTTACCATTTGCCACCTAAGACTTTTCCCTTGGGTTCTGCAGACTCAAGGGTCATCTTTATTTTAACCCGGGCGGTGCTCCTCCAGTGCTGGTCAAACTAAACCACTTGCGGTGCCGCCCGAGGCAACTTGGGGTATCGTCGGTTGTCCGTCGACTGCTCATCCGGTGTGCCACAGGAGCGAGATATGTGCAGCTCCTATCGGGATTTGTCGGCACATTAGGCGGCTTTGCTGGTCTTGTTTTATTCTTTGTCGAAATGTCTTATAGTCCGGGATTCGAGACTGATCGGGTCTTCGGTAGAAGGAATATCCTTCGTTGACCGTGAGAGCTTATAATGGGCTAAGTTGGGACACCCTGCAGGGTATTATCTTTCGAAAGTCGTGCCCATGGTTATGAGGCAGATGGGAATTTGTTAATGTCCGGTTGTAAAAACCGAAGTTGATCTTAATTAAAATACACCAACGGCGTGTGTAACGTGATGGTCTCTTCTCATGGAGTCCGGGAAGTGAACACGGTGTTGGAGTTATGCTTGGCGTAGGTTGTTCTAGGATCACTTCTTGATCATAGTTGTTCGACCGTGCTTTTGCCTTCTCTTCTCGCTCTCATTTGCGTATGTTAGACACCAGATATGCTAGTCGCTTGCTGCAGCTCCACCTCACTACCTTCTCCTACCCATAAGCTTAAATAGTCTTGATCTCGCGGGTGTGAGATTGCTGAGTCCCGTGACTCACGAGATACTTCAAAACCAGTTTGCGGTGCCGATGAAACCGTGCGGTGGCCTTTCCGAGCTCAAGGAGGAGCTCGATGAAGATCTTGTTCTTTGTGTTGTTTCGTCTCGGTTGATCGATAGTGGAGCCAGTTGGGACGATCGGGGATCTGTGTAGCATCTGGGGTAGTCTTCTTTTATTTTGGTTCCGTAGTCGGACCTTGATTGTACTGTATGATGTAATGCTTTACTCATGTATTGTGTGAAGTGGCGATTGTAAGCCAACTATGTATCTCTTTCCTTATGTATTACATGGGTTGTGTGAAGATTACCTCACTTGCGACATTGCTTTCAATGTGGTTATGCCTCTAAGTCGTGCCGACACGTGGGAGATATAGCCGCATCGAGGCGTTACAAGTTGGTAATCGAGCCATCCCGACTTAGGAGCCCCCGCTTGATTGAATCGCTGACTTTGTTGAGTCTAGAAAAAATGTTTTGAGTCTTAGGATTATATATATCGGAGAGTAGGATTCTTTTTACTCCTCAGTCCCTTCGTCGCTCTGGTGAGGCATCCTGACGTAGAGTTTTGACTCTTTCTCTTCTCAAATTTCACTAAATTTTTTTTAGGATCACGCGGGTATCTTGGAATCGTTCCGATGGTTTTGTGACGAGAACATTGTTCTTGGTGCCTCCTGACATTTAGGGGTTGTGGCAGTGTCCCGGGGAGTTGAGCTCCGAGGTGTTGTCGTCACAATTTTATCGTTGCGATTCTGGAATACGAGTTTTGCCGACATCGAAAATCTCTTTTATGCGGTTGTTGGTGAGATAACCTCGATAACCCGATCTTGGGGCGAGCTCGAGAGTATTGCCATGACTTCGTATAACGGATGCTTTTGAAGGTCGAGGTAAGCGATTTCGGAGTTTTCTTGGTTATGTGTTGAAGGATGGATCAATTTGGATCTAGGTATTGTTAGTTTGGGTGATATATTTTGTGTCCCTGTATCCCCAACACCAGATTGCATAACCAGAAAGTTTGGGAGTTTATAATTGGGAATTCTAGTAGCTTATAGGATATCTTTCCGACGGATGTATGATTTGAGATTGGGGTCCAACATCTAGTGGTTTAAGCTTTTCACGGTCGATTTACGAGTGGTGCGAGACGTCTTAAAGAATCCTTGGCTATGCTGATTCGGGGACGTCTTGTTTGTCATTCATGACATCCGCTGTACGTCGTGCCCGTGGGGCCTCATCACGAACACTTTGGGCGAAATCTCTATCGTGTGTTTGTTCCGGCTTATTCTGCAAGCCAAATCCTTTGTTTTTGTTTTGAGTTGTGGTATTCGAGTTGCTTCAATGTCAAGTGTTGATTCCATACCTTATTCTAAACGGTGTTCTCATATTTCTATCTGGATGCTAATCCTTCTTGTTCATCAACGTCGTCTTTTCAATCCTTTCCAACCGGTGTGCTTCCCTCCAAGTGGATCCGATCATTTCAACATTCGCAAGATCATTCCTCGGTTTTTCTCAACGATTATCATTTCATCCGTCCCAAGTTGCCTTTGTTTTCCTGCCCTCCACCCTTTTCTTCAAGGACTCGGATTTCTTAATCAAATATCCATCGTATGGATGTGAAGTCTCTTCATTCTTTTCCTCAATGCTCTTATCCGGTGATTCTCATGAAGATGCTAAAGGAAGCTCCAAGTTTATCATCCTTTGTTCTCTTATTTTCCCCGGTGGAATCAATTCAAGCTTTGTCGATCATATCCTTTTCCCCGTTTGAAATGTTTTCCCATACCGGTGCACCTCATAATCTTTCAGTTCTTGTTATTCAATTGTTCCGGAGTGTTGAAGATATCTTAGAAGATTCGCATTTCCATTCCCAATCCGTTCAAGCTATCTGGAGATAATTATCTCATTCAAGCCATTTAATTCAACCGGTGCAGTCTCTCTTTAAATTGTTCAACGGTGTTTTCTTTTGAGTGGGCCCTAACCCACAGGTCTTTTCCCAGGATCTTACCTGACTCGTCTAATTTTCCGAAGCTATTCCCAAATTCATTGCAAAGTTTGACGTAAGAATGATTTATCATCAGTCAAATGCTTTTCTCCAAGATCTTTCAAATTATTTTCATCGTTGGTTCAACCTTCCCAATTCTCATTCCGGAGTGCCTCAACAATTCTTGGTGGTTCTCATCGTCATTCTCAACATTTGAAGACTGAAGAAGAGTTTCTCTTAAATCTTGCTCCATTCTCTTCAAGATTCATGGTTCTAGTTTGATGCCATCCTCTCATAATTGTTTTAGATTGTGAGAATTCTTTTCACCCATCCGGAGCAATTCAGGAGTCTTTTCAGTTTGATTCTCCGGAGCCCATCATCTCAGAATTATTCATTCAAGCGTTCAACTCTTGTTTTCCAAATCTCACCGGTACATCGTCGAAATATCCTCTAATCAGTTCATGATCTCTTCGTTCTAATGTATCTAAATTCTGTCAAGCATCTTTATTCGTTTTCTAATTCTTCACGATGACTTGTGCCTTTGCTACTTTCATTTTCAATTCTTACGGTGGTTCGTTCAAGAGCTCTCTTCCTTCGTTATTATATAGATTCATTCGTTCTTCCCAAATCCTACCGGCGGATCGTTGAAGACCTTCCCAAGTTGAGCAATATCTCTCTTCAATCCTTTTTTCAACGGGAATAAGTAGTATGCCAAATCCATTGCTTGTTATCAATTTAATTTGATGAAGGATAAGCATACAATAAATCTTATTCTTATTTCCTCGAGTTGATTAATTCTTTTCTTCCGGAGATTGTTCATGATGAAGTAATTCTAGTTAAGTGTTTTCATCTTTTCTTTTCGGAGTTCCAAGTCCTCTCGGTTATATAATCATGAGCTCCATCTAAATCATTGCAAGGTTTCACCTTGTGTCTTCAACTTCTCTTTCTTTTTATCATCCTTTTCTTACCGGAGTTCTTCATGGAGGCTCTACATGATGGTTCGTCAAGGATTCTTTTCGTTCTTCAATTGTTCTTCAAGATTTTTCTCTCGGAGTTAAGATCCGCCAAGCTATACTCAAAATTAAACATGGTGTTCAACACATGTTTGTTTTGAGGAGTTCAAGCATTCTTCATCTTGCATTCCAAAGTGCAATTCTTTCGACCTTATCTTTTGAGGTGGTGTTATGTCATTTTGACAGTTTCATTCATGTTTCATGATTCACTTGTTGTCAATAATGAGATATTTAAATCCATCAATCTCTTCATTGGAGTTATCTTGGGCTATATTTCACCTAAAGCTTTCCCTAAGGATTGTTGCTAATTATGGTGCTTATAAATGACCCAAGTTCTTCATTTGTCCTCTCGGTGAAATAAGTTTCTCGTCTCCTTGTTGATATCAATCCAATTGTTTGTTTCCGTTGGTGGCAGAAGCTCACCTCATAATGTTGAGATGTTTCCATAAGCCCACTACAAGCTTATTCGTTTCGGTGTTGGTTTTCCAACAACTCCGTCCTAACCTTCTTGGAAAGGTGCTTTCCAAAATAATTGGTGGCAGAAGTTGGCATTTTCTTCTCCATTCCTTTATTCCAATGATCTATCTTCAATTTTTCTTCCGGAGGCATTGTGATGTTGCTCTCTTCGACCCATCATCTTGTTTTGTCAAGACCATGTCCTTTTCCTTGCTTATCGATTTAACCGGAGTGTTGTGTCTATCGTTCCTCTTTTAACCGGAGTCTCATCCAGGTGCTTTCATTTTGCCAAGTTCATGATTCTAATTCCTTCCATTTTCAGTCGGAGTGCTGCCCAAATTATATCATTCTTACTCCTTCTCTATCTTGTTTTAACCGGAGTGGCTTAAAAATCTATCTTGTCCCCTAAGCTCTTGGTTCTCATCACGTTCTTTGTTCTTCTCTGCTAACGCAATGTTTACAATCTCGTTCATATCCATTGTATTCTTCTTTCAATTTTTCAACCTCTCAAGGTTCATGGTTTCACTCGTTTGTCAAAGAAGCAACTGTGTCTTATCTCTTTCTCTTCCGCTTCTCTCCGGCGCCATCCTAGATCTCGGGACGAGATCCTCTCGTAGTGGTGGAGTGTTGTAACGCCCCGGATGCAACTTTCCATATTCGTAACTCCAACTCTTGCCTTTTCCGGAGATGTGATATGTTATTTCCTTCGTGGTTGGGTTTTCGTCTTTTGTTTTGCTTTGTGTTCTTTGTCATGCGTCTCATCTCATGACATCATTCGCATTGCATCGGCACTCGTTGCCGTCATTGTTTTTAAAACTTGCATCCGCGCGTAGTTGCCGCTCCTCGCTTCCCTCTATGTTGCGTTCGTTGACCCTTCGAGATCAACCGTGTTTCGGTTCCCTCTTGTCAAACCACCTAACCTCTCTCGAACCCCTCTTTCGATGCGTCAAAATCTGCCCCGAACCCGACCGCTCGATCGCGACCATTGGATCGGATCATCCCCAAAGATCTATAAAACATCACCGTTTTTTTATTTTGGGCTCCCTAGCCTATTTTTTCCGACCGTCCGATTTTGATCGAAGAAAGCGAGTTAGCCCTAATCTAACACCCACCTACTATATATAGCAGTGCTATCATCGGACCAATCCCTAATTTCTAGGGATCCTCCTAGCCGCCGCCGCTCCTCTGGTTTTTTCTTCCTTGGGATCCCCTCCGATCCAAACCACCAACGAAGCCGCCACCTTCCTCGTTTTCCAGATCGGGCCAACCGCAACCTTCCAATCCATCGATCCCCATCCAACCACCTGCCCG
Organism: Aegilops longissima; assembly: GCA_021605205.1. Classification (NCBI taxonomy): domain Eukaryota; kingdom Viridiplantae; phylum Streptophyta; class Magnoliopsida; order Poales; family Poaceae; genus Aegilops; species Aegilops longissima. The sequence goes on along the minus strand of CM038682.1, from coordinate 502,005,444 downwards.
AGCTCCTCCGTTCGAAGCCACCAGAGAACCTCCGTGCTGGCTGGATGTGGGAACGAGAAGGAGCTCCTCCCGTTTGCTCCTCCCTCCATGGAGTCGTCGCCATTCGTCGTCGCCAGAACCAGCTCGCCGGAGCCCCAGCAGGAACTGCCTCGCGACCTCACCTCTCCTTCCTCCTTCCTCGCGTTTCTCTTTCGACCTCTCACGCATGGCTCTCTGTCTCTTCCAACGCAGGACGCCCGCCATGGACAGCATCTCCCCAGCAGCTCGCGATGCCGTCCTCCGTCGCTTGCTCCGCCACAAGTCTGCGTCACCTCCATGTCGGAGATGAGCTCGCCGAACCTGGCGCCACCAGTCCGCCCCCTCTGCCCATCCCTCTCCTTCACCTATCTTGTTCCTCCCTGCCTGACTCTAGTCTGAATTTTCCCGCCATGGCCTTGCAGCTTCCGCCGCCTCCCTGCCAAGTCCGTTCCGCCGGAGTCCCTTGAAGCGGCCGCCCTGGATCTCATCTCCGGCCCCGTCCGCGACCTCCCCGACCCCGCGCCGCCGCGAGCCGCCTCCTTCCCTTGGATCCGCGCCGCGCTGCTTCCTTCTGTCGGGAGCAGACAGAGGAAGCCGCCTCTGCCGCGCCGTCCGCGCCCTTCCCCGCCTCAGATCCGGCTGGATCCACCTCCTCCTCCAGCCACGGCACTTCCTGGCCGGTTCGCGCGCCGACCTGCTGCCCAGCGCCCTGCTCGCCTCCTCTACTTCGTTCGAGCAGGGAGGACGACGCGCCTCTGCTCGCTGCGTTGACCGCGCCTTCCTCGCCTACGTGGATCGCGACCACGCCAGCCCAGCATCGCCAAGGCCCAGCGCGCCTCCAGCGCCCCACTTCGCGCCCTGCCTCCCCTATCCACTGAACCGGCCCAAGGCCCATGGGTGAGCTGCCCCCTCCAGAACCCCCCCCCCCTGTGTACTGTTGGGCTAGCCGGATTCGGCCCAGCGTAGTTTTTTTTCCCGTCTGCGATTTGTCTAATTATCCAGCGATTTATAGTTTTACAGAAAACCCCCTGTTCATCATGCATATAATAACTTTTTAATAGTGCATCATATGTAAAAACTTTATATATGTAAAATGCTTAGAAAATTGTGTAGATTAATAATATGCCACTTTCATCTATGTTAAAAATGTTTAACATGCTGTTTGTGTTTATTTTGCATAATGCCATGCTAAAATGATTTATTTCATAACTAAATAACCGTAGCTCCATTTTAAATAAACTTTATATGTAAATGGGGTAGAAAAATGCCTAGTTTAACATGGTGCACTTTATTTTGCTGTTTAATAACTCTAAAATTGTGTTTAGGTCAGAACAGTACCAAACCTAATATATGCATATGAGGAGTTTCCGGACTTGTTGTTTTGTTGCTTCCGGCCTCATTTAAACTTGCATAACTAGTTAGTTTACTTATGTTTCACCTCTTGCCATGTTTATAACAACATTTAATATTGTTGAGTACCTAACCGGGAGTAAACTAAATAATTGTTGTGGTGTTTTGGCAATATGCACCTCGTTGCATATTGAGCTCCATTTAACTTGTAGTTTTGTTTGTGCATATTGCCATGCCATGCTATTTAAACCGGACATGCATCATACTTGGTTGTGCATCATGCCATATTTGTGATTGTGTGTTTACCATGTTGTTTGCTTCTTTCCGGTTTGCTTCTCTCGTTAGCTTCGGTTTCGTTCCGGAGTTGTGAGGATTCGTTCGACTTCGTCCGTTTGTCTTCTTCATGGACTCGTTCTTCTTCCTTTCGGGATTTCAGGCAAGATGACCATACCCTCGAAATCACTTCTATCTTTGCTTGTTAGATGCTCGCTCTTTTGCTATGCCTATGCTACGATGCCTATCACTTGCTTATCATGCCTCCCATATTGCCATGTCAAGCCCCTAACCATCCTTTCCTAGCAAACCGTTGTTTGGCTATGTTACCGCTTTGCTCAGCCCCTCTTATAGCGTTGTTAGTTGCAGGTGAAGATGAAGTTTGTTCCTTGTTGGAACATGGCGATGTTGTTCCTTGTTGGTACATGTTTACTTGTTGGGATATCACAATATATCTTATTTAATTAATGCATCTATATATTTGGTAAAGGGTGGAAGGCTCGTCCTTATGCCTGGTGTTTTGTTCCACTCTTGCCGCCCTAGTTTCCGTCATATCGGTATTATGTTCCCGGATTTTGCGTTCCTTACACGGTTGGGTGATTTATGGGACCCCCTTGACAGTTCGCTTTGAATAAGACTCCTCCAGCAAGGCCCAACCTTGGTTTTACCATTTGCCACCTAAGCCTTTTTCCCTTGGGTTCTGCAGACTCAAGGGTCATCTTTATTTAACCCCGGGCGGTGCTCCTCCAGTGCTGGTCCAAACTAAACCACTTGCGGTGCCACCCGAGGCAACTTGGGGTATCGTCGGTTACCGTCGTCTGCTCATCCGGTGTGCCACGAGAACGAGATATGTGTAGCTCCTATCGGGATTTGTCGGCACATTCGGTGACTTTGCTGGTCTTGTTTTATTCTTTGTCGAAATGTCTTGTAGTCCGGGATTCGAGACTGATCGGGTCTTCTGGTAGAAGGAATATCCTTCGTTGACCGTGAGAGCTTACAATGGGCTAAGTTGGGACACCCTGCGGGGTATTATCTTTCGAAAGTCGTGCCCGCGGTTATGAGGCAGATGGGAATTTGTTAATGTCGGTTGTAGAAAACCGAAGTTGATCTTAATTAAGATACACCAACGCGTGTGTAACGTGATGGTCTCTTCTCGTGAGTCCGGGAAGTGAACACGGTGTTGGAGTTATGCTTAGCGTAGGTTGTTCTAGGATCACTTCTTGATCATAGTTGTTCGACCGTGCTTTTGCCTTCTCTTCTCGCTCTCATTTGCGTATGTTAGACACCGGATATGCTAGTCGCTTGCTGCAGCTCCACCTCACTACCTTCTCCTACCCATAAGCTTAAATAGTCTTGATCTCATGGTGTGAGATTGCTGAGTCCCGTGACTCACGGATACTTCAAAACCAGTTTGCGGTGTCGATGAAACCGTGCAGGTGGCACCGAGCTCAAGGAGGAGCTCGATGAAGATCTTGTTCTTTGTGTTGTTTCGTCTCAATTGATCAGATAGTGGAGCCAGTTGGGACGATCGGGGATCTGTGTAGCATCTGGGGTAGTCTTCTTTTATTTTGGTTCCGTAGTCGGACCTTGATTGTACTGTATGATGTAATGCTTTACTCATGTATTGTGTGAAGTGGCGATTGTAAGCCAACTATGTATCTCTTTCCCTTATGTATTACATGGGTTGTGTGAAGATTACCTCACTTGCGACATTGCTTTCAATGCGGTTATGCCTCTAAGTCGTGCTTCGACACGTGGGAGATATAGCCGCATCGAGGGCGTTACACTCGCTCCATGGCCCAAGCTGGAGGGACGAGACACCGAAGCTGAGCTCTTTCAGGAGCCCCGGGAAAGCCCCGTCGACCGTGTTGGAGGCAGCGATTATCGGGTACCGCTAATTCCTCAAGAGCAGGCATACGCTAACCATGGATCGCAGGAGGTACAGGTCGTCGCAGCGACGGCTGCCCCAATCCCGCAGCTTCCTACCCCTCAGGAGGAGGGCGCCGGGGGCTGCAGGAGAGGGGCTGAGATCCGGTATCACCACCGCGGCGTTCGGAGCAAGGCGTCCTCAGGAGGTAGGCCCTCTGCCGGGGAGGTGCCTCAGGGCCTACCCCCGGCAGAGGACCCGTGGTCGTCGGGGGAACCGCTGGCGACCGCTCTACCCCATCGGCGGCGTCCTCGGTCTCCGGCCGTCGTCGATGGCACTAGAGTGTGGCGCAAGGCGGAGCCCTCATTTGGCGATATGAAGCAAGGCCGGTACCTGTGAAGAAGGCCCAGTGCCTATGAAGCTCGCCGCCCCGTGACACTCTCACGTAATAATGAGTGGGGCTATACACGCCCCGGAGTCTCAAGAGCGCCGGCCTCAGGCCCTGGGGCTCCCTCCCATGCCCAGTGGCAGCACTTAGCTCCACGCTGGTGAGAAGACGTCCAAGACTAGACTAGGCGCCGGACGCGGCTTTTTTCTGCTTTTCTTGCTCTTCCCCTTGGCTGTCGCCTTTTCCCCCATTTGGATTTAAGTTGGATTTGAGCTTGAGATTTGTGTGTGTTCGGGGAAGGGGTGTTTAGTCTCGTCCGAGCAATCTCTCGCGTTCTGGTTACCACTTTGCCTCAGCTGCCTCCCCTCGTGAGCCCCTCGTGAGCCGGGCTAGGCCTAGCATGCGTGCAGCCCGGACTGCCGTCACCACGCCCTCTCAGGAGGTTCTCATTACAGGTTCAATGGGCTCGTTCAGGAGGCACTCGGGACACCACAACCCTCCGCAGGCTATCTCGGGGCCCACGCGGGTCGAAGGTAAACAAGCCAGCCAGCTCGTCGCAAGGCCAGCCACTTGGCGCAGGCGTACGGGTGATATCGTATCTACTAATACGCTAATTGCAAGTTTTTACACGAGGGGCTCCCCCTCCCAAAATTCTCTTATAACCTTCAGGGCCAAGCCCGAACTCTAGCTGCGCAGGGTAAGAAAGCGGGAACAACACGCGGTCAATCGGATAAATCCCCCAATGCATCCTCAAGGGCACCTCCTGAATCGTCGCTGGCGTCGCTGGCCTCGCCATCGCCCTCCGCGTCGCCGTCAGCGGCGTCAGGGCCGTTCACCACGCTGCCTTCATTAGCAGCCACGACCACGCCGTCGTTGTCAGTAGTGAAGGCCCTGACGAGGGCATCCACATTGTCTTCCACCCAATGCGCCAGGTCGCCACGGATGGCCTGGGGTACCGGGGCGATGGCGGCATCAAAGTCAAAGTGGGGATCCATGTTCCGAAGATGGCCGAAGATGCGAGAAAAAGCACGCCCGAGCAGGGCACGACTCCTCTCCTCCACCAACCTGTTGGCTCTACCCGACCGCGCCTCCAGCTGCATCACCACATCAGTGAAGAACTGGAGGTTACCAGCATAATTAACCGCATGAGGCTCCCCAACGGCCGCCTCACAGATGTTGCCCAAGGCCGTGTTAGCTCTTTCCCGGAGCGTGTGGAGCATAGGGCCATGCTCGTGCTCCAGGATCTGTCGCTGGCGTATCTCGTCCTCGTTCCGCCACGCAACGGCCTTAGCCGCGTCCACCCGTTGGCATAGAAGAAGCACCTCGGCGCGGGAGGAAGTCAGCTCCTCCTGTGCTGCGCCAAGGGCGGCCCGGGAAGCATCAGCCCGCTGCGTCACTTCATCCAGCTTGGCCCTCAGGGCGGCGGTCCTGCCTTCCGCTTCGGCCCTGATCAACTCCTGCCTCTCCTCGGACTCGCGCTCGAGGTTTGAGCGAGCCGCCGCCGCCCGGCGATCAACCTCCTCCAGGACTCGGGCCTCCCGCGCAGCGACATCGTCCTCCGCCTGCGCCACCAAGCGCTCTCTCGTCTCCAACTGCTCAAGGTCGCGGCCGCGCTCGGTAGCTTCCAGCGTCAGTGCCTCCTCACGTCTCTGGAGCTCCACCTTGTCGACCGAAGCCCCCTTCATCGATGCAAGGGCCGTCCCACGCAGCTCCACCTGCTGCTCCAGGGAATTGTTCCAGGCCTGGAGCTCTCGCGCCCGCTCCTCCGCCGCCTCACGCCACCGGTCAGCCTCCCGGGCCTCCTCGACGGCCCGGGAACGGGCCTCCCGAGAAGCCGCCAGCGACACCTCGGCTTTCTCATTGTCGAGGTCACGCTGGTGGCGCGCAAGGGAAACGGCCACCTTCAGCTTGTGCCTCTCTTCAAATGAAGAACGCAGGGCCGACCTCAGCCAATCGCCGTCCACGACCAATCGAAGAGCCCAAGGCAGGTTGGCTATACCCCGGGAAGGCTCGCGAAGGAGGGTCGCGAGGTGCGTAGAACCATGATGCATCACAGGATGGCTCACCTCTCCAACCGGCCTCACCACGAGTGCAGTGCTTGAGCTCAGAGCGCTTGGGGATGGTGGAGAGGGCGAGCCCTGGGGGGATGGCTCCTCAGCCATCTCCGTGAGCTCGGCAGGAAGGGCCCTGCAGAGCGAGGATCAGCCGAAGCAACGAGAAAATAAGGAACTAAGAAAGGGGAAGGCTTACTCATCAATGGCGAAATACTTCCTGCGCTTCAGCAGGCGGCAAGGGTAATCATCACCCAAGGCCTCCTTTCTCTTTCGGAGAGCCTCGAAGTCCACGCGGAAGCGGCCCAGGAGCTTGGCACAGGGGTCAGCCTGTGACGAGGAAGAAGCACCAAATTGACCAGCGTCAGGGGCGTCGTCCTGGCGCACGCCACCTGTCGCCTCACGAAGAAGGGTAACCAGGGCCTCTGCCATGGGAGCCGCGGGCCGCGGCTCAACGCCTTCAGCCGCCGCAGTGCGGGCCACAGGAGCTCCCGCCCCAGGAGTGCCGCCTGGCGTCGTCATCCCGGCGGAGGCCCCCTCAGCCCCCAGTGGCCCTTGCCTCCCTGCTCCGCCACTCGAGGAAGGACCGCCGTGGGCAACCGGAAGGGCAACCACCTGGCCCAGGTTCTCACGAGGTCCCATGAGGCCTGCAGGCGCAGCCCCCATTCGTCAAGCTGGGCATCCGCTTCACGAAATCCCCTATTCGAGCAAAGGTACAGCAGAGGCACCCCTTGCGGATGCTGCCGGGGAAGGTCCCCAGTCAGGATCATGAGAACCTTCCTCAGCACTTCAGGCGTCGGGTCCTCCTCCTGGAGCCTCATGCGGTCTTCACGCCGGCCGAATGCCCATATCCGGCGGGAATGGCGCTGGAGAGAGGCAATGCAGCATAGGAGGAACTCCTTCACCACCTTGGGCGCCGTCACGCGGCGCCCTCAAATGCTGTGGCGATGCAGACGAAGACGAGCCGGGGCTCGTGGCGTCTCTGCCCCACCTGAATTGGGGATAGCGGAAATGTTGGCTCGAAAGAGGGGCTGGGCACCCGACATCCACATAAAGCCACCGCTCGCGGAACCCAAAGTGAGCGGAGGAAGGCTGAAATCAATTCCGAAGCCATTGTTTTAGTGCGGCAATGAAGCTCCGCACCACGAGCATTGGGCGGGTCATTGGCGCAAAGAGAAGAAGTGGCGCAACAAGGCAATGAAGAAGGAATGCCCATCATAAACCCGCGGACAAAAGCGAAACGACAAGAAGAGTAATGGATTCGGGACCCAAATGCATCATGTGGATCTGGTAATGGGAAAGCACATCGTTGAAGAAATTGGCAAAGGGGGGAACCAGTCCCATACGAGGCGTCGGCAAATACCGGACCTCGGTGACTATTACATCAATGGAGAAGTGGGACACGGGCGGACCGTCGTCCTCCGCTTTTCGTTGAAGATGGTGGCGAGGGCAGAACTGACCTTGTCCAAGCCTTCCGGTTGAGTATGATCGACCGATCGGCAGCAGGAGCCGTCGGCGACGGCGAAGCGGGCGGAGGCACATGCCTTTTCCCTTTCCCTTCTTCGCCGGAGACCATGGCGGCAGGAAGGGGAGGATTGAATTGGATTGAAGCGGAGGCTGGAGCTCGAGAGGAGGAAGAGCAGGAGGCGCTCGGCGGTGAAGAGGATGACTGTGTGCAACCACGGGTCCGCCTAGCTGGGCGCAAAATAAGGGCGTGGGGAATAGGGACGCCACGTCCAATCAACCGCCACCTTGGCGCCCGAGGCCGCAGAGCTGTTAGGGCAATGGCGCTCAGACTGCCTTGCTTCGCTTCTCTGCTAAGCCAAGTCCAGCGCGCCTTGGGCCGGGGGCTCTTGTCGGCGTTCAGGAGCAGGGTACCAGACTTGCACGCCACGGCCTGCGGCGTGGCTCAAGGGTGGCCCAATCGGCCGATCTTCATCGGCACAAGCTCAAGACCCTCGCGAGGCCAAGCCTCATGAGGCGGATGACGAGAAGCTTCCTCGAGCACAGCCTCGTCAGGCTGGCTCGCGAGGAGGCGGAGAGATCAAGGCGGGGTACCTCACGAGGTGCCCATGACGCAAGCCATGACGACCAAGGGTGCCAGGCGGGCGCCAGCCCGCGCAGTGTCCTCATTTCCTCTTTGGTGCAAAGGAGGCAAGCGCAGGCGAGAGCATCAAGCAAAGGCAACCATGTCGGTGCAACAAGACCAAGACCAACACAACGGCAGGAAGGAGGTCATCGTGGAGCCCAAGCCGGCGTCACCGTCAGAGTCTTTGGCAGGCGAGGACCGACTTTAGTCAGGATAAGTGTACTAGATGTTCCCCTTCAAAATGGCCAATTGTTGGTGCCCTTCCCGCTCAATATTTGGGAAGAGGCCCAGGGCCTCTGCCTATAAATAGGACTAGCCACCCACAGGGTAGAGGCATCTAGAGAGAGAGAGAAGCGACTGAACTCCCCCTAGCAGTTCGTCGCACCGGCCAAGAACAGACCCTCGCGAGGCTGTCCTTCCTTGTACTGTTCATCATCAGCCCCTAAGGCAATCCACCACACCACACACTGGAGTAGGATATTACACCGCAATGGTGGCCCGAACCAGTATAAACCTTGTGTCCCTTGTGTTGCTCTTTGTGTAGTTTAGATCCTTGCGAGGCGACAAGGGGTAGGTAGGTTGGAGGTGAGATCTCCGCGTGCACCCCAGAGTTCGAACCTAGAGGGTCTGCCGGAACCCGAAATCCGACAGATGTGAACTAGATTACTGACTCTAGTAAACTCTTTGGGTGTTGGTCACATGGCGATGTGAACTATGGGTGTTAATCACATGGTGATGTGAACTATTGGTGTTAAATCACATGGCGATGTGAACTAGACTATTGACTCTAGTGCAAGTGGGAGACTGAAGGAAATATGCCCTGGAGGCAATAATAAAGTTGTTATTATATATTTCCTTATATCATGATGAATGTTTATTATTTATGTTAGAATTGTATTAACCGGAAACTTGATACATGTGTGGATACATAGACAAAACACCGTGTCCCTAGTAAGCCTCTACTAGACTAGCTCGTTAATCAAAGATGGTTAAGTTTCCCAACCATAGACATGTGTTATCATTTGATGAACAGGATCACTTCATTAGGAGAATTATGTGATGGACAAGACCCATCCGTTAGCTTAGCATAATGATCGTTCAGTTTTATTGCTATAGCTTTCTTCATGTCATATACATATTCCTTTGACTATGAGATTAGGCAACTTCCGGATACCGGAGGAATACCTTGTGTGCTATCAAGCGTCCTGGCGTAATCGGGTGATTATAAAGATGCTCTCTGGTATCTCCGAAGGTGTTTGTTGGGTTGGCATAGATCGAGATTAGGATTTGTCACTCCGAGTATCGGAGAGGTATCTCTGGACCCTCTAAGTAATGCACATCATGATAAGCCTTGCAAGCAATGTGACTAATGAGTTAGTTGCAGGATGATGCATTACGGAACGAGTAAAGAGACTTGCCGGTAACGAGATTGAACTAGGTATGAAGATACCGACGATCGAATCTCAGGCAAGTAACATATCGATGACAAAGGGAATGACGTATGTCGTCATTGCGGTTTGACCGATAAAGACCTTCGTAGAATATGTAGGAACTAATATGAGCATCCAGGTTCCGCTGTTGGTTATTGATCAGAGATGTGTCTCGATCATGTCTACGTAGTTCTCGAACCAGCATCCATGTCCGCACGCTTAACGTTTCGATGACGATTCTGTATTATATGAGTAATGTGATTTGGTGACCGAATGTTGTTCGGAGTCCCGGATAAGATCACGGACATGACGAGGAGTCTCGAATTGGTCGAGAGGCGAAGATTCATTTATAGGATGATAGTATTCGGACACCGGAAGTGTTCTGGGGGTACCGGGTGTGTATCGGGGTTCGGGCACCCCGGGAAAGATATGGGCCTTATTGGGCCAAGGGCGGGACAGACCAGCCCCTAAGGGGCTGGTGCGCCCCCATATGGGCTGGACTAAGTGGAGAAAGGAAAAGGGGAGGAGAAAAGGAAATAGAGGGAATAGGATTCCCCCTTCCTTTCCCCTCTCCCCTCTTTCCTTCCCCCCTCCGGAGATAAGGAAAGGGGGAGCCCGAATTGGAGGAGGCCCCCAAGTAGGATTCCTCCTACTTAGGGTGCCCCATAGTTGTCCCCCTCCCCCTCCCACCTATATATATGTGGGGAGGGGGCGCCTAGAACACACAACAAACATTGTTAGCCGTGTGCGGCGCCCCCCTTCACAGTTTACGCCTCCGGTCATATTCACATAGTGCTTAGGCGAAGCCCTGCACGGATCACTTCACCATCACCGTCACCACGCCGTAGTGCTGATGGAACTCTCCCTCGACACTTTGCTGGATCAAGAGTTCGAGGGACGTCATCGAGCTAAATGTGTGCAGAACTCGGAGGTGTCGTACGTTCGGTACTTGATTGGTTGAATCAAGAAGACGTTCGACTACATCAACCGCGTTATACTAACGTTTCCGTTTTCGGTCTACGAGGGTACGTGCACACTCTCTCCCTCTCGTTGTTATGCATCTCCTAGATAGATCTTGCGTGAGCGTAGGAAATATTTTAAAATTGCATGCTACGTTCTCCAACAGACACCTGCGGCGAGGGCGACTGGGGTGGTGGAGGAGTGCACCGGATAGAGCTCGTCAGGACTATTGCAACGGTGAAGGACCATCCGAGTACGGGCGTCCTTCACAGAAAACCGACATCATCAAATTCAACGGTAATGGGATTCTCACGAGCAGGACGATGAACAGATACAAGGTTCGTAACAAAATCAGGAGACACAAGAACATCAGACATAGTGATAGGTGTAGATGTGGAAGGAAACGAAGCACGACCAACATGTGTGATAGGTAAAGAGGAACCGTTGCCAACGGTGATGGAAGTAGGAGTATGAACCGGAGTGGAGGAGGTTAGAGTATCGGGATGAGATGTCATGTGGGTGGTGGTGCCCGAGTCCATGTACCAAGCGCCGGCGGGGATGGGGCCGAGTGAAGGGCGGCCAAGAAAATAGTGTCCCATGACGATGAGACCGGCAGCAAGGCGAAGCCGCTGTAGGGCTGAACTGGGGCGGGCGGAGTATGGTCGCCGGCCATCGGCATGGCGAGCAGAGCCGCAGAGGCGTCCGGCTGCATCTGGCCGAAGGGAGCGGAGGCGTCCGACTGCATGGGGTCGAAGCGAGCGGACGCGCCTGGCTGATGCAGGTGGGCGAAGGGAGCAAACACGCTCACCTGCATGTGTACGTCAGGGGCTGACGCACCCGGCTGTATGTGCTGCATGGGCATGACGGGCATGGTGTAGGAATCGTAGATGGAGGAGCCAAGGGAGGCCATAGCAGCGGGCCAGCGGCGGCTAGGGCAAGAAAAAGAAAGCGGCGGCGGCTAACAAAGCACACGAGCACGTATAAGCTAGCAAGCACCCAGGCACACAGCTGGATGGATTCGGCGATCTGGATGACTAGCAAGCACCCAGGCACACAACTAGATGGATTTGACTAGCGATCTGTTTGACTAGCTAGCGATCGGGCTGGGTGAGAAGAAGTGCAGCGATGGTAGGAGGTGCGGCGGCTACGGAGGAAGGTGAGATGCGCCGGCGCCGGCGGCGCCGGCGCGGCGGGAGCGGAAGCTAGGGTTAGGATCGACGTGCTAAATTGATACCATGTAGAAGGAAAAGAATAGCCTGTGCAACACAATGCATTGATCGGTGCACCAGGCACGTATATATGTGAGTATAGAAGGAGGCCACAACCTCAACTTTACAAAAGAACTAGGAGGTGAGCCCAAGACACAATATACACGTACACAATATATTCAACATTGAAGATTAACTTGGTCGTCTAGGCAGAATGACAGGCTCTATGCAGAGGTGGGCGAGGGAGGTGTTTGGCTCTATTCGAAGGAAAGTAAAACAGTTGAAGGCGCAACTTGTGCAAGCTAAGGAACGTGCGCTCAGCTCAGGGTACCAACATGAGGTTCGGGAGTTAGAAGAACAGTTGCGGGAAGTGTATGAACGAGAAGAAATCATGTATAGGCAAAGGTCGAGAGTAGATTGGCTTAAAGCGGGAGACCAAAACACTAAATATTTTCAGAACCGGGCTTCGCACCGCAAGAGGAAGAACACGATAAGGATGTTGAGGCGGGCAGATGGGACTAGATGCACCGTGGATGAGGAGATGCGAGATATGGCAGCAACATTTTATGAGGACTTGTTCACTTAGGGGGGTCAGAAGGAGCGGAGGAGGTGCTGCAGAATATTCATTGGGCAGTCACGGTGGAGATGAACACAGCTCTGACTGCTCCGGTTTCCGACTCCGAAATAGAGACGGCTCTATTTCAGATGGGTCCGACGAAGGCACCAGGACCGGACGGGCTACCCGCGCTATTTTATCAGCGACACTGGTTGTTGCTTCGAGATGATATTTGCAGGGCGGTTCGCGATTTCTTGAGTGGGAAAGCCACACCGGAGGGTTTTAATGCCACAGTGATTGTCATGATCCCTAAAGTCAGTTCTCCGGATTTGCTATCCCAGTTTCGGCCGATTAGCTTGTGCAATGTGTTGTATAAGATCGCGACAAAGGTTCTGGCCAATAGATTAAAAAGCATTTTGCCAGTTCTTATCTCGGAGGAACAGAGTGCTTTTGTGCCGGGGCGCCTTACCACGGATAATGTCCTAGTTGCATATGAGTGTGTGCATGCCATTCGTCATAGGAAGAGGAAAAAGCCTCTTTGTGCGGTCAAGCTTGACATGATGAAAGCCTATGATCGAGTGGAATGGGAGTTTCTTCAACGAATGTTAGATAGTTTCGGTTTTGCTCCGGAATGGACAACAATGATAATGCGCTGTGTGACAACGGCGAGCTTCTCAGTTAAGCTTAATGGTGCCTGCTCTAGGTGCTTCTTTCCATCCCGGGGGCTGCGGCAGGGTGACCCTCTATCACCATATCTATTCTTATTCTGTGTGGAGGGGTTTTCTGCGTTGTTGAGGAAAACACAATCTGAAACTAAGCTGAAGGGTGTTACTTTTGGGGGCACTGGCCCCCATATCACACATCTTTTATTTGCGGATGACAGCATAGTCTTTCTCGAGGGTTCCCCGAAATATCTTCAAACTCTTAAGGAAATTCTGGCAATATATGAGGCAGCCTCGGGCCAGAGGGTAAACATGCAAAAGTCATCCATCTTTTTTGGTAAAGGATGTCAGGATAGCACCAAGGAGGAGCTCAAGGCAGTCTTGGGTGTGTCCTCTGAAGCATTGAGTGAAAAGTACCTTGGTCTACCAACACTGGTTGGACGATAGAAAGAGGGCACTTTCCAGTATGTCACAGAGAGTACGAAAGGTAAATGCAGTGGATGGAAAGGTTTGGGTCTATCCAAGAAAGCTAGGGAGGTTCTCATCAAGTCTGGGCTCCAATCGGTACCAACGTTCACCATGAGTTGTTTCCACCTCACGAAGAAAACATGCCGGAATCTGAATACAATCTCTTCAAAATTCTGGTGGGGGGTGAAAGATGGGGAACGTAAGGTACATTGGGTCTCTTGGCAGAAGATGTGCACTTCTAAGCGGGACGGAGGAATGGGTTTTTGTGACCCGGTTGCGTTCAACCAAGCCCTTCTAGCAAAACAAGCATGGCGTGTGCTACAATGTCCGGAGTCTTTGGTAGCGAGAGTGCTGAAAGCCCGCTATTTCAAGGACGAGTCTATTTTGAGTGCAACATGCCCGTCGACAGCCTCGTACACTTATCGAAGTATACTGCACGGGAGGGACCTTCTTAGAGAGGGGCTGGTTTGGCGAATCGGGGATGGCTCAAAAGTTAATATACACCACAGTAATTGGATCCCGAGGAATGGCTCGATGAAGCCGCTTGGTCAGATATATTTGCCTGGGGTAACACGAGTCGCTGACCTTCTTCAGAACGATGGCAAAGTGTGGAACAGAGATCTCGTGCTACAAATGTTCTCCCCGGATGATGCGAGCGATATCTTGCAGATCGTGGTGGGCGGCTTAGGTGTTGATGATTATCTGGCTTGGAACAACACGAAAAATGGATTGTTCTCGGTGCGCTCTGCCTATCATCTGAAGATGGCCATGGTGAGAGCAAACTCCGGACGGCCGGAGTCTTCTAGCTCTGTAAATAAGCATAAAGGCTATATGGCTCTTTGGGACACAAACACACCAGGGAAGGCGAAGGTACACTTATGGAGATTGCTTTCCAATGGATTGGCAGTTGGGTCAAAGCTACATCGGAGAAGGATTAAGCCGGGAGTCTTTTGTGCTGTTTGTGGTCGAGAGGAAACCACTTTCCATCGCATTTGGTCGTGCCAACATTCTGTGCAGTTTTGGCAGCTGCTTCACTCGGAATTGGGAGATTTGGTGGCGATCCCATCATGCGAGCTTGTCTCCCAGGGGGAAGTAGCACGATGGCTTCTGCAGTGGCTGGCGGGAGCCTCCGATGATGCCAAACAAGCAATGGTGCATGCGGTGTACAGGCTTTGGCTTGCCAGGAATGAAACAAGAGAGGGAAAGAGCATCAAGACTCCACATGAAATAGTGGCCACGGTGATGATGCACATGGAAGAGTGGAGGCTGGCACATCCCACTTTGAGCAACAACCAGACTCGCGCGTCGCCGCAACGCTGGGAACCGCCAACCGAGGGCTGGACCAAGGTCACTTCAGACGGTGCTGTGGCGAAGATCGGAAGCAAAGGCGGGAGGAGGTGCGGTGCTGAGAGATCACATTGGCGCGTTCAGAGCGGGAGTATGTCATCTTTTCCCCGGTGTGTCTGACCCGGAGACAGCAGAGCTGCTAGCTTGTAGGCGAGCTCTTGAGGTGGCACTGGAGATGAATGTGCAACGAGTCCATGTCGAACTGGACTCCAAAGGAGTGGTGCAATCCCTGCAGAATGAAGCGAAGGAGTTTTCGGCGACAGGGCCTCTGGTGGAGGAGATCAAAGCTAGGTTGAGATCTTTCGAGGAGTTTAAAATCTCTTGGGTACGTCGTTCAGCAAATGTTGCCGCGCATAAATTTGTTAGAGTAGGCGTGGGTGATGAACTTTGTCGGGTCTGGTTGGGGGCCCCCCGGATTTTGTTCTTTCTGTTTTGTCGGATGAGATTCCGAACACAAGTTAAATAAAGCGGCAACGTTTGACCCTCAAAAAAAAAAAAGATCAACTTGGTCTCAAATGGGAATTTCGACCATTCAAATCGAATTACGATCATACTTGTACCGGTACTTGCAAAATGAAGTCGACACATCTCTGTGGTGGGAGTTGGTGGCCATGCAAGTTGCCCAGCGACGACAACGACGGCTCGTCGTCGGCCAGACGCGCGCCACCGCCAGATCGGCCGGGCGTCTAGGGCACAAAGGAGGTCAGATTTTACTAATGAAGGTGATAAGCCAAGTCGGTCTCACCATGTGATGAGTCATTGTTAAGCGCTTGCCAGTGCCCTGCGAATGCTGTCAAAGTTAAGGCCAGAATGCCTCGGTCACTGTCATCCAGCCAGCGCGTCATCCGCCAACTGCACTAGGAAAAGTAGAATGTAACAAAATTTAGTAATGTTATTATTGGTTCAATAATTGTTCTACTGGGCAAACTAGTTCTTGAAGAAAAGGTGCAGCAATGGTTGGTGCTGGAATTGTGTTGTCAAGCCTACTGCCGCCCTAAACAAATAATTAAATATGCAAATAATTTGTCATGGTTACCTTTTTCAAATCATTATCTTTACATAAAGATTGAAATCAACGATCATTGCTTATGTGTGCTTGAAGAATTAAATTCCAAAAGAGAGATATATGACATGGTCAGAAAATGGGAAGAGTCTTCATAATTTGTAAAAGGCAGCAAGACAAAAAAAGGATCTTTGCCATATCTACACTCTTATAAAAAACCGAGTTGGTGATGATGGTGTGCTCGCCATCATATGATATAGGCCGTCGATCTATCACAGCGGATAGAAAGCAAACTATGACAATTTTGCAAAAAGATACCCGCACCCTCTCCACATTTGCAGATAAGGACCTCCCTCATTCATCTTCGTCTCTCACGAGAGCAGCTCGTATAAATGCATCTTGATGTTCCATGCAACGCATGGGCCTCTTGCTAGTCAATTGTAATAATTGTCTCAAGGCAAACGTGTGAGGAAAATATCAGCAAAAAATGATTCATTTTCAATAGCAAATTGTAAAAGGCAGCTAGCTATCTCAATTGTTAAAGGCAAGTACGCAACCACAGCCCACAGCCATGTATGAACAACAGTAATGGATGTGTCTTGAGCAATGAAAAAAAATAGCATGCTATGACAAAATAGTGCAGCCCTTAAAATCCGCTGTAGCGAAGCCATATCATGCTATAGAGGATGATTGTACACTAATTTCATTTAGCAGGACATTGCTCGGAAGTCAGAACTCTATAACGTGCTATTCAAGTCGGTGGCCTTGAGGTATTTAGGTCAAAGTGCATCATAACGTTTACAGATTAGCCAAAAAGCAAAGGGGAGAAACAAATTCAACACCATTCTGTTTGTACAGCTAGGAAGAAACTTGGTCATATAATAGCTTTCATCCATTCAATATTAAATATTTCCAGCGAAGAACATATCCTCCACAAAAGTTGCTAGTTGATAACCTCTACCGAAGGGCAAGATTGTTGCCAAAGGCTGCTTTCGGTTGCTTGAATGAAACACATCTCCAAAATTCTGCTTCCAATTTAAAACGTGAGAACCACAACAAGTAAACAACATTACGAACTGAACAGCAGAAAGTTTGCAAGGACTGCTGGGAACGCCATAGCAATTAGAAAATGGAGACAGGTACACATATATGATTCACAAGGAATTTCTGCATAACTCAGCACTACTTACAAGGCTAAAATCCTCTGCCAAATTTGAAGCCGGTTTCCTAGAAATTCAGATTTGTAATGATACTCAAGATAGAAATACAGTATTCACAATGGTGAAGCAAAATACAAGTCAGCTCGTAGGAACTCTAGCTGCTCGAAAACGGAAACACATATGTTCCCTCCGTCCCAAAATAAGTGTCTCAACTTTGTACTAACTTTAGTACAAAATTATACTAAGCTTGAGACACTTATTTTGGGACGGCGGGAGTAGGTTAAGAATATACAGAAACCTCTGGTTCAAACATTGGACACTAGACCCGCAGTTTCGTTCTCCACATAGAACCAACGACTTTCTTAGGAGTTGGATTATCAGGTCCCCTATCTCTCTGCCCAGAAGTGAAATAGAGCCACCAATCCCAGTAACCAGCTAAGGCTGTCTTGATCCGGAAAGGCATACGACCAATGACTGACCATTTCTGCAAAAATGGCACGGCAAATGTTAAGCCACTTAGTCATGTCCTAATATTCAGAGGAAAATAATCATAACATAGCTAATATGAACAAGCAAAATAATTAACATATAAGATAGAACACACCAATGTTTCCAAATCAAACCGGAAGACTTCACCAACAAGAATCATCTTTTTGGTGATAGGGTGCTTCTCGGTAGTTCCGCCAACAATTACTATGGAGTTATTAACAACGACCCATGCAAATTCTATGTGGGAATCTGGCTTTGGCATTGGAGACAGTTGCTTCCATTTAGCTTCATTGTCTACCATATACACATCACCATAAACAACCTGCAAAACAATATCTAACATAATCATGCTTCTGGTAAAAACTTTAGCGACAGACCGTGAATCAAGACTTTATCAGTTATTGCACAACAATAGGTTAAAGCCTGAATGCAAGAAAGCACATTTACTAGGTGCAGCAACGTTTTTTGTTACAGAAAACGTATGAGTATTCAACTTTCCCGTGTATGCTTTATATTGTACGTTACTAAGCACAGACAAATGCATATCTTGGTTGCAAAATAGAGAAATGTCGTGTACAGGAAGCACTCTTATATTTCAAGGTTTGATGTTATATTAGCATGCACATACATACCTCATGCCTCCTTGCGCATTTAAAAATAGGTGACCCTGGTTTAGGCATGAAGTCTCCCTCTTGACCACCACTTACAAAGAGTTTGTCATTAGCAACAACACATGCCCTGCCAAAAGATGGATGTAAGAAATTATCGACATATTTGTTCATCTGAAAATAATTCTAAGAAGTATTCCCTATCCATGGAGAGGGTCCCAATAGTACTACAATTAGTCTTCAAGCACAGGAGACCTATTTTTATTCTTAGAAAGCTTAGAAAGAGGTGAATATCTCAATGGGCAATTGCATATAAATAACGCATCACAATAGCCACACAAATTCACCTAGGTCCACCACGTGGTATCGGTATTTCAGCTCGCCACTCATTCTCCAATGCTTTGCCGTCCTTCACAGCAAGGCTCCAGTGCTCTAATCCAGGTTCATGGCGGTCTTCTTTGCCACCACCCATCACATGAAGCCGCCCACGCCAAAGTTGAGTAGCTGGTGCATACCTACAGCATGTTATAGAGTAAGCTTTGGATCTTGATAGTTATAGCAGCATATAGTATAAGCATGGACCATTTCATAGCTCCAGCATTATAGCTGCAGTCAAAACAGGGCCAATGGAGCATATTGAATGAGATTCTAGGAGTATGTCTGAACAAACTGTTAGCAATATCAAGCTAAGAGCCTAAGAATACAGTAGTACAATTTGACTCACAGGATATGAGCGAATATCAGTTACGACATTAGCATGGCACTAAATTACAAACGAACATGATTGCCACTACTGGATTATGCAACTGTCTTGCCTCTTGTGTGTGATAAACAGTAAACTGGATAAGTAATGCTTGAACAGAATAAAGTCAGAAGGAGCATATAGACATTGATAGCAGCCAAAACGAATATTACAGCAACGCATATGCACCAATTTTGAGTCTATTGAACAGGTAATTATTGGCTGAAATGCATACCTAGGAACAGGTAAAGGAGGCAATTCGTCCCACTTCCTTAACTTTGTGTCTAGAACAAAATTACGGCTCACAGCTGGCCGACACTGTGGACCAAATTGTCCAGACACTGCATAGATGTATCTCCCATCTGAGGCCATCCCTAAATGTGAATTTGACATCTTCTTGGGCATATCAAACCTTCCAGTCCATGTGTTAGAAGTGAAATTGTACACATCCACATGAGAATGGACCTGAAATGGCATGAAGCAAAGCAAAATATCACAAAATGGGGATCGTGTCAGCCTGTGGCCGTGGTAACCATTTGCCAAACAAAAAATAATCAGACTTGCTTTACTTCTGCTGAAGCATCAGTTGTAAACTTGTGATTCAAATCCAAATATACAGTTAGTCAGCTACTATTTTAACATTTACACTACTGGTAGTAGCAGTTTTCAGCAAAAGTCTGGAGTAGATCAAATTAATTTACAGCTAATACTTGCAATGTTAAGTTGTTAACAGTCCTTAATATCCTGCGTTAGAATTCTACTCCAGAGTAGTGCGGTCGCAGGATATGAGATTGCTCAGCTATATGATTTGCTTGCCTCATCCATAACAGGGTAGTGCTGAGCATTTACCAGCGGCGGCTAGGAGTACGAATAATCATCTCATCGCAGTTCTCAAGTGTGAAATCCTACTCGCTATATATATATATATATAAAGGTTAAGGAACAACGAGGCAACAACTCTGCAGTCTGCACGAAGTGACTGAGTTGAGTTACTCACATGGTCGAGGCTCCCGTACCCTGCGACGACGTAGAGAAGGTCCCCAATCTGCACAGACGCCCCGTCAAGCCGGGGCACGGGCGCCGGTGGCATCTCCTCCCAGTCCCAGTGCGGCGCCGGCAGGTCCGAGAACGTCGCGTTGAGGTGCCTCACCGGCGGTGATTCATTGCGAAGCTTCGTATCGCCATTATTATTACCCTCCTTCACCTGCACACGAGCGAGGTGAGAACGGTGGCCCGCGTCCATGTGAAGGCAACGTCGATGAGAGCGGAAGTAGCGTTGGGCGGGTAGGGTGGTTAGCTACCGTCTTGGAAGAGGGGGAGACGGCCGGGCTGATGGCGGAGGAATAGGAGAGGAAGTCGGCGACGAATGCGAGAGCGAGGAGGAGCGCGAGGGCGAGCGGCACGGCGAGGCGCGGGGGGAGGGGCGGCTTGGAGCTTGTGGTCGGCGGCGCCGGCGCAGCCATGGTGGAAAGGAATCGGCGTGTAGGAGGGGAGAGCCGGCGTCATTGGCGAAATAAAGGCGGTCGGAGCGAGAGACGCTGCCCGGTGTGGGTGGAGGGGAAAATCGTGGGCGGCCGCCGGAGCGTGGGCGGGTGAGCCCGCGGTTTCGTGGCAACTCGAAGGACGAGTTTGGTTGCCAGCCGGGCCCGTGCGAGATGAAAATGCATGAGTAAAATGTACCCGCGATTATTGAACTTATATCGAAAACTCACTTTAATCATTATACTTAAGAATACAGTTAATACAGTTATTATATACGACTTAAGGTGATTATACGGTCACTGCCTCACTGTATAGCTATGTATTTTGCCCTGTTGACTGATCAAACATCATAACACCTATATTAAAAAAAACATCACAACACCCTCTCACTACCTTATCTAATCTATGAGGATCCCACCTCTGGATCGATCTGTGGACAGCACACAGCAACAATGTTTCTTAGGCTGGTACCGCCGCTTATGTGCATGCATGCATGCTATCGAGCGCTTGCTGGACGGACCTGCATGCTATGATCCCTGCTCCCGACTTTCTTCACGGCTACTCAGTTCCATTCAGTGTTCCTTTCCTAGAATAAAAAAAGATAACAATCCTTATACTCAAGACCCAAGACTCAGCCACCGGCTCAAAAAAAAAAAAAATCAGCCACGGGGCCATTGTCATACCTCTAGTATGTACGTTTGTTACATAAATATATACTCCCTCTGTTTCAAATTACTCGTCGCAAAAATAGATGTATTTAGAATTAAAATACATCTAGATACATCCATATTTATAACAAGTAATTCAAAACGGAGGGAGTATATAATACTATATCGAACGTTCGTTGTCTTCACCGATGGGCGCATCATTCGAGGATGCGCCGCTCCGCTCACGCCATCGCCACTTGCACTTCGATGAGCCTGCTGTTGGCGCAGCCGCGCAGGTACCGACCTCAATGGCAATAAAGCCGAGTGCTTTTCATCGATACACGCGCATGAGGCTAGCTCGAGTAATTTCTGAGCTAAATCGGTTCTGTTCAGACGTAAACGGCGAGAGATACACTTACAAAGGAAGAAGCCTAGCTAGCTGCTCGATCCATTTTCCTAGGCTAGGTAGCACAGACATGTAACAACACGCCGCCGGCTGATCGATTTGATCGCTCGATGCACACGCACCCGAGACAATACGAAGACACGCAAGTCACGCGAGTAAAAGACATCGACACTTCAGACAAGGTTTGCAGGAACCACACATTTACGGAATTGTGCCAAAAAGTATTAATTTTTTTCATAACTTTTTGCAAAAAACATTGGTTATTCGTTTGGACCGTTTTAAGTACGTTTATAACATGGGGGTTCCGCTTTTGCTGACATGGCGTAACGGTTCGCATGCGACGCCGTTAGACAGACGGTTTTACACCAACACCCTTTTTGGAAAAATTAAAAAGCAATCGGGTCCTTGACCCTGAAAATAAAAGCAATCAGGACCTTCATCTCCCACCGGTCCGGTGGGATTGCTGCGGTGCACGATAGATGCTACGTCCGCCACCGCCTGCTCGCGCCCGTGCCTTGCCTGCTCGCGTCCGCCGCCACCTGCTCGCGCCCGCCGCCGCCTGCTCCGTCGTGTCACATGCTCTGCCGCTGGCGCCGTGACCGTGATCAACCTCTCCAGGACAGGGCTCTTCGGCGCGCTCGCCGCGTCCGCGCCGAGCCTCTGTGCGTTCCCGGCCTCGCCGCGCTCGACCTCAACCGAAACATCCTCCACTGGTGGAGCTCGAGTGCGCCGGCGTGCGGGCCGAGGCCGCCGGGCCACGAGCAGTTGCTCCACTGCGCCTCCCCATGCGCTAGCCAAGCAGATGCAACTCCCTACGCCGGCCAAGCAGCAGCAACTCCCTGCGCCGGCTGAGCCGCAGCTCCACTGCGCTGGCTGAGCAGAGGCAGCTCCCTACCCGCGCCGGACGAGCAGCACCCCACCCCCCTCCCACCCTACGCGCCGGCTGGCCGAGTTCAACGAACGGCGGCGCCCCTGCCCATGGACTTCTTGCAGCGGCGTGATGGACCCGAGCTCTTTTTTAAAAATGGAGGGAGCTTTTGATAAATATATATCTTTAACGATGTCTAGTGTGAACAGTTACGCCACGTCAGCAAAAGCGGACCCCCATGTCATAAACGTATTTAAAACGGTCCAAATGAGCAACCAGTGTTTTTTGCAAAAAATTATGAAAAAAATTAGTATTCTTTGGCACCATTCCGTAAATATGTGGTTTCTGCAAACCTTGCCTAAAGTGTCGATGTTTTTTGCAATTCACTCAAGTCACCCCGAGTTAATGGCCACATGACCGTAATCTTTGTTTTCTTTCTATTGAGCCCATTCAAAATATTACAGGGGTACAAGCTCAGATGATTGTTCCAGTTCAAGCCGGGCATGGACTCTACAACGTCTGGGGCACAAGCAGCTCAGCCCGATGTCCTCACTTGAACACTGACATGTTCCCATTCACCGGTATGCACGTACGTACAGCCACACATGCCTTAGCTCCACAACGTGAACACCATTATGAGCACGACCAGGGTTCAAAAGTGTGGCGTGCATGCGTGTAACTGTATAAGTGTTCCCATTCACCGGTATGCACGTACGTACAGCCGCACAGGGCTTAGCTCCGCAATGTGGACACCATGATGAGCACGGCAAGGGTTTAAAAGTGTGGCGTGCATGCGTGTAACTGTGTAAGTGTGTTTTGTGCGTGTTAATTAAATATTCATGACGCTCCATAGATTTAACACAAACTTGTGTGGGCATAGTGGTTAGAGTACGTGGGCTCAGCAGAGATCCCTGGTTTGATTCTCATGCGACGTGGTGTTTTTCTTTAAAAAAATTTGACATGTGGGTCCCACATAGGTAGAGAGAGAGTGTTGTGATGTTTGACCAGTCACTAGGGCAAAATACAGAGCTATACGGTGAGGCAGTGACCGTATAATCACCTCAAGTCATATATAATAACCATATTTACTGTATTTTTAAATACAATGACCAAAGTAAACTTTCGACGCAAATTCAATAACCACGAATGCATTTTACTCAAAATGGATTGTTTGATAGCATGCGTTCACTGCTTGACCCGCATAGCAGGAACTTTAAAACACCTCTTAGCTAGGTCCGCTAGAAGGCCGAATCGAACATTTTTAACGAGTCAGGCTGACACGAGCCAAATCGAGTGCAAGTAGTGGGTTCCGTTGCCCGAGAGAATACAGGAGGGATGCAAGCTATTGTACTGCTTATACATGCTATCTTCTCCTACCTCTAGTAACCTCCTAATACATTTCTTCCTTGTCTTTTCCAATCTACACAACGATGCTTTGATTTTATATAAGCTCTATACAAAAAATATGCACATAGATATTACGGTTTCATTCATACGAACGGTTCGTAGTTTCGTTGACCATAGATTATTAATTTTGTGTTTATGTTTGTAGCTATTTTGGGCGCACTGAAGAGCTCCACGGCTGAATGCGAGGGGGCTCAGGCACTGCCAGAGGCGGAGGCACATCAGGCCGCCGCCACAGTGCGGCAGCAGGTACTTGGTTGTGGGAGTCCGAGCGCGGCGAGAGGCGGAGACGAGCTCGAGGTCGCCTATGGCGATGACAATTTAGGTCGAGGTCGTGCGTCGTGTTCTCGCTCTACTACCACCACGAGCTCATGGAGTTCCCGCTTGAGGACGACCTCGACGCCCGGGTCAACCTCCCGGGGCTCCCGTCATTGCCGGTCGCCGACGTGCCGTCTTTCCTGCTGCCGTCGAACCCCTACAAGCTCCTCACCAACGCGATACTGAAGCTGTTCAGTACCATCTAGAAGGCTTCGTGGGTGTTCGTGGTGCTGTTCGTCGAGGAGCTGGCCGAGATGGCCCATGGGCCCGCGTCCACTGGTCGCCCCTTCCTGTGGGTGGTTCGGTCGGACTGCAGTGCGGTGCTCCCGGAGGGGGTACCTGGACTCCGTCGCCTGGCGAGGCATGGCGGTGCCGTGGAGCCTGCAGGACCTGGTGCTCGCGCACCCGTCGACGGCGTGCTTCCTCACTCACTACGGCTGGAACTCCACACTGGCGACGCTGAGTCCGACGATGGCCGTGGCGCCCGGTCGGATGACGATGGGCGAACTAGTTGGCTTCGTCGTCACCGTTCACTGCAGTCGCCCTGGCGCTGGTAGCCGCGCCATCCGCAGCCGGGTACAAGGTGTCGAGGCGGAGCGTGTTCGACGGTTGCCGCGGTGAACTAGTCCAACGGGGCGGGGCGAACTAGTCCCAGTAATCGTGTGTTAACTCTTAATCATATCCCGTGTATACAACCAAACACCATGTAGTTGCGTGCTCCGAGCCAATGCAGAACACCAAACACCTCCCCTAATGCAAGCAAGCTCCATGCAGGCAACCAAACTAAGTGCAGATGTTGGTTTTTTTTACCTATTTTTGCTCAGCCGGTCTAAAGTTGGACAAGTAAGCAATGCAGACACTTTCAGAGATTTCAACCAAACGCATCCTAAGGCCGCGCTTGGATGCGGTGTAGTAAGCTATTGGTCATTGAACTTATTGTGTAAGTTCATTTTGATCACTGTATTTAAGAATATGGTTATATATGTGATGAGGTGATTATACTATTACTGTCGGATCATATAGCTGTTGGGGAACGTAGTATTTCAAAATTTTCCTACGATCACGCAAGATCTATCTAGGATATGCATAGCAACGAGACGGGAGAGTGTGTCCACGTACCCTCGTAGACCGAAAGCGGAAGCGTTTAATAATGCGGTTGATGTAGTCGAACGTCTTCACGATCCAACCGATCCAAGCACCGAACGTACGGCACCTCCGTGTTCAACACACATTCAGCACGATGACGTCCCTCGAGCTCTTGATCCAGTTGAGGACGAGGGATAGTTCCCTCATCACGATGGTGTGGCGACGGTGATGATGAAGTTACCAGCGCAGGGCTTCGCCTAAGCACTACGACGATATGACCGAGGTGTTAAAATGTGGAGGGGGCACCGCACACGGCTAAGAGATTGTCTGTTGTGCTTTGGGGAGCCCCCTGCCCACGTATATAAAGGAGGGGGAGGAGGAGGCCGACCAAGGGGGAGGCGCGCCAAGGGGGGAGTCTTACTAGACTCCAAACCTAGTAGGATTCGCGCCCCTTTCCTTCCAACGGGGAGGGGGAAGGGGAAGGGAGAGAGAGGGAGAAGGAAAGAGGGGGGTCGCGCCCCCTCTCCTTGTCCAATTCGTATTGGGGCAAGGAGGCGCGCCCCACCTCCTGTGGCCTGCCTCCTCTCCTCCACTATGGCCCATTAGGCCCAATAACTTTCCCGGGGGGTTCCGATAGCCTTCCGGTACTCCGAAAAATCCTCGAACCTTATCAGAACCATTCTGATGTCCGTATATAACCTTCCAATATATGAATGTTTACCTCTCGACTATTTCGAGACTCCTCGTCATGTCCGTGATCTCATCTGGGACTCCGAACAAACTTCGGTCATCAAATCACATAACTCATAATACTAATCGTCATCGAACGTTAAGCGTGCGGACCTACGGGTTCGAGAACTATGTAGACATGACTGATACACATCTCTGGTCAATAACAAATAGCGGAACCTGGATGCTCATATTGGCTCCTACATATTCTACGAAGATCTTTATCGGTCAAACCGCATAACAACATACGTCATTCCCTCTGTCATCGGTATGTTACTTGCCCGAGATTCGATCGTCGGTATCATTATACCTAGTTCAATATCGTTACCGGCAAGTCTCTTTACTCGTTCTGTAACCGTAACTAACTTAGTCACATTGCTTGCAAGGCTTATAGTGATGTGCATTACCGAGAGGCCCCAGAGATACCTCTCCGATACACGGAGTGACAAATCCTAATCTCGATCTATGCCAACTCAACAAACATCATCGGAGAGACCTGTAGAGCTTATTTATAATCACCCAGTTATGTTGTGACGTTTGATAGCACACAAGGTGTTCCTCCGGTATTCGGGAGTTGCATAATCTCGTAGTCAGAGGAACATGTATAAGTCATGATGAAAGTAATAGCAATAAAACAAAACGATCATTATGCTAAGCTAACGGATGGTTCTTGTCCATCACATCATTCTCTAATGATGTGATCCCGTTATCAAATGACAACACATGTCTATGGTCAGGAAACTTAACCATCTTTGATTAACGAGCTAGTCAAGTAGAGGCATACTAGGGACACTCTGTTTGTCTATGTATTCACACATGTACTAAGTTTCCGGTTAATACAATTCTAGCATGAATAATAAACATTTATCATGATATATGGAAATATAAATAACAACTTTATTATTGCCTCTAGGGCATATTTTCTTCAGTCTCCCACTTGCATTAGAGTTAATAATCTAGATTACATAGTAATGATTCTAACACCCATGGAGTCTTGGTGTTGATCATGTTTTGCTCGTGGAAGAGGCATAGTCAACGGGTCTGCAACATTCAGATCCGTATGCAAATCTCTATGTCTCCCTCCTTGACTTGATCGCGGATGGAATTGAAGCGTCTCTTGATGTGTTTGGTTCTCTTGTGAAATCTGGATTCCTTTGCCAAGGCAATTGCTCCAGTATTGTCACAAAAGATTTTCATTGGACCCGATGCACTCGGTATTACACCTAGATCGGATATGAACTCCTTCATCCAGACTCCTTCACTTGCTGCTTCCGAAGCAGCTATGTACTCCGCTTCACACGTAGATCCCGCCACGATGCTCTGCTTGGGACTACACCAACTGACAGCTCCACCATTCAATATAAATACATATCCGGTTTGTGACTTATAGTCATCTGGATCATTGTCAAAGCTTGCATCAACGTAACCATTTACGACGAGCTCTTTGTCACCTCCATAAACGAGAAACACATCCTTAGTCCTTTTCAGGTATTTCGGGATGTTCTTGACATTGTCCGATGATCCACTCTGGATTACTTTGGTACCTCCTGCTAAACTAATAGCAAGGCACACATCAGGTCTGGTACACAACATTGCATACATGATAGAACCTATGGCCGAGTCATAGGGAATGACTTTCATTTTCTCTCTATCTTCTGTAGTGGTCGGGCATTGAGTCTGACTCAACTTCACACATTGTAACACAGGCAAGAACCCTTTCTTTGACTGATCTATTTTGAACTACTTCAAAACTTTATCAAGGTATGTGCTTTGTGAAAGTCCAATTAAGTGTCTTGATCTATCTCTATAGATCTTGATGCCCAATATATAAGCAGCTTCACCGAGGTCTTTCATTGAGAAATTCTGTAGGATCGAAAGTATGTCTAGAGGGGGGGGGGGTGATTAGACTACTTGACCAAATAAAAACTTATCCTTTTCCCAATTTTAGTCTTTGGCAGATTTTAGCTATCTAAGCACAAGTCAAGCAATCTTAACACAATTCAAGCAAGCATGCAAAGAGTATATGAGCAGCAGAAAGTAAAGCATGCAACTTGCAAGAATGTAAAGGGAAGGGTTTGGAGAATTCAAACGCAATTGGAGACACGGATGTTTTTGTCGTGGTTCCGATAGGTGGTGCTATCGTACATCCACGTTGATGGAGACTTCCACCCACGAAGGGTAACGATTCTTTGAGTCCACGAAGGGCTCCACCCACGAAGGGTCCACGAAGAAGCAACCTTGTCTATCCCACCATGGCCGTCGCCCACGAAGGACTTGCCTCACTAGCGGTAGATCTTCACGAAGTAGGCGATCTCCTTGCCCTTACAAACTCCTTGGTTCAACTCCACAATCTTGTCGGAGGCTCCCAAGTGACACCTAGCCAATCTAGGAGACACCACTCTCCAAGAAGTAACAAATGGTGTGTCGATGATGAACTCCTTGCTCTTGTGCTTCAAATGATAGTCTCTCCAACACTCAACTCTCTCTCACAGGATTTGGATTTGGTGGAAAAAAGATTTGAGTGGAAAGCAACTTGGGGAAGGCTAGAGATCAAGATTCATATGGTAGGAATGGAATATCTTGGCCTCAACACAAGGGTAGGTGGTTCTCTCTCAGAAAATGTGTATTGGAAGTGTAGGTTCGTTCTGATGGCTCTCTCCACGAATGAAGTGGAGGTGGAGGGGTATATATAGCCTCCACAAGAAACTAACAGTTACACACAATTTACCAATCTCGATGAGACCGAATTGAGAAACTCGGTCGGACCGATTCAGCAAATCTAGTGACCGTTAGGATTTTTGGTGGGACCGACATGCAACTCGGTAGGACCGATATGGTTAGGGTTAGGGCATAACGTAATCTCAGTGAGACCGATTACACAAACTCGGTGAGACCGACTTTGGTAATAAGCTAAGCGAGAGAGTTGGTCGGAGTAAACTTCGGTGGGACGGTTCGCTCATTTCGGTGGGACCGAAATGTTACGAAAGGAAACAGAGAGTTTACATTGCAATCTCGGTGGAACGATCGCTCATCTCGGTGGGACCGAAGCGTTCGAAGGAAAACAGAGAGATTACAATCCCATCTCGGTGAGACCGATTTGCCTAGGGTTTGTGGCGGTGGCTATGACATCCGAACTTCGGTGGCGCGGATAGAAAGAATCGGTGGGGCCGAGTTTGACTTTTGGTTTGGGTCATATGTGGATGTGAGAAAGTAGTTGAGGGCTTTGGAGCATATCACTAAGTACTATGGAGCAAGAAACTCATTAAGCAACACCTCATCCCTCCTTGATAGTATTGGCTTTTCCTATAGACTCAATGTGATCTTGGATCACTAAAATTTAAAATGTAGAGTCTTGAGCTTTTGAGCTTGATCCAATCCTTTTATCCTTAGTATTTTGGGGGGTCCACTTTCCTCATCCATGCCATGCCATTCATTGAGATTTTCCTGAAATATTCATGTTGGAATAATGTTAGCTCAATGAGCTATATGTTGTTAGGAATTTCCAAAACCACCTAGGGATAGTTGCACTTTCAATCTCCCCCTTTTTGGTAATTGATGACAACATATAGATCAAAGCTTCGACAAATGATAATGAGAGAGAAAAACATTGTCGCTTTGAGAAGTATGTGAAAAGCAAGAGCTCCCCTAAATTTGTGCATAGTTTAAGATTTGCTTTGGACTGCAAATGCACAAGAAGTCAGGCTCATGGGTTACTCTTCCATGTCACATACATCTTGGTGGAGCGCTCAAAATGATAATAATTGAATACATGCACTCATCACCAAGCAAAGTGAATGCTCATATAGAGATAAAAGGATAATGTCATCCAACAAGCATAAATGTAGCATATGATCAAACACATGATCATCCAAGTATCACACAGACATAATGTATCTCAAACAAGCAAATAAAGTTCAACCACCAAAGCAAGAGAGAATAAAAAGCAACACTCTCTCTCGAAGCCTATGATCTATACATTTTCTCCCCTTTGGCAACAAGTTACCAAAAGTTCATAGAAAATGCATAGTACTAAATCGTCTCTCGGGCTTGATCTTGGTGGTGGTGTAGATAGAGCGCCAAGGATGAAGGCATCAGTTGATGTAGATGGAGCTGGTGGAGTAGGTCTTTGGAGCTGGTGGCACTTGAAGGCATGTAGCTGGTGCGGATGAAGTGGCTCGTGTGTGCATCAGCGCACTGCAGCTGATCTCTGAGCTCTAGGCACTCTGGCAAATGCCTTAGTGGTTGACTTGCCCTTCCTCTCCTGCATATCATCCTGAAGTTGCTCAACAACGGACTGGATCTCTGTGACCTTCACATCCATGTCATAGAACTTCTGCTCCATGATCCTCTCCAAGCTCTCCTGGTTTCGAGTCAAGGTGGCCAGCCCCTTCTCAATCCTTAGAGTGGATGCAATAAAGTAGCCAAGTTGATCCTATTTGCTCTTCAAAAAGTACTGAGATGCCTGTTCCATTGTTGGCATCTTGGCAGCCTTCTCAGTCCTTGCCTTCTCCTTCTTAGCTTGTGCTTGCACTGAAGATGGTTCATCTTCATCCATAACAACTTGGTTGTCCTCAAAGTCTGGATAGATAGGCATGTGCTCCTTGTCCAACAAGTATGTGCTGTGCCCATCTTGGAGTTAATCAGCTCCACGGATCGTGGGGCATACCCACAACTTCTCTTTTGGTCGATTGTTGTCCTCTTGATAGTCTCAACTATAA
This sequence comes from Aegilops longissima, assembly GCA_021605205.1. Classification (NCBI taxonomy): domain Eukaryota; kingdom Viridiplantae; phylum Streptophyta; class Magnoliopsida; order Poales; family Poaceae; genus Aegilops; species Aegilops longissima. Next base: position 501,975,117 of record CM038682.1, on the reverse strand, counting down.
GGCTCATGACCTTGAACTTCGTGGCACATCAAATAAGTGTAGCAGATTTATTGCATGGCCTCGATCATGTTGTGATCACTGACTTGGGCAAGAGAGTGTGCACGAGGATCCGGTTAATGGTTGGCATCTGACGATGAAGGTAATGTCTTGATCCAAACTTGTGTGATTCTATAGCAGCATCTGGGATCTCCTTGTACATATGTGCCATAGAGTTGTGATCCATCTTCTTCTTGGCATAGACATCCAAGTCATCCTCTTCCTCCTTAGGTGCATTTATCATATTAGCCCATTCTTCAATAGATGATTGGTACCTAGTACCTTCGGACATCCATACTATCCTCGCCATCTGGATAGAAGTGTCTTGTGGAGTAGAATTGCATTATGAGCTCCTCATTCCACTTTGTGAGCTTCTGCCCAACAAAGTCTGCCACTCCACAAGTGTAAGTGCATCTAGTGCCCCTTAGTGATTTTGGTGTATTGAAGACTTATAGGTTAAGTAACTAATGCGTTTGTGAGTGTACACAGGTTTATAAGTCTATGAGGAGTTTGATATTCTGAGAGAAAGTCGACCCTAAAATGAATTTCTTCAATGAAGAATTTGATATTTCGAAGACTTTCGAAGACTTTGAAAGTGAAGAAATTGGTGTGATTACGAAGACTTGGTAATCGCTGAGGAACATGAAGCGTGAAGACTTTTGTTTTCGTAGTTTCATTTTCTCTTTCTTGAGTCATAGGAAACACCGTCTTTGTTAAAGGGGTCGAGGAAATACTAAGGAAAAATTTCCATTTGATGCTCAACTCAAAATCCTCACCTACCAATCCCTTGAGTGAAGCCTTTGGAAATCTCATACAGATTCAGTCAATTTCTTGATGTGAGCGAAGTTCTTACAGTCCGAGAATTTATTCGGCGAGGAGTTAGGAATTCGCCAGTCTGAATTGCCTACACGATGAGGAACATGATATACGAGGAATTTGATATTCCAATTTCCGACCGTTCTTTGTCTTCTTGCCACCTGTCCCAAAATATCTCCACCTAACGGTCATATCATTAAGGGCATTTATGTCTTATCATGTCGGGCTGCTCCGAGGCTATAAATAGCCGCCCCCACAACCACTAGTTGGTTGGCTGCTCCGAAGAACTTGACACTTGTCATTTGAGAGCAACCCATCCTCCGAGGACTTTGGCGAAAATCATCAAGTGAGGAAAAACCCAAAGTGAGGAAAAACCCAAAACCAAACCCTACAAACCCAAAGTGATTGAGCATCATGAAGAAATTGATCCGCGTGGATCCGGCGCTTTTACCTTTGAAGACTGTGCTTCTTCCAGACGGTTAGGCGTCACGGTCTAGAGCATCAAGAGGAATTGTGGATCGCCGAGTGACCAAGTATGTGAAGGTTTGGAAGTCGCTGAAGACTTACCACGAGTGATTGGACGAGGTCTGCGTGGCCTTAGTTCAAGGAGAATACGGTGAGGACTTGGTGTCTGAGCTGCGTGCTCGGCGATCGGGTGTCCGGATCTGCGTGTCTTCGAGTTTAAATACTCGGCCGCTCCAACAGACGTACAACCGAGACAGCAGTTGAACTGGTCTACCAAATCATTGTCTTCACCAACCTAATCGGTTCTATTTCCTCAACCCTTTCATTTCCTCATTCTTTGTGTTGAGTGTTTGTCATATCTGTGTTTGAAGACTTTGGTGAAGACTTTCTCAATTTCCTCAGTTCAATTTCTTGATCTGTTTGTCTTCATCTTGTGTTATCCTGTGATTACGCTTTACGTACTCTGTGATTGTCTTCATTTCATCATGATGACTATGCTTGTAATCTGTTATGCTTACTTCGAGTACTTATTCGCTGCATGTATTTCTTAGCTAAGGAATTTCCTCACCGCAAATTCCTCGATGAAGAATTTGTAAATTCATAAAATCGCCTATTCACCCCCTCTAGTCGATATACGCACTTTCAATTGGTATCGAGCAAGGTACTCCCTTGTTACGTGTGATTTTAGTTTAACCACGGAGTTTTAGTTATGTCGACCGCAGGTATGATCAAGGTCTCGGAGGTGTCCTACCTTGATGGGACGGACTACCCCTCTTGGAAGAACAAAATGCGAATGCATCTTGAAGCAATTGACAACGATCTACGGTATGTTGTGACAAAAGGTGTTTCCTCGGTCACACCCTCTACGAATGATCTTGATGTGAAGAGATTCAAGCAACTCGATTCTCAAGCGAAGAATATCATATGTGGCCACCGAGCAAAGGTCAATATGGAAGAGTGAGTGCTTTGGAATCGCCAAACTCATACGGGACAGGCTGTCCAAAGTAAATGAAGGTGTTTCAACTCAGCGTGACTCTCGAGTTGATGTTCTTGGAATCTCTTCAACCGCTTCAAAAGACTCGACAACGAAAATGTTCAACAAACCTTGATCGCCTCACCGACATCTCAAATGAGCTTCAAGCCTTTGGGTGCCATCGACATCACCGACCATGAGGTGGTGAAGAAATTGCTAAGAGATCGCTTGATTCCTCATTTGACACTCGCACCGATGATACAAGAACGAGCTGATTACAAGTCTCTTGATCCTGCCGATATCCTCGAAGGCTAAATACTCACGAGTTCGACTTCTCAAAAAGAGATCTCTATGGTTACGGCTATGGAAGAACACGTGCCACGAAGGCCAAGGCTGAATCTCGAGAGTGAAGACTACGCTAGTAGCATTGGAGATCTGAAGAATTTGGCGAGAGCTAGCTTCGCTCGTGAAGAAATTCCAGAAATTCACAAGACGAGGCCGTTTTGGAAAATCCTCAAGAAGGTGATTCCTCATCTAGTGACTATAAGCGAAGACTTTGCCACAAATGCAAGAAACCTGGTCACTATATCCAAGATTGTCCTCGATGGGAAAAGGAATTGAAGAAGAAGAAACACAAGGACTACAGATTACGATGGCGTGAAGAAGAAGAAGAAATCATCAAAATCTTCATCATCAAAATCCTCAAAACCTTCTTCTCACAAGAAGAGCAGCTCCAAAAAGGCTCGGGCATTCATTGGCAAGGAAATGGACTCTGAAGCTGAATCGAGGAAAATGAGGAAGAGGAGGAGTCGAAGAATCCGAATCTGGTGTGGCTAGTCCGGCTCTTGCTACTCGCTTACGTCGCAAATCCATCTTCAACATGAAGAAAATGACTCCGCCAACAAACACGATGAGGAAAATGATGACTACGCCCCACCTATTGCTTCATGGCAAAAGGTGCCAAGGTACTCAATTACACCTCCTCTGAATCTAGTGAAAATGAATCGATGAGGATCTCAAGCCCAGCTACTCTAAACTTGCTAAGATTGCTATAAAACAACAAAGGGCTTTTGAAAAGGTTCAAAACATGCTAGATAAGAGTGATGATATGTTAGGTGAAGAAATGGATCGCACTCAAGCCCCGATGAAAATCTTGAGAGAGTTCGATCTAGGCTTGACAGCCTTCAAGGTCATCATAACACTCTCTTATCGATCATGAGAAACTTTCTTATGAATTTCTTCAAAGAAAGCAAGATCTTGAGAAGCTAAGAGCGAGTTATGAAGATCTTGAAAGAGCGCGATTCATTACTTGCTCAACAAATCAGCGCTTCTCAAGAAGAATTTGTTCCTCCATGCTTAAAGTGCATTGAGCGTGAATCGCTAATTCTTCACTGAATGTTCAAATGCTTCAACTGTTACAAATTCTTCACCTGCCTCTGCTATCACTAATTCCTCATCGAGGACATTGCTAGTATCCTTGACGATGCAGGGCTGAAGGAATTGTACATGAGCAGGCATGTACAAAAGCCTCAAAGGGCATCGACCCTTTGTGATGTGCTTAAAAGCAGATCCTCAACAGGAACCCTAGGAAAGAGGGTATTGCCTTTGAGAGGAAACTCAATCTTGATGGAGCGTCTTTGGAAGCCCGAGCGGTATCCCAAAACCTCATGGGTTGCTGCAAAGGGACCTCCAGTTGATCCATCTACCTTATCTGGTTTTACATGTGAACTTCCTCATTCTGATGATGAGTCATTTGACTCAAACTATAAACTGTTCAAAAATCAGAATGGTGAAGCATTTGCTAGATATGTTGGCACTAACTGCAGGAACGGTCCCCCTATGAAGAAAATCTGGGTTCCCAAGAAATGTCTTGAAAGTCTTGGTGAATGTCCTCATGACACCACCGTGAAGAAAAGGAACCCCAGATCAAATTCTTCATATGGACAAAATTCTTCATATGGATCCAAGTCCTCATACGGACCAAATTCCTCACGTGGATCAAATTCCTCAAAAGGATCAAAGTCCTCATATGATTATCATCGTGCTAACAACTCTGCTTCGCAGGGTAGAGCTAAGGGCTATGAATATGTGCATTATTCTTCAAACTATTATGTTCATAAGTCCTCGAAGAATTTCTCCGCTTATTCATATGCTTACCCTAACCCCTCTTATGTGAAACGAAATGGTTTGGCCTCTATGCCACCATTCTCATATGGTGCTCGCAGAATGATGAACTCTTTGCCACCCCTTCAGATGTGGGTGGTGAAGAAAAAGAACTAATCTCTTCTGCAGGGTCAGGTCTCGGGCGTGCCTCAACGTCTGAAGAATTTCTTTGGGGGCTGACGAAATTGCTCGAAAGGCCTTGAGCTAATCATGATGAAATGAACTTTCATTTCACACGTCCTCCATCGCTTATCGAATCTTGGTGATGAAATTCATCGATGAACTTGATATCATATTCTTCACCGATGAAGTATATGAGATTGTAAGTTGTACTAATTCATCTGCAGGATGATCAACCCAAAGCCACCGAGTGGGTTCTCGATAGTGGATGTACAAATCACATATTGGTGACAAGAATCTATTGATGGATGCTCCCTTATCACCGTCACATCTGAAGCATATCATCTTTCTTGACAAAGGCAAAAGTCGGTATTGGGACTTGGTAAGGTTGCTATCTCTAAGGACATGCACATGGACAAAGTCATGCTTGTTGAGTCTTTAGGATATAACCTCATGTCGGTCTCAATGCTTTGTGATCTTGATATGGTTGTTATCTTTGGCAAATATCGTTGTGTTGTGATTATGGAAGTCGACAATTCCAAAGTCTTGAAGGCTTTAGGAGAGGAGACTTGTATATTGTTGATTTTTCCACAGGACCACAACCAGCCATGTGCCTACTTGCAAAAGCTTTGAAGGCTGGCTATGGCATCGACGACTTGGTCACGCAGCATGAGGAATTTGCACACACTTGCGAAGAAGAAGCATGTCATTGGCATTGAGAATGTCAAATTCCTCAAGGATCACTTATGCGGAGCTTGTGAAGCTGGAAAAATGACCAAGGCCAAGCATCCAGCGAAGACTATCATGACCACTACTCGTCCCTTTGAATTGCTTCACATGGACCTCTTGGTCCCAATCATTACTCATTTGTCACTAATGATGCATCTCTATATGGCTTTGTTATTGTTGATGATTACTCTCGTTACACATGGGTACACATTGTTACCTTCAAAAATCAAGTGCAGGAAATCTTCAAACGATTTTCCTCGAGGGCTTCAACCAACTTTGGTGTGAAGATCAAGCACATCAGAAGTGACAATGGAACTGAGTTCAAGAATTCCGGACTTGAGGATTATCTTGATGAACTTGGTATTACTCATGAGTTATCTGCTCCTTATACTCCTCAGCAAAATGGCGTCGTGGAGCGCAAGAACAGAACCCTTGTTGAGATGGCTCGCACTATGCTTGATGAATACAAACGCCTAGTCGTTTACGGATTGAAGCAATTGACCTGCGTGCCACATCATCAACAGAGTATATCTTCACAAATTCTTCAAGAAGACTGCCTATGAACTCCTCACCGACAAGAAACCCAATGTAAGTTATTTCAAAGTCTTGATTGCTAAATGCTGGATTAGAGATCCTCACCACCACTCTAAATTTGCACCAAAGCACATGAAGGTTTTATGCTTGGTTACGGAAAGGACTCGCCCACCTCTGAGTCTTCAACATCACTCTTCACAAGATTGTTGACATTTGTAGATGTGCGGTTCGATGAAACTAATGGCTCGCAAAGAGAGCACCTACCTTCGTGTTAGGCGAACCAGCACCGAGGATTCTATCGGGTTCAAGGCAACCGAGGATGTCATTCCTCTTGAAGAAACTGCTGAAGAATTCATTCTGTCTGTGAAGAACGTCGAGTGATGCACTGAAGATAATGTGAAGAAATTGGTCTTTGAGGAAAATGATCAAATTCCTCGAAGACATCCAGCTCATCCTCGCGTTGCAAAAGAAGTGCAAGTTGACAAAATCATCGATGACATTGAAGCGCCAGGTCCTCTCACTCGCTCAAAAGCTTCACATTTATCTAACTTTTGTGGGCACTATGCTTTTGTCTCTATCACAGAGCCCACTAAGGTAGATGAAGCATTTACGAGCGGAGTGGATTCAGGCCATGCAAGAAGAATTGCATCGATTCGAGCTCAACAACGTGTGGGAACTGGTCAAACGTCCAGATCCTCGCAAGCATAATATCATTGGCACAAAGTGGATCTACCGCAACAAGCAAGATGAAAATGGTCTTGTGGTGAGGAATAAGGCACGACTAGTAGCTCAAGGCTACACGCAGTTGAAGGAATTGATTTCGATGAAACTTTTGCACTGTTGCTAGACTTGAGTCTATTCGCATATTACTCGCCTATGCTAACCATCACAATATCACTTTATATCAAATGGATGTGAAAAGTGCATTCCTCAATGGTAAGCTTGAGGAAGAAGTATATGTTGCTCAACCCCGTGTTTTGAAGATCCAAAGAATCGACAAAGTCTTGAGACTAAATAAGGCCCTCTATGGCCTCAAGCAAGCCCCTCGGGCGTGGTATGATACATTGAAGGAATTCTTCGTGAAGAATGGCTTCACACCAGTTCACTCGACCCTACTCTCTTTACTAAATCTTATGATGGTGAACTGTTTGTGTGCCAAATATATGTTGATGATATTATCTTTGGCTGTCTTGACCAACGTTATAGTGATGAATTTGCCTATATGATGAGTGAAGAATATCAAATGTCTATGATGGGAGAGTTGAAATTCTTCTTAGGTCTTCAAATTCGTCAACAACCCAATGGCATATTCATATCTCGGAGAAATACCTCAAAGATGTCTGAAGAAATTCGGCATGCAAGATTGCAAAGCGTCAAAATTCCTATGCCCACAAATGGCCATCTATGCAATCGATGAAAATGGTATTGACTTGATCATAAGGTATACCGCTCCATGATTGGTTCCTTATTGTACTTATGTGCATCTAGGCCAGATATAATGCTTAGTGTTTGCATGTGTGCCCGATTTCAAGCTACACGAAGGAATCACACCATAAGGCTGTGAAGCATATTCTTGATATCTAGCTCACACACCAACACTAGGATTATGGTACCCCAAGGGCTCTACTTTTGATCTCATTGGATATTCGACTCGACTATGCTGGTGATCGTGTGGATCGCAAGTCAACTTCTGGTACTTGTCATTTCCTCGGACGATCTTTGGTGCATTGGTCCTCGAAGAAAGCAGAACTGCGTATCACCATCCCTTCTTTGAAGCTGAATACATTGCTGCTGGCTCGTGTTGTGCTCAATTACTATGGATGAAGTAAACCCTCAAGGACTACGGCATCAACGTGAAGAATGTGCCTCTCTCTTGTGACAATGAGAGTGCCATCAAGATTGCTCACAACCCAGTTCAGCACTCGAAGACAAAGCACATTCAAATTCGTCATCATTTTCTTCGTGATCATGTGTTGAAGGCGACATCTCCATCGAGCATGTGAAGGCGAAGAACAGCTAGCTGATATCTTCACTAAGCCCTTGGATGAGAAGAGATTTAGCAAGTTGCGGTGTGAGCTAAATATCTTAGAATCTTGAGCGTTCTTTGAAAAGGCACACATCCTAACACTTATGCAAAATTGATGACTTAGATGTGCAACACATGAAGAGCGTTTTCCTCAATCAATGAAGAATAACACTCTAAGTGTGAAGAAATTAATGAAGAATTTGATTCTCGTAACCCTCGACAATTGTGCGCGGTGTTTGAAATCATCATTCTTATACTGTGGGTTCACGCCACCACCAAAGTTGAAAATCTTCAATTTGAGTTTTTCCTCGTTTTGAAATTCTTGAGTTTTGAATTTTTTTTCAAATTCTTCAGTTTTTCAAATTCTTCAACTTTGCAAATTCTTCACTGTTTCCGTCGTCTTTCTTCATTGGCTATATATATATATGGATTTATGTCCTCTCAACATTCACTTATGGCTAATTCTTCAAGTCGCTTTTACGCTAAGTGAATGTGATCGGACCCTTCCCCTCTATGCTATACTCAACCCAATCCATTCACAAATTCTTCATGTGCGTTCTACTTTGAAACTTCGTTTAAATTCTTCTTTGAGTCCTTGACAGTTGAAGAAATTGCGAACGGAACTTTTAAAACGAATCTTATCCAAACTTGATTTTACCGCTCAAACCGTTCCGCATCCCACGATGCATTATTATATCCACCCACGATCGCTTTACGATCTCCACTACCAGACGTGGGTGACACATGTCGTGAGAAGGAAGCGGTCAGGCACGTTCGTCCTAATTCTTGGACGGGCCGTTTTTCACCGTGGCTATAAATACCCTCTCTCCTTCCTCACTCTTTTACCTCGCTCGATCTCTCTCCGCTCGAGCTCCTCGAAACCCTAAGCGCCGCCGCTTCTCCATAAATCGCCGGTGAGGAAAAGCTTCACCGCCTTGACCTCTTCGCCGACGTACTCGCGCCGACCGTGGAATTTCCTCACTCCGCCGTCGCAGTAGCTGATTTCCTCTGCCAAGTTAGGGCGGAGAAGATCTGAGCAGACGAACTTCTAAACTGTTCATCTCAGTTCGTCGTGTTCTTCACTTGAGTAAATTAAAAGTTACTTTTATTTACTCGCTTGATTCTCAAATTTTCTTCAAATTCTTCAAAGGTGTTTATTTCAAATTCTCTCACATATGAACACCTCAAATCTCTTGACTCATTTCTCTAAGCAATGATTTTCTTCAAGATTCCTCAATTGTGTGGATCTTGATCTATACAACTCTGGAACCTAAGATAAAGAACGCTTATTGAAATTCTTCAAGGCTCATCTGGTCAAAATCCTCAAACTTGTTCTTTTGAAAAACCCTCCGAGAACGCATATGACCTCTTCAAATTCCTCGCACCTATACTGTTCACGGTACAAATGTCACTGCTGAATCCCTAGGTTCTCATCAACTTAACTCATTTGCAGCGTTCCTCGAAGAAAAACTGCACACTTCTTGAGAGAATTCAATTGTTCAATTTCCTCACCAAGAAAATGGCGATGGTAAGAAGCAGAAGGGAGGAAAGAAACCCGAGGTCATGACTGCTTTCAAATCCACGAGGAAATATATCCTGAATATTGCACACCAGATGAGGAAAGCAAAACTCAGCGCAAGGTGCGTCTTCAGAAAATTGAACGGAGATGGGCACGCGAATGGAAGGAATATCGCTATGTCACACCTAAATACATGAAGAAATTCGCGTTAAATCCTCCATGCCCAAGAGCTCCTTTGGCACCAGGCCAAGTAGCTGATCCCACTAGCGTCAAACGCGGTGAGGACTTTCCTGAGGAATGGGCTAAACGCCAAGCTAAGTTGGCTAAGCAAGCAAAGGAAGCGGTGAAGAAATTCAATGAGGATTCTGCCGCTGCTGCTGCCTCTGAGGTCTCGGCCAAGCCGAAGAAATCGATGCAAAAGAAGTCTGCAAATAAGCCAAGTACTTCTTCTTCTATGCCCTCACGGCCAAGTTCCTCTGCAGCTCCTACCAGCCAAATTCCTCAGCAGCAAATTCCTCACACCACTGCTGCTCCATCAAAGTCCTCAGCTGCTCCGTCCAAACCTTCAGTTCCTGTGCATCTCGCCACTTGTCAAAGGACTGCTGGATTTTCAATTGCCTCAGGCACCTCTGCACATTCCTCAGCTGCTTTCAATTCTTCATCTGGCCCGACGCTGCTGAAGACAAAAGCTACAGCTGGACGTGGTCCTCGGCCTAGCCCGAAGAAGAAACAGCTTGTCGTCCACGTGCCATCTGATGATGAGGCATCTGATGAAGAACTTGAAGAAATCATCAGAGACCGTCAAGCTAGAGCCGCAAGAGCCAAGGGAACAGCTGTGCCAATGCTTTTGGACCCGAAGAAAGTCCTCGATTTCATCGACCTCTGGCACAACGATCCCAACACCCCTCTGCCTGATCTTCCTTTGACACCTGGTCAAAGTCATATGCTGACTCACTTCATCGCTGAGGAAAAATGGAAGTTCGAGAAGGCGAAGGAAATCAAAAAGGCTCAATACAAGAAGGAGAGGTTTCTGAAGAAAAATGTCGTCAAAATGACACCTGAGGAACTTCTTCAAGCTCAAACAGAAATTCAGAACCTCAGCAAGAACTTTGAAACGTATTATGCTGATTGGCAAGTTGTCAAGACCAAATTCGTCAATCTGACGAAGAATCTCACAAATGTTGCTGCATCTGTGCAACATGAAAATCCTCAGGCTGAAGCATCTGCTCAGCCTAGTGAAGAAAATGCCAGATCACATTGAAGCTCAACCTATTTGAAGAACATGCTGATTCGGGGTTGATGAAGAAATTCCAGCCACTGAAGAAACTGCCGGGGCACCCACTAGCGGTGCGCTGAAGAAATTGCTCTGAAGAAAATCAAGAAAGGGAACTGCATCGTCGCTCTGAAGAAATTGCTGCAAATTCCTCAGCTCCTCCTGCACCAACCTCGGTTCGATTCTTCCATCTGCTTTGGATGTGAAGAAAACAAAGGCTCATGAGCGAGCTTGTAAAGAAGAGAAAAGCATCAGCTGCGTCAGATTCCTCGGCTGCGAAGAAATTGAAGCCTATGACCAGCTCCGTTGAAAACCCGATTGATGCTATTCCTATCTCCTCCATACCTTCAAAGGAAGTGGTTCCTTTTGGAGAGGAATATGAAGTGCCAAATGGATCTGATGAAGAACATCAATCTCCTGCTCTGTCTGAGAAGATCGATGAGGAAATTGAAGTGGAAGCTATCCCTTCAACCCCAGTCATTCCCTCATCAGACCATGAAATTCCTCAAGATGGTGGTGAGGAAATTGAAAATGAAGATGTGGATATTGGATGCACCACTCCAGTAATCAATGATGACTTTTGGGAAGATCAACATCCCAATACTCCGCTCTTCACCCCACTTCAACAAGTTCCTCACTCCCTGCATGATTGTCCGGATCGACTCAAGAAAATCAACCCACGAGTCACATGCATGAAGAAATTCCAGCCCTGCTGCCGATGAAACTGCTGCTGCTGCTGAAATTCCTCGATCGCACAAGTTGAGGATCAAGAAATTCCTCACGTGAAGAACCTGCACTTACGGTTCAGAGGTGGTGATGCAATTGATCGACACACCTCTGCCAAAGCAGAAGAATCCGTTCTCGACCAAGCGAAGTTCAAGGCTGAAGATTTCTTTCTTGAGCATGTGTTCTTCATGAATATAATCCTTATGACTCGCTCGGATTAGGAAGAGGCGCTCGGACTGCCGGTCAAGCCAACTTCTATTCCTCGGTGCTTTTCAACAAGGACAAAATCTTGATCATGCTCATATTCCTCATGTGGATATGGAGTATTTGCTGGCTTTGAGCCCGTTCTAAGTGTTCTTCACGATGCAGGTCTTCTCAACTTTTGCATCGATATATGTGATTGGAATGAAGAGCTAATTCTTGATTCTATGCAACCCCGCACATCACCGGAGATGTGAAGATGTCACCTCATGGGTCTTAGATTGGATGACCGAAAACACCCATTACAAGGCACCAGCCGATGAATTGCCGTGTCCTTCCACTCAGTCCTCCGCTTGATGGAGCTCGTCGCATCTATGAAGAAAAGGAACTTTCAAATCACTATATGCAAGTGTTGATGAAGCCATTGAAACCAAGGCAAGCTCCAAGGACCAAATTCCTCGTCAAGGAACTGCTCTATGTGCCTCGAACAGTCTATCGAATTTTGTCGAAGACTATGAGTCCTATCAAGGGCCACGACTCGAATGATGAAGAAGTCGTTGGCATCATGAAGAATATGCTTTTCAACATCATCCATGGCGTTCCCGTCAATTTCCATGATTTCTTCATGAGGACTTTGGCTAACATTGCCATGTCACCTTTTGAGCTGAAACCTTATGCGCCTTGGATCATGAGATTCATCAGGTCAAGATCTTCACTGAATTACAAGGCTGACACTTTGAACCACTGCAGCTATCTGCCCCCGATTGAAGTCCTCAAACGGCCAATTGCCTCAGCTGATGAAAAGGGAAAGGCTGCTGCTGTGATAGATGAAGGCATTCGTCCATTGGATGGACAGCCAAAGCAACATCTTACTCCACCAATGATGACTCGCCACCCATGACTCAAAGCAAATACCTCGATTAAGCACAGTCCTCAAGCAAGCGCACCTGTGGTGATGATCGATCGTGAGTTACTCCTCGTCTTCATCGGAAGGTTGATCGCAATCACAAGTGGGTCAAACGTCAGTTTGGCACTATTCTTTACAATATGACCTCAACTCACAATGCAGTGAAGAAAAACCACTACTATCTTCATGAAACCTTCAAGCGCACCTGGGCTGTTCTTTCACATGTCTACAATGAAGAAGAACTGAAATCAATGGGACTCAAGGAAGAATTTGGTGGTCTGCACCTCCTCAGAAGAAATTCAAGAAGGTCAAAGTTCCTTCCTTGGTGGCCAGCTCCTATTCTTCATCTCGCGACACTGATGAAAATGAAGATTTGGAAGACACTGCTGCTGGTCCTACCTCAACCGACCCCAACAATGCTGGCGCTCCGTCTTCAACTTGAATTTCCTCAAGAGCGTTAGTCCTCAGTTTCGATCCTTTTGGTCATTCGATGACAAAGGGGGAGAAATTTGAGTTAGTCTTGAAGCGGGTCTCGTTTTTGTCTATATACAGTATTTTATTAAGTTACAACTCTCGTTCTTCTGAAACCTTTTATTGAATTGAGTTGTAATCTTAAACCCGATGGTGCTTTGATACTTCGATGCATTATGCTTTTGCTCTGATTTGAAGTAGTTTTGATACTTGTTATGCTCGATCCAATTTGGCCTTTGGGCTCGATACTCTTTTGTGTTTCATTGCATAACATCAAGCACCATATTTCATCATGCATTTCAAATTCCTCATATTATATGTCAAATCGTGTATGAATTACAAGATATAGGGGAGATCTCAATGATTCATTTCCTCAAATGTGCATTGCCTCAAAAGCAAATTCCTCACTATGCACATCTTCGTGGGGAGTTCTTCTATATCTTGCAATCAAAATCCTCATTATCGTATTTACACTTCATATATTTATCCCGTTGAAAACTTAACTTGTATTGTCATCAAACACCAAAAGGGGAGATTGTAAGTGCATCTAGTGCCCTTAGTGATTTTGGTGTATTGAAGACTTATAGGTTAAGTAACTAATCGCTTGTGAGTGTACACAGGTTTATAAGTCTATGAGGAGTTTGATATTTACAGAGAAAGTCGACCCTAAAATGAATTTCTTCACTGAAGAATTTGATATTCAAGACTTTCGAAGACTTTGAAAGTGAAGAAATTGGTGTGATTACGAAGACTTGGTAATCGCTTGAGGAACATGAAGCGTGAAGACTTTTGTTTTCGTAGTTTCATTTTCTCTTTCTTGAGTCATAGGAAACACCGTCATTGTTAAAGGGGTCGAGGAAATACTAAGGAAAAATTTCCATTTGATGCTCAACTCAAAATCCTCACCTACCAATCCCTTGAGTGAAGCCTTTGGAAATCTCATACGATTCAGTCAATTTCTTGATGATGAGACGAAGTTCTTCAGTCCTTGAGGAATTTGTTCGACTAAGGAGTTAGGAATTCGCCGGTCTTGAATTGCCTACCTGATGAGGAACATGATAGCCCCGAGGAATTTGATATTCCAATTTCCGACCGTTCTTTGTCTTTGGCCACCTGTCCCCAAAATATCTCCACCTAACGGTCATATCATTAAGGGCATTTATGTCTTATCATGTCGGGCTGCTCCCGAGGCTATAAATAGCCGCCCCCCACAACCACTAGTTGGTTGGCTGCTCCGAGAGAACTTGACACTTGTCATTTGAGAGCAACCCATCCTCTGAGGACTTTGAGCGAAAATCATCAAGTGAGGAAAAACCCAAAGTGAGGAAAACCCAAAACCAAACCCTACAAACCCAAAGTGATTGAGCATCATCAAGAAATTGATCAGCGTGGATCCGACGCTTTTACCTTTGAAGACTGTGCTTCTTCCAGACGGTTAGGCGTCACGGTCTAGAGCATCCAAGAGGAATTGTGGATCGCCGAGTGACCAAGTATGTGAAGGTTTGGAAGTCGCCTGAAGACTTACCACGAGTGATTGGACGAGGTCTGCGTGGCCTTAGTTCAAGGAGAATACGGTGAGGACTTGGTGTCTGAGCTGCGTGCTCAGCGGATCGGGTGTCGGGACTGCGTGTCTTCGAGTTTAAATACTCGGCCGCTCAACCAGACGCATAACCGAGACAGCAGTTGGAACTGGTCTACCAAATCATTGTCTTCACCAACCTAATCGGTTCTATTTCCTCAACCCTTTCATTTCCTCATTATTGTGTTGAGTGTTTGTCATATCTGTGTTTGAAGACTTTGATGAAGACTTTCTCAATTTCCTCAGTTCAATTTCTTGATCTGTTTGTCTTCATCTTGTGTTATCCTGTGATTACGCTTTACGTACTCTGTGATTGTCTTCATTTCATCATGATGACTATGCTTGTAATCTGTTATGCTTACTTCGAGTACTTATTCCGCTGCATGTATTTCTTCGCTAAGGAATTTCCTCACCGGCAAATTCCTCAGTGAAGAATTTGTAAAATTCATAAAAATCGCCTATTCACCCCCCCTCTAGTCGATATAACGCACTTTCAACAAGCACTGAAGCTGTCATACACACCAGGATAGTGTTCTTCATTCTCCTTCATGTAGGTCCAGTCAACCCACCTCATGTCACACACTATTGGCTTCTTGTCCAACAACACAGTCTTATAGAAATCCTGCTGTTCCTTTGTGTGGAACCTGTAGTCAACAGCAGTCCTCCTTCTGGTGGCATATGGATCTGACTCTCTCCATAGCCTTAATCCTGAGTCTCTTCTAATTTTCATGTTCTCAGCTACAGGATGGGCATCATTATGATCTAGAATTTTTGTCTTCAATTTTCTCAAGACATGTGTCTCATCATCTTCTTCTTCAACAACAATTTCAGGCACTGGGGCCTTGTTCTTCTCAGCAGCTGGAATGTTCCCGGTACTCCTCTTAGGTACAGTCTTGGGTTTGGAGGCAGCTTTGGGTGCTTCTTTGGGCTTTGATGATGCAGCCCTCGACCGATAGCATCACCCATAAGCTTCGAGCCTTGGGTGCTGGTGCAACAACCTCTTCTTCTTCCTCCTCTTCCATCATGGAAGGCTTTCCAATAACTCTGGCCATGGTCTTCTTGCCCCTTTCCTTCCTCTTCTTCCCTTCTGCAGTAGCCTCTTTGGGTTCAGATTCCAAAGATGCTTGAGTGGAGGCTCTGGCTTTAGACATGGGAATCCTTTTGGCAGGTACTTTGGTCTTCATACCAGGCTTAGTGGCAGCAGCTGTGCCATACTCCTTCTTGAGCACCTTTTTCTTGGAAATGGCCTCATCCTCAACAGCCACATAGTCTTCATCCTTAGATTCTGAGGTTCTCTTCTTTCTGGTCCTGGTGGAAGATTTGGGTAAGTTGCTTGGAGTGCTCCTGCTACCCTCATCAGAGCTGCTAGAGGGACTAGTGCCCTCACTCATTTGAACCTGCTCCTCTTCCCTGTTCTGGCTGTCACTCTGATCAGACATATTGCAATCACTGACAACAGACCCTGTGAATAGATATATATGAGATAGAGTGGATGAGCATCACAAAATACAGAGATTTTTGCAAAAGAATGAGTCAAAACTTAGTTTTAGTTTTCCACGAAAGCATTTCGGATCAACCGATTTGTAAACTTCGGTGATACCGAAGCAGCTTTGGAACCTAAACTAGTGAACTCGGTCGACCGAGTCACGATTCGTGGCACCGAGACTGCTAGGGTTTCACAAAGTCCTGAACTCGGTCACACCGATTTGCAATTCTCGGTCAGGCCGAGAATCACATGTGCAATGGCCTTAGCCGAATCGGTGGAACCGAGTTCTACAACTCGGTGGGTACGAGATGGTTTCGACGGAAACCTAACCCTAAATTTTCAATTCATCTCTAATCTACGCAGTGTTTTGACTGGATAGAATAGTTTCAATCGTGGCAAGATTCATGTTGAACACAATGTGCTAGGAATCGGACGGGGATAGCACAGTGATCGAGTCCATACCCTAGTTCGGAGATGAACTCGCTATGGCGGCAACGGTGGGGATGATTTTCGTTGACGGCGGCGGAGACCAGCGACAGGAGGCGGCTGGCGACGAGGAGGACGATCCGGAGACCCTAGAGGCAGAGCGGGCTACGCGCGGGTGAAAAAGTTTGGAGAAAGTTTCCAAATTTTTGCCCGTGGGTATATATAGCCCGACCCTGTCGGTGTGACCGAGTGGAACAACTCGGTGGCACCGAGATGCATAAGTGCAAGCAGTTACAGCAACTTGGTGTGACCGAAAAGTTCAAATCGTTTGCACCGAGATTGAAAACCTAGATCGACTTAGTGATCTCGGTATGACCGAAATGGAAGAATCGGTCAGACCGAAACGCACAAAGAAGTTTTGGAAGTTTAAGTCTATGACGAATCGGGGACTCCGAGTGCTCCTCACACAGAGTGGTTCAGATCTGACTTGATCAAATTTTGTGATGCAGCATGAATAAAGTTTGGGATGAGAAGAGCATAGATAGCTAGAGAAGGTCCTTAGGCATTGTTGTCCATCCACTTGGCAAAAGAAAAAGAAACCAATCAATCAAAACAACAAGTGGATGTCCTCGAATGAGTAAAATATGCAACCAACATGCTCACATAATAAAATGGCAAATGAAATATGTGGCAAAGCATGCACAACCAATTCTAGCATCTATCAAGCAATTGGCGATGACTAGGTCATCTATATATGAGTATATTGACTTAGGAGTCAAATGAGAACATTTGGTCATAGGTCATACTCATCGTTTAAGCACAAGTGGGGTTACCACTTTTACATAATGCATTGATGTGTTCACACCATTAGAGTTGCTTTAGCTCAATTTTTAGAGTAAAGCTCCCCCTAGATGTGAGATCCCCCCTTAGAGGGATGAACTAACCTTGGGTTATGTCGATGATGACTTCATGTAGGTGTTTAAGATGTGGATGCTCAATGTTGATGAAGATCATTTGGAGCAATCCTTTTGGAGTGAGTTATGATACGTCTCCAACACATCTATAATTTTTGATTGCTCCATGCTATATTATCTACTGTTTTAGGCAATATTAGGCTTTATTATCCACTTTTATATTATTTTTGGGACTAACCTATTAACCGGAGGCCCAAATTGATTTGTTGTTTTATGCCTATTTCAGGTGTTTCGAGGAAAAGGAATATCGACGGAGTCAAACGGAACGAAATCAATGGAGAAGTTATTTTTGAAGGAAACCCACCGATAGACTTGGACCCCACGTCGGAAGATACGGAGGTGCTCACGAGGGTGGGGCGCGCCCACCCCACCGGGCGCGCCCCGCCTCGTGGGCCCCCGTAGCTCCACCGACGCACTCCTTTCACCCATATATACCTACGTGCCTAAAACTTCCGAACAGAAGATAGATCGGGAGTTCCGCGGCAAGCCTCTGTAGCCACCAAAACCTCTCGGGAGCCCGTCAGGCACCCACGGAGGGGGAACCCATCACCGTGGCCATCTTCATCATCCCGGCGCTATCCATGACGAGGAGGGAGCAGTTCACCCTCGGGGCTGAGGGTATGTACCAGTAGCTATGTGTTTGTTCTCTCTCTCTCTCTCTCGTGTTCTCTCTCGTGTTCCTCTATGGCACGATCTTGATGTATCCCGAGCTTTGCTATTGTAGTTGGATCTTATGATGTTTCTCCCCTCTACTCTCTTGTGATGAATTGAGTTTCCCCTTTGAAGTTATCTTATCGGATTGAGTCTTTATGAGAACACTTGATGTATGTCTTGCCGTGATTATCTGTGGTGAGAATGGGATATCATGTGCCACTTGATGTATGTTTTGGTGACCAACTTGCGGGTTCCGCCCATGAACCTATGCATGGGGGTTGGCACACGTTCTTGATTCTCCGGTAGAAACTTTGGGGCACTCTTTGAAGTACTTTTATGTTGGTTGGATAAATCTGCGATTGCGTGATGCATATCGTATAATCATGCCCACGGATACTTGAGGTGACAATGGAGTATCTAGGTGACATTAGGGTTTTGGTTGATTTGTATCTTAAGGTGTTATTCTAGTACGAACTCTAGGGCTGTTTGTGACACTTATAGGAATAGCCCATCGGATTGATTGGAAAGAATAACTTTGAGGTGGTTTCGTACCCTACCATAATCTCTATGTTTGTTCTCCGCTATTAGTGGCTTTGGAGTGACTCTTTGTTGCATGTTGAGGGATTGTTATATGATCTATCTATGTTATTATTGTTGAGAGAACTTGCACTAGTGAAAGTATGAACCCTAGGCCTTGTTTCCTATCATTGCAATACCGTTTACGCTCACTTTTATCATTAGTTACCTTGCTGTTTTTATTATTTAAGATTACAAAAGCCTATATCTACTATCTATTTTGCACTTGTATCACCATCTCTTCGCCGAACTAGTGCACCTATACAATTTACCATTGTATTGGGTGTGTTGGGGACACAAGAGACTCTTTGTTATTTGGTTGCAGGGTTGTTTGAGAGAGACCATCTTCATCCTACGCCTCCTATGGATTGATAAACCTTAGGTCATCCACTTGAGGGAAATTTGCTACTATCCTACAAACCTGTGCACTTGCAGGCCCAACAACGTCTACAAGAA
The DNA here is from genome assembly GCA_021605205.1 of Aegilops longissima. Classification (NCBI taxonomy): domain Eukaryota; kingdom Viridiplantae; phylum Streptophyta; class Magnoliopsida; order Poales; family Poaceae; genus Aegilops; species Aegilops longissima. Next base: position 501,956,007 of record CM038682.1, on the reverse strand, counting down.
GAAGGTTGTGTAGTAGACATCAAGCTCTTTTCTGGCGCCGTTGCCTGGGAGGCTAGGTAAGTGAAGGTATATCTTTAGATCTTGCAATCGAATCTTTTTGTTTTCTTGTTTTAGCACTAGTCTAGTTTATAAAAGAAAACTACAAAAAAATGGAATTGAGTTTGTCTCATACGCTTCATCTTTTTAATATCTTTCGTGAGTATGATGGAAAGGAAAATTGTGCCAAAGTGTTAGAAGAAGAATTACATAGAATGCTTGGCATGAAATATGTGAATGATGAGCATGATTGCAATGTTGTTAGTATCCTTGAATATCCATGATGCTAATGATATGCAAAGCCACAAGCTTGGGGAAGCTATGTTTGATGAATATGATATTTTTTGTCCCCCAAGCTTTGATGAGCAAATTTACTATGATGAAAGCATGCCTCCTATCTATGATATTATTGTGATGACACATATGCTTTAAAGAATAATGATAACCATGAAACTTGTCATCTTGATCTTAATTTTCAATCACATGATAGTTACTTTGTTGAGTTTGCTCCCACTATTGTTTATGAGAATAAATTTGCTTATGTGGAGAGTAATAAAATTTATATGCTTGTAGATCATGAAAAGAATGCTTTAGGTGATGGTTATATTGTTGAATTCATTCATGATGCTACTGAAAATTATTATGAGGGAGGAATATATGCTTGTAGGAATTGCAATAATATCAAGTTTCCTCTCTATGTGCTTAAAGTTTTGAAGTTATGCATGTTTTACCTTCCTATGCAAGTTGATTCTTGTTCCCATAAGTTGTTTGCTCACAAAATCCCTATGCATAGGAAGTGGGTTAGAATTAAATGTGCTAGTCATATTCTTCATGATGCTCTCTTTATGTTTCAATTCTTATCTTTTATGTGAGCATCATTGAAATCAGCATGCCTAGCTAGGGGCTTTAAACGATAGCGCTTGTTGGGAGACAACCCAATTTTATTTTAGTTTCTTTATTTTTGGTTCTGTTTAGGAATAAATAATCTATCTAGATTATTTTTAGATGTGGTTTTGTGTTTTAATTAGTGTTTGTGCCAAGTAGAACCTTTGGGAAGACTTGGGTGAAGTCTTTATGATCATGCTGTAAAAAACAGAAACTTTAGCGCTCACGAGATTAGCTAGAACTTTTTAATGGAGAGTGCTATTTAGTTGATTCTTTTTGCAGATGATTACTAGGAAAATTCCTCAGGTCCACCAATTTATTTTAGAATTTTTGGAGTTCCATAAGTTTGCATTAGTTACAGATTATTACAGACTGTTCTGTTTTTGACAGATTCTGTTTTCATTGTGTTGTTTGCTTATTTTGATGAATCTATGGCTAGTAAAATAGTTTATAAACCATAGAGAAGTTGGAATACAGTAGGTTTACCACCAATATAAATAAATAATGAGTTCATTACAGTAACTTGAAGTGGTGTTTTGTTTTCTTTCGCTAACGGAGCTCACGAGTTTTCTGTTAAGTTTTGTGTTGTGAAGTTTTCAAGTTTTGGGTAAAGATTCGATGGACTATGGAATAAGGAGTGGAAAGAGCCTAAGCTTGGGGATTCCCAAGGCACCTCAAGGTAATATTAAAGGATAACCAAGAGCCTAAGCTTGGGGATGCCCCGGAAGGCATCCCCTGTTTCGTCCTCATCCATCGGTAACTTTACTTGGAGCTATATTTTTATTCACCACATAATATGTGTTTTGCTTGGAGCGTCATTTCATTTTATTTGTTTTGATTGCTGTTTGGATACAATACCAAGATCTGAAATTATTAAATGTTAGAGAGTCTTCACATAGTTGTATAATTATTCGCTACTCATTGATCTTCACTTATATCTTTCAGAGTAGTTTGTCATTTGCTCTAGTAATTCACTTATATCTTTTAGAGCATGGTGGTAGTTTTATTTTGGAGAAATAGATGAACTCTCATGCTTCACTTATATTATTTTGAGAGTCTTAAATAGCATGGTAATTTGCTTAAAATCCTAATATGCTAAGCATAGAAGATTTGTAAGAATTCTTATGAGTGTGTTGGATACTAAGAAAAGTTTGATGCTTGATAATTGTTTTGAGATATGGAGGTGATAATATGAAAGTCGTGCTAGTTGAGTAGTTGTGAATTTGAGAAATGCTTGTGTTGAAGTTTGCAAGTCCCGCAGCATGCACGTATGGTTAAAGTTGTGTAACAAATTTGAAACATGAAGTGTACCTGGCTTGTGCATCCTTATGAGTGGCGGTCGGGGACGAGCTATGGTCTTTTCCTACCAATCTATCCCCCTAGGAGCATGCGCGTAGTACTTGGTTTTTGATGACTTCTAAATTTTTGCAATAATTATATGAGTTCTTTTGACTAATGTTGAGTCCATGGATTATACGCACTTTTATGTTTCCCCCATTGCTAGCCTCTTCGATACCGTGCATTGCCCTTTCTCACCTTGAGAGTTGGTGCAAACTTCGCCGGTGCATCCAAACCCCGTGATATGATACGCTCTATCACACATAAGCCTCCTTATATCTTCCTCAAAACAGCCACCATACCTACCTATTATGGCATTTCCATAGCCATTCCGAGATATATTGCCATGCAACTTTCCACCGTTCCGTTCATCATCATCATGACATACCTTACTTTTGTCGTATTGCTATTGCATGATCATGTAGTTGACATCGTATTTGTGGCAAAACCACCATGCATTATTTTTCATACATGTCACTCTTGATTCATCGCACCATCCCGGTACACCACCGGAGGCATTCATATAGAGTCATATCTTGTTCTAGTTTCGAGTTGTAATCCTTATGTTGTAATCAATAGAAGTGTGATGATCATCATTATTAGAGCATTACCAAAAAAAAAGGCCAAAAAAAAGAAAGGCCCAAAAAAAAAGAAAATAAATAAAAAGGGCAATGCTACTATCTCTTTTTCCACACTTGTGCTTCAAAGTAGCACCTTGTTCTTCATGTAGTGAGTCTCATATATTGTGCTTCAAAGTAGCACCATGTTTTTCATATAGTGAGTCTCATAAGTTGTCTTTTTATACTAGTGGGAATTTTTTGTTATAGAACTTGGCTTGTATATTCCTACGATGGGCTTCCTCAAATGCCCTAGGTCTTCATGAGCAAGCAAGTTGGATGCACACCCACTAGTTTTCTTTTGTTGAGCATTCGTAGCTCTAGTGCATCCGTTGCATGGCAATCCCTACTCCTCATGTTGACATCAATTGATGGGCATCTCCATAGCCCGTTAATTATCCTCGTCAATGTGAGACTTTCTCTTTTTTGTCTTCTCCACACAATCCCCATCATCATATTCTATTCCACCCATAGTGCTATATCCATGGCTCACGCTCATGTATTGTGTGAAGGTTGAAAAAGTTTGAGATTATTTAATTATGAAACAATTGCTTGGCTTGTTATCGGGGGTATAGAAGTTGGGAACATCTTTGTGTGACGAAAATGAAGCATAGCCTAACTATATGATTTTGTAGGGATGAACTTTCTTTTGCCATGCTATTTTGAGAAGACATGATTACTTTGATTAGTATGCTTGAAGTATTATTATTTTTATGTCAATATGAACTTTTGTCTTGAATCTTTCGGATCTGAATATTCGTATCACAAGTAAGAAGAATTACATTGAAATTATGCCAACTAGCATTCCACATCAAAAATTATCTTTTTTATCACTTACCTACTCGAGGATGAGCAGGAATTAAGCTTGGGGATGCTTGATACGTCTCCAACGTATCTATAATTTTTGATTGCTCCATGCTATATTATCTACTGTTTTAGGCAATATTGGGCTTTATTATCCACTTTTATATTATTTTGGGACTAACCTATTAACCGGAGGCCCAGCCCAGATTTGTTGTTTTATGCCTATTTCGGTGTTTCGAGGAAAAGGAATATCGACGGAGTCAAAACAGAACGAAATCAATGGAGAAGTTATTTTGGAAGGAAACCCACCGATGGACTTGGACCCCACGTCGGAAGATACGGAGGTGATCACGAGGGTGGGGGCGCGCCACCCTCGGACGCCCCCGCCTCGTGGGGCCCCGTAGCTCCACCGACGCACTCCTTTCACCCATATATACCCACGCACCCTAAAACTTCCGAACAGAAGATAAATCGGGAGTTCGCCGCCGCAAGCCTCTCAGAGCCACCAAAACCTCTCGGGATCCCGTTCGCACGCGCGCTGAGGGGGAACCCATCACCGGTGGCCATCTTGATCATCCGGCGCTATCCATGACGAGGAGGAGTAGTTCACCCTCGGGGCTGAGGGTATGTACCAAGAGCTATGTGTTTGATCTCTCTCTCTCTCGTGTTCCTCTATGGCACGATCTTGATGTATCCCGAGCTTTGCTATTGTAGTTGGATCTTATGATGTTTCTCCCCCTCTACTCTCTTGTGATGAATTGAGTTTCCCCTTTGAAGTTATCTTATCGGATTGAGTCTTTATGAGAACACTTGATGTATGTCTTGCCGTGATTATCTGTGGTGACAATGGGATATCATGTGCCACTTGATGTATGTTTTGGTGACCAACTTGCGGGTTCCACCCATGAACCTATGCATAGGGGTTGGCACACGTTCTTGATTCTCCGGTAGAAACTTTGGGGCACTCTTTGAAGTACTTTTATGTTGGTTGGATAAATATGAGATTGTGTGATGCATATCGTATAATCATGCCCACGAATACTTGAGGTGACAATGGAGTATCTAGGTGACATTAGGGTTTTGGTTGATTTGTATCTTAAGGTGTTATTCTAGTACGAACTCTAGGGCTGTTTGTGACACTTATAGGAATAGCCCATCGGATTGATTGGAAAGAATAACTTTGAGGTGGTTTCGTACCCTACCATAATCTCTACGTTTGTTCTCCGCTATTAGTGGCTCTGGAGTGACTCTTTGTTGCATGTTGAGGGATTGTTATATGATCTATCTATGTTATTATTGTTGAGAGAACTTGCACTAGTGAAAGTATGAACCCTAGGCCTTGTTTCCTATCATTGCAATACCGTTTACGCTCACTTTTATCATTAGTTGCCTTGCTGTATTTATTATTTCAGATTACAAAAACCTATATCTACTATCTATTTTGCACTTGTATCACCATCTCTTCGCCGAACTAGTGCACCTATACAATTTACCATTGTATTGGGTGTGTTGGGGACACAAGAGACTCTTTGTTATTTGGTTGCAGGGTTGTTTGAGAGAGACCATCTTCAACCTACGCCTCCTACGGATTGATAAATCTTAGGTCATCCACTTGAGGGAAATTTGCTGCTGTCCTACAAACCTGTGCACTTGCAGGCCCAACAACGTCTACAAGAAGAAGGTTGTGTAGTAGACATCAAGTTACACTTTCAATACCTACACGGGTTAGTCCCACAAGGAACAAACAAGGATATCCATAGACATAGAGTGATACACACAAGATAATGTCTATGTGAGCATTAGGTTACCTTGTCCCTTGTCTTACCAACAAGAGGGTTTGTGACTCCTTGAACTAGTGCAAGATGTGAAAGTTGATTGCACTTGTAGTTGCCAAAATGATTTGAGTGAAATATGTTGGCGGAGTCACCCTGAAGAACTCTCCAGTTCTTCTTCTTCGGGATCCACATCATCTTGATGGGAGTCCTTGGAGTTGTAGTCGTACTTGATGAAGTAGAGCTTGACGTAGTCTTGGGAACCCACTTGACCAAGGCCTTTGGAGCTTCTTCAAACGCATCAATCTCCTCTTGAAGCTTATCCTTGCCTTTTTGCTTGTGGTCTTGTGGTGGAAGATCATCTTGAGCTTGTGTCCCCTTGAAGGAAGTAGGATCATACTTCTCTTGTTGAGGATCAAACTTCGTCTTGGGGTATTGATCTTCTTCCCACTCAACTCCATTGGCATTGAACTTTCGTTCAAAACCAACACCTTGGTTCTTCCGATGCCTTCCTTGCTTGTGTACAATTTCCTCAAATTGCTTACTCCCGGCAAGGTTCTTGTAAACACCTTTATCTATAATTCCCTTCAATAAGCTATTTTCTTGCTCAAGTGTAACTTGGCTAAGAGAATCATTAGTGGAATCAAGAGAACTACTAGAAGCAACAACATTGGATTTAGCATGATTATTTTTACTACTAGAGGAAGAATCCTTCTTGTTCTTGTTACTAGACTTGACTTGAGGCATGTAAGTAGATAAGAGTAAACGCTTGGCAATGTAAGAAGAACTTTTCTTACAGAGATCATCATTGATTGCCTTTAAGAACTCATGCTCTTGCTCAAGGTTGAGCTTTTCAAAGCGTAACTTCTCATGAGTCCTTAAAAGTTCCGATGATCTTCTAGGATAGTTTCATGAGCTAACTTAAGAGTGTTTAGTTCTTTTGTTAGAAGCTCAATCTTCTCCTTATCATTGTCATTCGTTTTATCTTGATTAGCATGATTAATTGACGTTTCATCATAGTATTCATCACTAAAGTTGTCAACAAGTAAATCCTCATCACCTAACAAGTCATCATCATCACTATTGAAATCAACATACTTGGGATGTGTTACCTTTGTAACTTTGGCCATGAAGCATCTTCCAATTCCTTCATTTGGTGAATCAAATATGTCGTAGGAGTTGGTTGACACAAGTGCTAGACCGGCAACACCTTCATCTTGAGTATATTCGGAGTTAGAGTGATAACTTCTCTCGGAGTGATTGTCGGAGTCGGAGCCGGATACCCATTCACCAACATGAGCTTGATGTCTTTGTTTTGTGTAGCTCCTTGATGACTTGTCCTTCCTTTTTGAATCTTTGCTTCTCCGTGAGGGTCTTTGTTCATAACGATCACCTCTACTCCTCCTATCTCTTGGTGGTGATTCTTCTCTTCTACTTCTTCTCTTGGGTGATTCTTCTCTTCTTTTGTAGGGTGTCGTACACTCATTGGAATAGTGTCCGGGTCTCCCACAATTGTAGCAATTGCGCTCTCGACTAGAAGATCTTTTGTCATTGTAGGACCTTGACTTGGAGCTTCTCTCTTTGCTTCTATTCTTGTAGAACTTGTTGAAGTTCTTCACCATTAAGCTCAATTCTTCATTGAAGGTTTGTTTCTTACTTGATGATGTGGGGGCTTCATATGAGGCTTTGTAAGCACCACTTGACTTGTTGTGAAGTTCCTCCTTATCCTTGAGTGACATCTCATGAGCAACAATTCTTCCAATGACTTCCGTTGGCTTGAGATCTTTGTAATTGGGCATCATTTGGATCAATGTGCACACGGTATCATATTTTACATCCAAAGCTCTTAGGATCTTCTTGATGGTGAATTTGTCGGTCATCTCTTCACTTCCTAAGCCGGCAATCTCATTTGTGATAAGAGCAAGCCTAGAGTACATTTCAGCGACACCTTCACCATCCTTCATTTTGAACTTGTCAAGTTGACTTTGAAGCACATCCAACTTGGATTCCTTGACGGAGTCGGTACCTTCATGCATATCAATCAAAGTATCCCAAATTTCCTTTGCATTCTCAAGACGGCTGATTTTGTTGAATTCTTCGGGGCACAATCCGTTGAAGAGGATATCACAAGCTTGAGTGTTGTATTGCAGCATCTTCAACTCTTCTGCGCTAGCTTCACGGTTCGGTTCTCTCCCATCAAAGAATTCACCTTGCAAGCCAATACACACAATAGCCCAAACGGCGGGGTTATGTCCAAGAATATGCATTTTCATCTTGTGCTTCCAACTAGCAAAATTAGTACCATCAAAGTATGGACCTCTATGGTGATAATTTCCCTCGCTAGACGCCATACTCTCCTAGGTTGTGAAACCAAGGCTATGACCACCAAAAGCTATGGAAATCAAAGCAAATCAAGGCCAAAGCTCTGATACCACTTGTAGGATCAAAAGTATGTCTAGAGGGGGGTAATTAGACTACTTGACCAAATAAAAACATATCCTTTTTCCCAATTTTAGTCTTTGGCAGATTTTAGCTATCTAAGCACAAGTCAAGCAATCTTAACACAATTCAAGCAAGCATGCAAAGAGTATATGAGCAACGGAAAGTAAAGCATGCAACTTGCAAGAATGTAAAGGGAAGGGTTTGGAGAATTCAAACGCAATTGGAGACACGGATGTTTTTGTCATGGTTCCGATAGGTGGTGTTATCGTACATCCACGTTGATGGAGACTTCAACCCACGAAGGGTAATGGTTGCGCGAGTCCACGGACAGCTCCACCCATGAAGGGTCCACGAATAAGCAACCTTGCCTATCCCACCATGGCCGTCGCCCACGAAGGACTTGCCTCACTAGTGGTAGATCTTCACGAAGTAGGCGATCTCCTTGACCTTACAAACTCCTTGGTTCAACTCCACAATCTTGTCGGAGGCTCCCAAGTGACACCTAGCCAATCTAGGAGACACCACTCTCCAATAAGTAACAAATGGTGTGTTGATGATGAACTCCTTGCTCTTGTGCTTCAAATGATAGTCTCCCCAACACTCAACTCTCTCTCACAGGATTTGGATTTGGTGGAAAGAATATTTGAGTAGAAAGCAACTTGGGTAAGGCTAGAGATCAAGATTCATATGGTAGGAATGGAATATCTTGGCCTCAACACAAGGGTAGGTGGTTCTCTCTCAGAAAATGTGTATTGGAAGTGTAGGTTCGTTCTGATGGCTCTCTCCACGAATGAAGAGGAGGTGGAGGGGTATATATAGCCTCCACACAAAAACTAACCGTTACACACAATTTACCAATCTCGGTGAGACCGAATTGAGAAACTCGGTCGGACCGATTCAGCAAATCTAGTGACCGTTAGGATTTTCGGTGGGACCGACATGCAACTCGGTAGGACCGATATGGTTAGGGTTAGGGCATAACGTAATCTCGGTGAGACCGATTACACAAACTCGGTGAGACCAACTTTGGTAATAAGCTAACCAGAGAGTTGGTCAGGTAAACTCGGTGGGACCGGTTCGCTCATTTTGGTGGGACCGAAATGTTACGAAAGGGAAACAGAGAGTTTACATTGCAATCTTGGTGGGACCGATCACTCATCTCGGTGGGACCGAAACGTTACGAAGGGAAACAGAGAGATTACAATCCCATCTCGGTGAGACCGAGATCCCTATCGGTGAGACCGATTTGCCTAGGGTTTGTGGCAGTGGCTATGACATCTGAACTCGGTGGCGCCGGATAGAAAGAATCAGTGGGGCCAAGTTTGACTTTTGGTTTGGGTCATATGTGGATGTGAGAAAGTAGTTGAGGGCTTTGGAGCATATCACTAAGCACTATGGAGCAAGAAACTCATTAAGCAACACCTCATCCCTCCTTGATAGTATTGGCTTTTCCTATAGACTCAATGTGATCTTGGATCACTAAAATATAAAATGTAGAGTCTTGAGCTTTTGAGATTGAGCCAATCCTTTTATCCTTGGTATTTTGAGGGGTCCACTTTCCTCATCCATGCCATGCCATTCATTGAGATTTTCCTGAAATATTCATCTTGGAATAATGTTAGCTCAATGAGCTATATGTTGTTAGGAATTACCAAAACCACCTAGGGATAGTTGCACTTTCAAATTCTTATTCAAGTATCCTTTTATGCTATCCAGAAATTCTGTATTATTTCCAATCAACAATATGTCATCCACATATAATATTAGAAATGCTATAGAGCTCCCACTCACTTTCTTGTAAAATACAGGCTTCTTCAAAAGTCTGTATAAAACCATATGCTTTGATCACACTATCAAAGTGCATATTCCAACTCCGAGAGGCTTACACCAGTCCATAAATGGATTGCTGGAGCTTGCACACTTTGTTAGCACCTTTAGGATCGACAAAGCCTTCTAGTTGCATCATATACAACTCTTCTTTAAGATATCCATTAAGGAATGCAATTTTGACATCCATTTGCCAAATTTCATAATCATAAAACACGGCAGTTGCTAACATGATTCAGACAGACTTAAGCATCGCTAGGGTGAGAAGGTCTCATCGTAGTCAACTCCTTGAACTTGTCGAAAACCTTTCGCAACAAGTCGATGTCGGATTCAGGGTTCCGCAGACCCTTGAGAGGTTCAAACTTTGGGGTGCTGTCAGGACCCCGATTCCAAGTCACATCGACCTAGCTGGTAACACCTCATATCACTTTGCGGCCTCACGCACGGTATCCCCACGGGTGTCGCCTTACCATGGCCCGGGACCGTTTGCGTCTTTTGGCTCACGTATATGACAGTGTCGCTAGCGTCCACATGACAAAGAACCCGGGCCGACATGGCTAGTCGTGAACCCAAAGCGGCACTAACCTATGGGGACAGGCATACATGAAACACTTCGAGCATGTCGGTCATCAACGGATGAACTCGGGCTGTAGCACTGGCTAACAGGACTCGTATCCCGGCTGTAGCAGGCTAGGCAGACTCCAAGTATCACCGCGTGACATTTTCGAAGGACAGGCATAGGAACGAAATGAATCACATGCCGCCAGTCAAGTGTCCAAGCAGTAGTCTTTGGGCTAGCAGGACTCGTGAACCGGGCTGTAGCGGACTACTATCGCCGAGGCACGAGACTACATTTCCCCATATGAGAGGCTGCCAAGGATAAACAACTAGATTGTCGGATCCCACTCATACCAAGCATTTCAATCATACACATAATATGCCCGATATGAGTAAATACAACAAGGCATCACAACAAAACTCTACAACTCAAGTACTTTATTTAAGAGGCTCCGAGGAGCCATACATAACATAGTCATACAGGTAGGGGTCACATGACCCAACACTCAAGTCATACGATCATACAAGCACATGCGGAAGCAAAGTAGTCTGAGTACAGACTCTAGAAAGAAAGAAAGCTTGTTGGAGCCTTTCTATCTACAAGGGCCCTTCACAAGTCTTAGATCGCCACCTGGGTGGCTAGCTTACTCGTCGAAGTCAACATCTACATAGAAGCCGTCGGAGGGGTAGTATAGTCCTCCAAAAATATTGATTAAGCAAACATGAGTACAAAAGTACTTAGCAAGTCTTACCACAGAATCCTATCATACATGCACATTCTCAAGAAGGAGGTGGAGTTATTTGCAGCACGCCAGCTTTGACTCTTGGCTAAACTATCCTACGTGACACACTTTGTAAAGCATTTTGTCGTACACGAGTCCACTAACCACCATCACAATACTCCACCGTGGATCCTCTCTCGTCATCCCCGAGAGGGCCATCCACGATACTCACACTTATCTTGAGGCTTTTAGTAGTATCCATTTACTTGTCTATGAACTGATATAGGTAACCCATAAGTCCTTCTCCGTGGACACGGCTATTCAATAGATCATATTTAACCCTGCAGGGTATACTTCTTCACACACGCTCACCACTTATAAATGCGTTTACACGACATGTACTCTGCAACCTTCAAGCGGAAGCCCAACGTGGGTGTCGGCCTCACCTACCTAAACACTCAAGTCCCTAGTCCAGTTATCGCCTATTCGGGTTCCATCCGCAGGAGTCCGCCGAGGTTTCCCATACAGCCCGAACGATGTGTGCAGGGTTCCCGAGATACCAAACGGCACTCGGTACACGGGCCACGGTGCCTACCGCAACACAACCCACCCCTAAGGTCAGCGTTGCTATGCGGCCCCAAAGATGCTACAAACACCGAAACTACTTGCAACTCCGGACTATGAACAGGGGTGGTTAAGAAGCCGAGAGGGTCCATTGGTTTCGGGCCCAATGCGTGGTAGTAGCTAGTTCATGGATCACAAACACAGATCTCAGTTCTTAAGTTCGGCCTCAATGAAACAACCCACCATGTACTCCTACATGGCCTCTCATCGATACCTTTACCAAATCGTGTTCAACACTTTCACCCTTGAACCAACACAACCTTTCACTCCGGTTCATCATCCCGATGAGCCAGACCTGACACAACTCTAAGCATAGCAAGCATAGCATGGTAGGAATCACAAACATGGCTCAATCAACTCCTACACATACTAGTGGGTTTCATCTAGTTACTGTGGCAATGACAGGTCATGCAAAGGAAGTGGGTTCAACTACCGAAGCACACAACAGTTGAATCGCGTTGTCTTAATGCAGTAAAACGAGAGCGAAGCGAGAACATGGGTTGTATCGAATGATCAATGAATTGCTTGCCCGATGGAACTGGGTAGAGAACGCCCTTGGATGGGTAATCGAGGTTATCTTGAGGCAGAACCTATCATGAAAACACACCAAAATAAACATACAAACAATATGCAACAATATGATGCATGCTATGACATGGCAATATGGATGTGTGTTGGCCTAATGCAAGTTGAAGGACGGGGATGAGCTCATTTGAATCAAAGGTTCAAATGATAGCTCATGTGAGTTAGGCCTAATGGTGCAAAATCTTAATCTGGTTATTCAGCATAGTTAACTTGTTTTAACATGCATGAAACCTGTACCAATGGATAGAGTGTATTTTTCTGATAATTTTTCATATATAAATCTTTGCATTTGGAGTTATAGAATAAAAGTTATAAGCATTTGAAATTTGAATTATATTCTGAAATTTATTATATAAAAATAATTCCAGAATTTGAATTAATGCGTCAGCATGAGGTCAGCATGACGTCAGGGGGTCAACGGGGTCGCCCAGGTCAAACTGACCAGTGGGACCCGCATGTCAGGGTTAATCTAAACTAATTTAATTAATTAGAACTAATCCTAATTAGTTTACTGGAGGGGTCCACATCATCGACCCAGAGAGTCAACAGGCCCACGGACGGGTCAACTCACCGGCGTCTAGCCGCCGGCGAGGCCAGACGCGGCGGAGCAAGTGCTTTTGCACTTTCCGGGCTCCAAATGGAGCGCGGGGAGCACCTACGTGTAGCTGGAGGTGAGCCGTGGTTAGTGGTGGAGTCAGTTCGGGTCGGGATGGCCGGAGTGGGCGCCGGCGACGAGTCGGGCGGCGACCGGGGCTCGGCCATCGACGGGTTTGGGGTTAGAGGGCCCGGCGAGGTGCGGGAAGTGCAGCGTTAGACCCGTTGGGGTGTGGTGAGTGCGATGGACGTAGTGGCGTGGCCATTAGGTGACCGGAGGCTCGTCGGCGACGAGCTCCGCGGCGGTGAGTTCAGGTGATCATCGAGCGCTCGCTGTGGTGCAAGAAGAAGAGAGCGGAGAGAATGGAGGGGTAGCCAGGCTCACGGTGAACCTGTGGAGAGCTTCGTCGGGGTCGGGGGCGGACTGATGCGGCGGCGACGGCGATGGGGATCTCCGGCGGCCTTGAGCTCGGTCGAGGTGCGTGTAGTGGCCTCGGGGGGTTTTAGAGCGAAGGGGACTAGCTAGCTAGGGGTAACGGGGTGCGGCGGAGCTGCTAGACATGGCGGGGAGGAGCGTGGACGGCGGGGAGCACGGCGTCGACGGTGGCGCGTCGGCGATGGCGTCGGCCAGGTTGGGGGCGAGCGAGAGAGAGAGGGCAGGGGGAAAGTGAGGTGTCCAGGGAGTCGGGGCGACGACGCGTGGTCGTCCGGGTCGGCGAGGCGGCGAGGGGCGAAGCAGGGCGGCGGCCAGCTGCGTGGCGCGCCTGCGCTCGCCGGCCGACACCAGGTTGCTGCTGGCCGAGCCAAGCAGCTCATGGCGCAATTCTTTGGGCTGGCTGGGCAGGTGGGCGGTCATGCTGACATGTAAGACTTTCTCTTTTTAGTCTTTTCTATTTTCTGCAATTCTGTTTAGGGTTTTAAAATACCAAAACCATTTCAAAATTACCAAAATGCTCCTGGTCACTTGTTGGAATATTCCCAACATGAAACATTTTAGTTTGACAATTTTGAACACTTAAAATATTTTCCATAATTTAAAATGCTCATTTCAAAACTTGTGAATTATATCTAGAACCCTTAGGTGACCTAGAAAATGTTCCACCTTCTTTGACATGGATCCTGAACCCAAACAAAGAGGATGAGCATTTTGAAGGGCATTTCGGATTCATTGAAATAAATTTTAGTAAACCCTAGTTCTTTTAAGGGGGGGGGTGTTCGGGGTTTCTGCCTTCCCCATTTCAAATTCAGATGAAATTTAAACATGATGCACACCCTAATGCATGGTCTATCGGGATGTGACAACTCACCCCACTCAAAAGAATCTCGCCCCGAGATTTAGAATCATTGCGAAAAAGGTGGGGTACTCAAGTCAAGACGATCCTCCCTTTCCCAAGTTGCTTCTTGCTCGGAATGGTTTGACCATTGAACCTTTAGAAACTTGATATTCCGACGTCGAGTGGTACGCTCGGCTTGATCGAGGATACGAACGGGATATTCTCGATAGGTGAGGTTATCTTGGAGATCAAGCGTTTAGTGGTTCACTCCACGGATAGGATCGAGAAGCAACACCGAGTTGGGAAACGTGGAAGACATCATGGACCTTGGAAAGATGCGGAGGTAGTTCCAATTGGTAGGCAACTTCTCCTCGCTTGGCAAGAATGCGAAAGGGTCCAATGTAACGAGGAGCCAACTTGCCTTTGATACCGAATCGATGGGTTCCTTTAGAGGAGTAACCAAGGTAAGCCTTTCGCCAATTTCATAAGCCATAGGCTTATGCTTGCGGTCATATTGGCTCTTTTGACGAGATTGGGCTGTTTTCAATTTCTCACGAACAATGCGAACCTGCTCTTTCGCTTCTGAATCATGTCCGCCAAAGAGTTGTCTCTCCCGGTTTCGACCAGTTAAGAGGCGTTCACATTTCCGTCCATAAAGAACTTGAAAGGGCTTTTGCCCGACTGGCTTGATAACTATTGTTATAAGCTTAACTCGGCGAAGGAAGGCATTTCTCCCAATTCATGCGAAAGAGATGATGAAGCTCAAGCATATCCTCTAGGATTTGATTGACTCGCTCTACTTGACCACTTGATTGGGGATGGAAAGCGGTGCTAAAGGAGAGACGAGTTCCCATAGCGTTTGGAAACTTTCCCAAAATCGAGAGGTGAAGAGACTCCCACGGTCGGAGTTAATTTCAAGGAACACCATGAAGAGACACTATTCGAGAGATGTATAAATCAGCTAGCTGACTAGCGGTTATACTCGCGAACGGTAGGAAGTGGGCTACTTTGGAAAGACGATCAACGACAACGAAGATAGCATTATTCCTCTCTTGGTCTGGGAAACCCGTAATGAAATCCATACCGATTTTATCCCATTTCCATTTAGGAATTTCCAAAGGTTGAAGGGTACCAAGAGGCCGTTGATGCTCGCTTAACTCGACGACGACGCCGCAATTAGCAATGTATTGAGCGATTTCTCTCTTCATCCTAGTCCACCAAAACCTCTGGCGAGATCTTGATACATTTTAGTACTACCAGGATGAATGGTGAGAGGAGAGTCATGAGCTTCCTTAAGGATCAATCGCCTCAGTTGCGCACCTTGGGGACCACTAGACGGTCTCCAAAGAACACGACACCTTGTTCATCAATGGAGAAACAATCTGCGACTCCTTTCTTGATGTTTCTTTTGATACGGAGATTCCCGGATCTACCTTCGTGCTTTGATGATCTGATCCGTAAGGGTAGGTTTCGCCACCGTGGTGGAGAGGAACTCGAGGAACAATGTGAAGATTAAGCTTACGAAATTCCTCGTGGAGAATTGGTTGACTTTGTTGTAACATCAGATTGTTACAATAAGATTTGCGACTTAGTGCGTCAGCCATGACATTGGCTTTGCCTGGGGTGTAGGATATTCCTAAGTCGAAATCTGTATCAACTCGACCCAACGTCTTTGCTCGAGATTCAAACCGTTGGGTGAAGATATATTTCAGACTTTGGTGATCGGTGTAGATTTCGCAGCGATTACCCGGAGGTAATGTCGCCAGGTTTTGAGTGCATGAACCATCGCTGCAAGCTCTAGATCGTGTGTGGGATAGTTATCCTCATGTGGACGAATCGCCGAGAAGCGAGGCAATCACATGACGATCTTGCATGAGTATGCAACCTAGTCCTTGTCGCGAGGCGCCGCAATAGATAATAAAGTCCTTAGAGAAATCTGGTGGAACGAGTACGGAGCAGATGTCAGCGCCTTTTCAGTTCAAAGCTGATCTCGACTCGTGGCATCCATTCAACTTCTTATCTTTCTTGAGGAGTTCGTTAGAGGTTTAGCAACTTTAGAGAAATTCTCGACGAAGCGGCGGCAATAGCTCGCTAAACCGAGGAAACTCCGAACTTGCTTAACCGATTCAGGTGGAGTCCAATCAAGGACGGCTTGAACTCGCTTCGGGATTGACAGCAATACCCTTACCAGAGATTACATGTCCTAGATAGGTCACTACGGCAACCAGAATTCACACTTAGAGAATTTGGCATAAAGGCGGTGCTCTCAAGTTTCATCAATACTAGCCTTAGGTGTTCGCATGTTCTTCCTCATTCTTGGAGTAGATGAGTATATCATCGAGGTATACCACTACTTAATTTATCCAAGTACTCCATGAAGATTGAGTTCATTAACCGAGAAAGTGGCTGGAGCATTGGTTAATCCGAAGGACATGACGGTGTACTCGTATTGGCCATAACGAGTGACAAAGGCCGCTTTAGGAATGTCCCGTTTTGATTTTGATTTGATGGTAGCCCAACCTCAAATCCATCTTGAAAAGATCGAGGATCCAGCGAGCTGATCATATGTGTCGTTGATCCCGGGAGCGGATACTTGTTCTTGATAGTGACCAAATTGACAGGTCGGTAATCTACAACCATCCGATCCGTACCATCCTTGTTCTTGACGAAGAGGACGGGCAAGCCCATGGAGATGAACTAGGACGGATGAAACCCTTTGCAAGGACTCATCGAGTTGTTTCTTAAGTTCAGCTAGTTCTAGGGGTGCCATCTTATAAGGTCTTCTAGAGATTGGGATGGTTCGGAATAAGATCTATCACGAACTCGACATCCCCGCTGTGTGGAACACCGGCAGTTCTTCCGAAAGACATCCGGAAAATCACGGACTACCGGAATATCTTCGAGTGCGGAAGAGGGTTGGCATTTAAGGAGTAAAGTCGACGCTTAGACACTCGGGTTAAAACATCCACTGTTTTGCCCAAGGATGGGTAAGTTGAACAGTTCTAGTAGAGCAATCAATCTTAGCATAATGGCTGACATCCAGTCCATACCCAAGATGATGTTTATGTCCGAGGACTTGAGAGCTATTAGAGATGCAAGAAAGACTAATCATCGACAAGAATTTCATTCCCATGACTTATTCTAGAGGTTTGCCATCTAGAACCAGGAGTTTGAATTTCCATGGAGGTAGGCATGTCACAGAATGTGGTGTTGTGCAATCGAGCATAGCTCTCGTAAATAAATGAATGAGATGCTCCAAGATCAAAGAACAGTTGCGGATGGCAATTAACAAGAAGCGCATCGAGGACGACGTTGGGATCCTCATAGGTTTCTTCAGCAGAGACATAGTTGACATGGCCACGAGCGGTGGCAAGCGGCTTGGCATAGGGAACCTTTCCGCTGGCTTGCCGCGCCAATGAGACTTTCCGGCTTGATTGGGGTTGTTCTGGGACACTCTCGAATATAGTGGCCCGTCTCTCCACATTTGAAGCAAGTGATCACATTTGGCCGTGGGGCCACATTAGCGATCGGACCTCCATAAGTCTTGGGTGGAAAATACGGTTGGTTGGGGCGAGGCGCCTCAAGGATGGCCTCGGGGTGTACCTAGGTGGTAGAGCCGATTTGGGACCCAAACCCGCGCTTCGGGAACCTCGAGCGGATGACGATCCGTAATCACGGATGTGCTTGCGTGAAGCCTCAAATCAGTTCTGGCCTCGGCGCCGATAGCCTTATTGACTAGCTTCGAGAAAGAGGTACATTCATGCAGACGGAGATCTCGGCGTAGCTCGGGCTAAGTCCTTACGGAACCTCGCCGCTTCTTAGCATCGGTAGACACTTCTTCGAGCATAACGTGCTAACCTCCCAAATTCACGGCTGTAGGCATCCACCGTCACCGCCTTGGGTGAAACTGCAAAATTCTCACGCTTGCGGTCCATAAGTCCTTCGAATATGGTGCTCGCGAAGGCGGCATCAATTCATCCCAAGTTGTAACTTGTCCAGCCGGACGATAGCCTCATAATTTTCCCACCGAGATCGGGGGGCCTTCCAGATGATAGGCGGCAAAGATAACTTTGTCGCCTCACCACATTGGCGGAACGCAGCTTGTGGTGGATATCGGAGCTAATCATCGGCGCCGAGTGGCTCGACGGAGCATTTGAATTTTGGAGGATATAGCTTGACGAAATCATTGAGTGAAACCCCATCGTTTCTTGGTCTGGCGGCTGTGTTTTGTTCAATCCGCCCAATAAGCGGTTGGTTTCGCTTATTGCATTCTCGCTTCAAAGATCACCTCAGCCAAGGATGGCGGTTGCGGCAGATTCACATTTCGGCTGCATCGCCTCTCCCCGCCTCGGAGTAGCAGGAGTATTTGAGTGTTGACCATCCTGGGAGACAAAACAAAGGTTTAAACCAGGATGGCAGAATTAACAAGGAAGTGCGGAAGGTAATGGACAGTATGGAATGCAAGGATGTTCATTCGTATGACATGGTAATATAAACTGCCATATATATATATACCATCGGTCATACACACCAGTCATAGTTTAGTACAAACCTGACGGAGTACAACTATAAGGAAAGGCGTTACATCTCATCGGAAGCATTCCAACTCCTATACATTATTTTTCTACACTTCCGGAACGATACACACTAGGTCGTATTCCACGAGTCACGCAGGACAGTGGAAACACAACCATTACCATACTAGGAATACTACTACTATCTTAGGCAGCTCCGTAGTAGTCCTCATAGAAGTCACCACCTGCACTGAAGTGGAACATGATCGTCCGGAAAAGACATAATCTGTGGGGCCTGTGGACCATAAGGACTCGGATGTGGCCGTGGACCCACAAACGGTGGCGTAAGAGGCCCACGAGGAGGAGTGATGCCTCCAACCTCACGCCACTCCATGAAGTCCGCAGACTCGCCCGCACAGGTACAAGTCTCTCATGTCCATACATCCGCTTGCACGGCGGTGCAAACCTAGTCGAGTAGCCCAAGGGTCGAACGGGCATTAAACAGCTCCATACGCAAGGCCCGGTTCTCACGGTCCTTGTCCTCCAAAGAACTCGGTGGTAGTACGGAGGAGTGAGTCCTCATGGGAGGCATCGCTGTACAACCCTCAAGGTAGCCATGCGCCCTGTGAAGAGATGCCGCATATAGCGGAAGTCGTTGTTGCTCAACAAAGCAGTCTGGCTCGAATAATAGTCATCATGGAATAGGCTGCATCTTGCATGATATTCCAATAGTGATTCGAGCCCATAGGAAAGTGAAGTGGCTCAAGAGCTCGGGATAGGATGGATAAACCGACCGTGCATAGGTATTGGCTTTGATTGAAATCCTGAACTGCTCCTCGACGGTATATTCAGGATACCATCGATAACCAGCCTCAATCATCACCCTAACCAACATGGCGTGTGACCGCACACATCAATGCAGCGGGTCAAAGTAACCACTTGGTTCGGGAATGGGTGGCCATCTGAAAGCACAGCCATAATGCAAAGGCATTAGAATTTCTAGGAAAATCGGGCAGCATAACATCTGTAAATGCTCAAATCAAATTTGAGACATTCAAAATCAGATTTGCAAAACCACTCAACAACATCATGTCAAGGTTCGGTTCAAATGGTAGCATACTAAAATTTAGTAACACCGAATCGAGGATGTAACCAACAATCCTACAAGGTACTACGGATAGTAACACGTGAACTGATAGAGAGAAGAGAGCCTAGTCCTATACCCACGTTGAATGAGAAGAGGATGACTCGGATCGAGGGCATAAGGTAAAGGAGTAAAAGAGCCTTACGTTCCTCCCACAATCAATTCCCTACATATAACTAAAGCATTTCTAGACTCAACTTCACCAGTTTGGCTTAGCGGACCCACAGCAGCCCTGCTCGATGCCAACGCTGTCAGACCCCGATTCCAAGTCACATCGACCTAGCTGGTAACACCTCATATCACTTTGCGGCCTCACGACGGTATCCCCACGGTGTCCCTTACCATGGCCCGGACCGCTTTGCGTCTTTTGGCTCACGATATGATAGTGTCGCTAGCATCCACATGACAAAGAACCCGGCCGACATGGCTAGTCGTGAACCCAAAGCGGCACTAACCTATGGGGACAGCATACATGAAACACTTCGAGCATGTCGGTCATCAACGGATGAACTCGGGCTGTAGCACTGGCTAACAGGACTCCGTATCCCGGCTGTAGCAGAGCTAGGCAGACTCCAAGTATCACCGCGTGACATTTCCCGAAGGACAGACATAGGAACGAAATGAATCACATGCCGCCAGTCAAGTGTCCAAGCAGAGGCTGGGCTAGCAGGACTCGTGAACCGGGCTGTAGCGGACTACTATCGCCGAGGCACGAGACTACATTTCCCCATATGAGAGGTTGCCAAGGATAAACAACTAGATTGTCGGATCCCACTCATACCAAGCATTTCAATCATACACATAATATGCCCGATATGAGTAAATACAACAAGGCATCACAACAAAACTCTACAACTCAAGTACTTTATTTAAGAGGCTCGAGGAGCCATACATAACATAGTCATACAGGTAGGGGTCACATGACCCAACACTCAAGTCATACAATCATACAAGCACATGCGGAAGCAAAGTAGTCCGAGTACGACTCTAGAAAGAAAGAAAGCTTGTTGGAGCCTTTCTATCTACAATGGCCCTTCACAAGTCTTAGATCGCCACCGGTGGCTAGCTTACTCGTCAAGTCAACATCTACATAGAAGCCGTCGGAGGGGTAGTATAGTCCTCTGAAAAATATTGATTACAAACATGAGTACAAAAGTACTCAGCAAGTCTTACCACGTAATCCTATCATACATGCACATTCTCAAGAAGGAGGTGGAGTTATTTGCAGACGCCAGACTTTGACTCTTGGCTAAACTATCCCACGTGACACACTTTGTAAAGCATTTTGTCGCATACAGTCCACTAACCACCATCACAATACTCCACCGTGGATCCTCTCTCGTCATCCCCGAGAGGGCCATCCACGATACTCACACTTATCTTGAGGCTTTTAGTAGTATCCATTTACTTGTCTATGAACTGATATAGGTAACCCGAAGTCCTTCTCCGTGGACACGGCTATTCAATAGATCATATTTAACCTGCGCAGGGTATACTTCTTCACACACGCTCACCACTTATCGCCGTTTACACGACATGTACTGCAACCTTCAAGCGGAAGCCCAACGTGGGTGTCGGCCTCAGCCTACCTAAACACTCAAGTCCCTAGTCCAGGTTATCGCCTATTCGGTTCCATCCGCAGGAGTCCGCCGAGGTTTCCCATACAGCCCCGAACGATGTGCAGGGTTCCCGAGATACCAAACGGGCACTCGGTACACCAGGCCACGGTGCCTACCGCAACACAACCCACCCCTAAGGTCAGCATGCTATGCGCGCCCCAAAGATGCTACAAACACGAAACTACTTGCAACTCCTGACTATGAACAGGGGTGGTTAAGAAGCCGAGAGGGTCCATTGGTTTCGGGCCCAATGCGTGGTAGTAGCTAGTTCATGGATCACAAACACAGATCTCAGTTCTTAAGTTCGGCCTCAATGAAACAACCCACCATGTACTCCTACATGGCCTCTCATCGATACCTTTACCAAATCGTGTTCAACACTTTCACCCTTGAACCAACACAACCTTTCACTCCGGTTCATCATCCCGATGAGCCAGACCTGACACAACTCTAAGCATAGCAAGCATAGCATGGTAGGAATCACAAACATGGCTCAATCAACTCCTACACATACTAGTGGGTTTCATCTAGTTATGTGGCAATGACAGTCATGCAAAGGAAGTGGGTTCAACTACCGCAGCACACAACAGTTGAATCGCGTTGTCTTAATGCAGAAACGAGAGCGAAGCGAGAACATGGGTTGTATCGGAATGATCAATGAATTGCTTGCCCGATGGAACTGGGGTAGAGAACTGCCCTTCGATGGGTAATCGAGGTTATCTTGAGGCAGAACCTATCATGAAAACACACCAAAATAAACATACAAACAATATGCAACAATATGATGCATGCTATGACATGGCAATATGGATGTGTGTTGGCCTAATGCAAGTTGAAGGGATGGGGATGAGCTCATTTGAATCAAAGGTTCAAATGATAGCTCATGTGAGTTAGGCCTAATGGTGCAAAATCTTAATCTGGTTATTCAGCATAGTTAACTTGTTTTAACATGCATGAAACCTGTACCAATGGATAGAGTGTATTTTTCTGATAATTTTCATATATAAATCTTTGCATTTGGAGTTATAGAATAAAAGTTATAAGCATTTGAAATTTGAATTATATTCTGAAATTTATTATATAAAAATAATTCCAGAATTTGAATTAATGCGCCAAGATGAGGTCAGCATGACGTCAGGGGGTCAATGGGGTCGTCCAGGTCAAACTGACCAGTGGGACCCGCATGTCAGGGTTAATCTAAACTAATTTAATTAATTAGAACTAATCCTAATTAGTTTAGCTGGAGGGGGTCCACCTATCATCGACCCAGAGAGTCAACAGGCCCACGGACGGGTCAACTCACGGCGTCTAGCCGCCGGGCGAGGCCAGACGCGCAAGGAGCAAGTGCTTTTGCACTTTCCGGCTCCAAATGGAGCCTTGGGAGCACCCACGTGTAGCTGGAGGTGAGCCGTGGTTAGTGGTGGAGTCAGTTCGGGTCGGGATGGCCGGAGTGGGCGCCGGCGACGAGTCGGGCGGCGACCGGGGCTCGGCCATCGACGGGTTTGGGGTTAGAGGGCCCGGCGAGGTGCGGGAAGTGCAGCGTTAGACCCGTTGGGGTGTGGTGAGTGCGATGGACGTAGTGGCGTGGCCATTAGGTGACCGGAGGCTCGTCGGCGACGAGCTCCGCGGCGGTGAGTTCAGGTGATCATCGAGCGCTCGCTGTGGTGCAAGAAGAAGAGAGCGGAGAGAATGGAGGGGTAGCCAGGCTCACGGTGAACCTGTGGAGAGCTTCGTCGGGTCGGGCGGATCGATGCGGCGGCGACGGCGATGGGGATCTCCGTGCCTTGAGCTCGGTCGAGGTGCGTGTAGTGGCCTCGGGGTTTTAGAGCGAAGGGACTAGCTAGCTAGGGGTAACGGGGTGCGGCGGAGCTGCTAGACATGGCGGGGAGGAGCGTGGACGGCGGGGAGCACGGCGTCGACGGTGGCGCGTCGGCGATGGCGTCGGCCAGGTTGGGGGCGAGCGAGAGAGAGAGGGCAGGGGGAAAGTGAGGTGTCCAGGGGGTCGGGGCGACGACGCGTGGTCGTCCAGGCGGCGAGGCGGCGAGGGCGCAGGCGGCGGCCAGCTGCGTGGCGCGCCTGCGCTCGCCGGCGGCAGATTAGTTGCCTGCTCAAGCCGAGCCAAGCAGCTCACTGGCATGGCTTCTTTGGGCTGGGCAGGGTAGTGGGCGGTCATGATGCAGTGTAAGACTTTCTCTTTTTTAGTCTTTTCTATTTTCTGCAATTCTGTTTAGGGTTTTTAAAAATACCAAAACCATTTCAAAAATTACCAAAGTGCTCCTGGTCACTTGTTGGAATATTCCCAACATGAAACATTTTAGTTTGACAATTTTTGAACACTTAAAATATTTTCCATAATTTAAAATGCTCATTTCAAAAACTTGTGAATTATATCTAGAACCCTTAGGTGACCTAGAAAATGTTCCACCTTCTTTGACATGGATCCTGAACCCAAACAAAGAGGATGAGCATTTTGAAGGGCATTTCGGATTCATTGAAATAAATTTTAGTAAACCCTAGTTCTTTTAAGGGGGGTGTTCTGGGGTTTCCTGCCTTCCCCATTTCAAATTCAGATGAAATTTAAACATGATGCACACCCTAATGCATGGTCTATCTGGGATGTGACAGGTGCGCACGAAGAACACTCTCTCCCCAGTCTGCCCGCTAAACGATCCCACGACCTTGCTCCATGAACCCAAAGAATGAGAGACACCGGGATTTATCCTGGTTCGGGCCACCTTGCGGTGTAATACCCTACTCCATGTTTGTGGTGGATTGCCTCGAGGGGCTGGGGATGAACTAGTACAGTGGTTGAACAGCCTCAGGAGGTGAGGTGTTCTTGGGCTCGATGAGCTGGTGGGTGTGAGGATGACCTGAATGATCCGTCCTTTGCTACGGTGGTGGCTAGGTCCTATTTATAGTGGCCTTGATCTTCTTCCCAAATGTAGGCGGGAAGGGATCCCACAGCAGCCAATTTTGAAGGGAGACAACTAGTACAAGCTTTCCTGACAAAAGTAGTCTTCGCCTGCCAAAGGCTCTGGTGGTGATGCTGCAGTGGGCTCCGCGATGACCTCCGGCCTGCCGTCCTGGCGGTCTTGGTCTCGTTGCACCGGAATGGAAACCTTTGCTTGATGCCTCGGGACTCCGCGCCTGCGCTTGCGCTTGCCTCCTTAGCACCAAAGAAGAAACTGGTACACTGCGCCCGCTAGCGCCCGCCTGGCCTTGGTCGTCATGGATCACGTCATGTGAACCTCGCGAGGTGCGCGCTGCATAGATATCTCCGCTCCTCAGGAGCCAGCCTAGTGAGGCAGCCCCCAGGGAGGTCTTGGCGTCGTCCGCCTCGCGAGGCTTGGCCCCTCGCGAGGGTCTTGAGTTGTTGTTGCTGAAGCTGGGCTATACCGGGCCATTGATGGAGCCACGCCACGGGCCGCGGGCAGGCAAGTATGGGCACCCCCGTTCCCAGGAAGCCGACAGTAGCCCCCAGGCCCAAGGCACGCTCGAACTTGGCTTCGAGGCAAAGCCAAAGGGCAAGTGCGGAGCGCCGAGGGCCCCAACTGCCTGCGGCCTTGGTCGACGCGTGGAGATTGATGGGACGTGGGTGCCTCCGCTTCCCCATGCTGCCTTGGCAACCGTTCTCATCTGACAAAAAGGGTTGGCGCATGCTACAAAGCTTTCATTGCCCTTCCTTCATCTTGCTCTAGATCCCCTTCTCCTTCTTGCCCAGAGAGACTCCAGATTCACCAAAACTCTTCCCAGAGCCTTCTGCCGATGGCCACCGACAAGGCGAAGGCCGCGCGCTCACCCTCCTAGTACGAGCCTGCCCTGAGCACGTCCACGGTCTCAGAGAAAAGAACCTCGCCGCCGCGCTCCTGATGACGGCGGGCGGCAACAATGAGGGGGAAGAGACCGTGCTTCAGGCCAGCTCCGCTGAACCGAAGGCCTCGAGCAATACCTTCTACCCCTTCTTCATGCACATTGTCTTCGTGAGGCTGGTCCCCCCTTTCTCTGACTTCTTCTTTGCCGTCCTCCGCCATTACAATCTCCACGCCCTCCATCTTCACCCCAAATCCGTCCTCCTCCTGTCGATCTTCGCCTTTTAGTGCGAGGCTTTCGTGGGGGTGATGCCGTCCGTGGCACTGCTTCGCCACTTCTTCTACCTCCGGAACAAGGAGGGCCAGTGCTCGGGGTGCGCCAACTTCGTCGAGGCCAATGGGACCAACGCAATCTGAAGAGCCGGGAAGAAGGTGGAGGGCTTCAGGAACAAGTGGGTCCTCATGGATGCTAAGAGCCCCTACCTCGGTCAAGGCCGCCGACGGGATGCGCCCACGAGGGATGGAATAGCCAAGCTCACCGACCCCCGAGTGGAGCAGCTGATAGGGAGGATGGTGGCCGACCTGAAGCCAGACGACCCGAAGGCGGAGAAGCTGACGGGGGCCATGATTGTCAAGGAGTTTTAGCGCAATACTGGCTCCGCCCAAAGGCCCGACACGCTCCAACGATCTATAATTTTGATTGTTCCATGCTATTATATTATCTGTTTTGGATGTTTAATGGGCTTTATTATGCACTTTTATATTATTTTTGGTACTAACCTATTAATCGAAGGCCCAGTGCAAATTGCTGTTTTTTTGCCTATTTTAGTGTTTCGCAGAAAAGGAATATCAAACGGAATGAAACCTTCGCGAGGATCATTTTTTGGAACAAACGCAATCCAGGAGACTTGGAGTGGACGTCAAGGAAGCAACGAGGCGACCACGAAGTAGGAGGGCGCGCGCCCCACCCTCGCGGGCCCCTCGTGGCTCCACCGACCTACTTCTTTCGCCTATATATACTCATATACCCCGAAACATTCAGGAGCACCAAGAAACCCTATTTCCACCGCCGCAACTGTAAGTGCATCTAGTGCCCCTTAGTGATTTTGGTGTATTGAATACTTATAGGTTAAGGGACTAATGTGTTTGTGAGTGTACACAGGTCTATAAGTCTATGAGGAGTTTGATATTTACAGAGAAAGTCGACCCCTAAAAGTGAATATCTTCAACTGAAGACTTTGGATTTCTGAAAACTTTCTGAAGACTTTGAAAGTGAAGAAATTGGTGCGACCCTGAAGACTTGGTATTCATGCGAGGAACATGAAGTGTGAAGACTTTTGTTTTCATAGTTTCATTTTCTCTTACTTGAGTCATAGGAAACACCGTACTTTCAAAGGGGGTCGAGGAAAAACTAACAAAAAGTTTCCATGTGATGCTCATCTCAAAATCCTATACCTACCAATCCCTTCGAGTGAAGCCATTGGAAATCTCATACAGTTCAGTCAATTTCTTCAGTGACAGAGACGAAGTTCTTCTGGTCTCTGAGGAATTTGTTCTAACTGAGGAGTTAGGAATTCGCCAGTGCGGATTGCCTACAAGTGAGGAACATGATAGCCCTGAGGAATTTGATAGTCAAATTTCGGACCGTTGCTGTGCTATGCGCCAGCTGTCCCAAAATATCTACCCACCTAACGGTCATATCATTGAAGGGCATTTATGTCTTATCATGTCGGGATGCTCCCTAGGCTATAAATAGCCTCCCCCCACAACCACTAGCTGGTTGGCTGCTCCGAGAGAAACTAACACTTGTCATTTGAGAGCATCCCATCCTCCGAGGAGTTTGAGCGAAAATCATCAAGTGAGGAAAACCCAAACCCAAACACCTACAACCCAAAGTGATTGAGCATCACTGAAGAGATTGATCATGCGTGGATCCGACGCTTGTTACCTTTGAAGACTATGCATCTTCCAGACGGTTACACTACAAAAAAAATACACTTCCGTGATGATACGTGTTTGTCACAGTAGGTCGCGTTTTTTTGTCATGCATGTACATCCATGACAAATTTATGATGTAATCAAGATAGTCATACCGTTTGTCGAGAAGTGTTCCATGACATTACCAAAATTATCATCACGAAGTGTCCACTTCCATGATGATAAATCGCGCGTCACGTAAGTGCTTTCATCAAGTGTGACCGACACGCGGCATCCACCGTAATGTAACGCCGTTAAGCTATCGGGTCGGATTTTGGATCCGATAACGCGTTAACAGCCCATGCACCAATACCGATTTTCCACGTAAAATTCTCATTGGCCTTTAGCTGGGCCGCCCATTATGGTCTGCAGAATCTTGTGGGCCTTTAGCTTGACCGCCCAAAAGTGGCCCTAAAGTTTAAATGGGCCGCCCAACCAAGGCCCATAAGATTTAGCGGACCATAATGGGCCGCCCAGCTAGAGGCCCACAAAATTTAGCGGACCATAATGGGCGGCCCAGCTAAAGGCCCACAAGATTTTGTGGACCACAATGGGCCGCCCACTAAAGGCCCACAAGATTCTGCAGACCATAATGGGCCGCCCAGCTAAAGGCCCAACATTCTCTGTCAAATCGGCCCGCCAACGCCCTGGTCTAAACTTGTCATCAATGCGCCCATGGTCACTTCCGCCCGTTAACAATCCGCTAATAATTGGGCGAATTACGGCCCGTGTATTTCCGCCCGTTAAAGGTCCGACTTCATTTGGGCCCATTTACGAGCCATCAAAACTTTCGCCCATAAACGACCGTGAAGGATTTGGGTCATATTCGGCCATGTCTATCATTCGGCCTGTTAGAGACCCACTAAAGATTTGGGCCACTTTCGGCCTGTTGTCATTTTCGGCCTGTTAACGCCGGACGTAAACCATGGGCCATATGTGGCCCAATGTCATATCGGGCCCATTAACGGCCCATATAAAAATGACGATAATCTAGCCCGACAGAAGTTCCGGCCTGTTAAAGGCCCGTGTATTAGGTCGACGCAATTACCAGCCCGTCCGAATTTCGGCCTGTCAAATATCCGCATCGTAAATGGGCCACAATTTCGGCCTGCTAAGTCCAGTGGGTTATTTGGCACAATCAGGGCCCAATCTCACTTTCGGTCTATTAAAGGCGCATGTTTTTTATGGGCTCGAAATATTTACACCTGTAAACGGCCTATTTTTACTGAGGGCCCAAATTATGTTTAGGCCTGTTAAAGGCCCACTATGGGCACATGCCTACCAGAAAATTTTGAAAGCTTATGCTAATTTATGCCCAGATATTCTTAGTGGGCTACATGCCAATTTCGGCCCGTAATTGTTTTCAGCCCAATTGGAATGGGCCCGACGAATGTTGGCATGTTGGGCTCCTACGAAGCTTTCGGCCGAATACATTACTAATATAAACCTACACTATACAAAAATAGCGTCGTAATTACTGCAGCCTGTGGCAGCATCATAAATGTTGTATCACAACAAAATAAATTCCAATCATACAACAAAAGGCCTATTGGCATAGAGTTTACTGATCCTTCCGGATAAAAGCACCATCGATGTATAGAAGCACATATCATTTGACCTGAGTGCTAATGTTTCAGTCGTAGAATCGATGGAGCAAGACGATCTCCACCTTTTTCCGCCATTGCTCTTCAACAACGGTTTAATGTCTGATAGTATGGTTTCAAAACCATTCGTATCTTGACGACATTTCTCAACTACTATTCTTGTTTTTGAAACAACGTCCATTAGGGATTGGACTTGTGTCTGGAGCACAGATATATCACTCTGTCTAGCAGGAAGATTTTGTTCAGTAAGCGATTTGGACAAGGTTACCTTGACAACCAACCCAGAAACGCAGGAAGGTGCTTTTGCATCGTTAGTGGAGAGATACCGATGCACCGCAGCAAGAGGTGACATTGTGCTGTAGTAGCCTCGCCACCTTCTGTGGTTGTGGCTGTTCAATCATTTGTTCCATAGCTTCCTAAAAGTTCGAACTTGTAGATTAGTGTACCGGATAAGTTACTAATGAGACAAAAACAAACAAAGTAGGTTAAACGTTTATACATAACTTATTTTGGTGAACTACTGTAATACATTAGCATGTATTGTAGTGCCAACTACATAATAAAATCACTTTCGGAACATATGTCCATGTAGCATGCCTACTATATTGTCTATTTCCTCACATTCGTTGACATCTAAGGATAAAGAGACATGGTTTAAAGTAGGATGAACATAGTATGACATCATTCATATCATGGGAAAACAGATATAAAACAAACAGGCTATTTTATCATTGTGTGCGCACGTGAACATAACAACTAGATTACAGATCAAGACCAAAAGAATATCCTTCATCTCTTTTAAACCATGTAAGGTGAAATGACACGTTAAGACAATTGTGTATAAAAGTGAACAGAGTAACTGACATTGGCTGCAAACCAAGTAGTTAAATGAACACATCATAGTACCAATCAGTTCAAGGCAGGAGGAGTAAGGACTTACAACAGCGGCTTGAACTGGTGTGCTCATGCCCTTCATCTTGCTGGTGTGGCAATCCTTGAAGATTTGCACTGCATTCGGTTCAGGTTCTTTTTGGTCTGCACGGGCTTTCCTCTGTATTTGGAACAAGTCAATATAGATACGATAATATGGCACAAAGAAAAGAAGGAAGTAGCAGCTATTTACATAAGCCTCTTAGTGTGCAATATAGCTACAGGATCCTGTTGTCTGTTGGAATTTCACTTTAGAACGGTTGATTTTGTTCTTCAAATAGTTAGCCTAGAAGAAGATACACTTGTAAGACACATACATAAATACAAGTTCAATATGTGGTCTGATCAAATACATATAGCCTACCTGATACTTTGGATCAGACCAGTGTTTAACGAGGGTTGTCCAGTCTTCATCTGTAATATATTCCACTGGAGATGTTTGGGCGATTTCATTGTTAGCCTTGCCTTCAAAGTGAGATTTTCTAAGGTGGTACCGATACTGTCGTAGAGTAGACTAAAAAACATGAGTGCATGCTTGTTTAGTTGCATCATCTTTCGGATCCAACTTGAACCTCATCTGTTGAAAAAAGAATGTGAGTCTTATTAGGAGGAAGCTAGAAAGTATGGGACAGAGCAAGACAATATTATTAATTGCGATGAATAACATTACTTACGGATAAATTGTCAAGGAAGGTGTTAAACTGGGTATTGTCTTTCTCATTCCTGTACTGGGTCCACGTTGGGAGGATACGCGCATGACACCTAACGACAACGGCTGCCTCTCGATACTAATTTGGCTGACTCAGAGCATCACGTTACCTTTTAAACCTGCCTCAAAATGGATCTCCATTCTTCCTCCTTTAGATTTTGTTAATCTGTCAAGCATTATCCACGATGTCATTTTCGCTTGCGCCGTGGTGCTAGTTCAACAACGAATATGGAAAGTGTTAGTGTACATCAAACTATGAAAGTACATATAAAGGAGCATGCAATCGCAACTTGACTCGGTCAGTACCGCCTTGGTGTTGATGCTCATGAGGTTCATCTGATCTTGCCAAGTCTGTTGTGTTAGCGAGTGCTTGAAGTAGTGTTAGGTGTGAAGGCAGCTTGGGAACCGCGATTCCGAGCAAACGAACGAGTAACTGGTTGAGATCTTGGTGCAGTTGAAGCGGATGCTGCAGCTGGTGGAGCGGTGATCTTGTGTTTGTAGATTTAGCGGTGGACTTGGACCTTCTATCGCACTATAAGTACCAGCAGAATCTCGACGGCGAGAACCTTTTCCGTTTCATCCGACGAGTAACAAGACTCCCTACTATATTATTTTCCTTGCTCTTTTTGACTTTGCCATGTCAAGCTGTACCCACAACACAAAAGAATAAAATCACTCTTCAGAACTCATTGATGCATGATACAGACAAGCAATACTTTGATGTAAGACAACCGTATGAGGATGGAATATGTAAGAAAAACAGGACGTCATGACATATTCACAGCTACGATGTGCAAACTAAGCAGAAGGATTTTCAAGAAAATAGAAGTAATGCAAGCTAGACACCATATGAAAGATGCAACCAATATTACTCTGCCAAGTTAAAAGTGTCTTGTCATAAGTGGCAATTCGAAAAATTAGAAGCAAAGACAACGAGAAATCAATGCAAGATGCAACCACTATCAAACTGCCATGTTAAAAGCGCCCAATCATGAGTTCTTGATGCGGGATACACAACAGTAGTACTTTGATGTAAGAACATGGTATGATAGATAGATGCAGTATATTCTAGACACGTAAAGCCATGTCATATGCACATGTATAACGATAAACTCAGCAGGTGCAATTTAATCAAAATAGAAGAAATACAGGCTAGACAACATATGCAACATGAAACCAATTATCACACTATCAACTTAGAGCAAGCACTGCGATGGTGGAGTGCGGAGATGAACTCATCATGTAGACTTGGGACTTCAACTTCATTAGCGATAGCAAAGTGGCAAATCTAGAGAGTCTCTGTTTGCGTCGGTGCGGACACCAACATCCCCTAACTTACTCTTTTCCTTCCTATTTTCTGATATTTCCTTATGAAGTCAAAACCACAAGAAGATGAATAAAATTAGCTCTGCATAACTGGTTGATGCATGATACAGACGAACACTACTTTGATGTAAGGCAAGCGCAGGATAGGAGGATGGAATATATACAAAAAAAGACAGCGTTTCATATTCACACGTACGATAGGAGGATGGAATATGTATGAAAAAATAGTAAGCGGAAGGCATTTCAACAAAATTAGAAGAAATGAAAGCTAGGCACCATATGAACATGCAACCAATATCACTCTATCAGGTAAAAAGTGTCTTGTCGTAAGTGCCATTTCAAGAAATTAGAAGCAGTACAAGCTAGAAGACAATGCAAGATGCAACCTACATCACAGTCCCAAGTTAAATGTGTCTTATGGGTAAGTGATCGTTGCAGGTATAAGTTGTAAGCTACGCAGATGCAATTCTACATAATCAGAAGCAATACAAACTAGACATCATACGGAAAACACAACCACGTATAACAGTTCCAAGTAAGAGGAAGCACTTGTGATGGTGGAGTAGGGGAGATGTGCTCATCATGTACACGTATGTTCTAGAAACAGGAACACGTATCATATTCACAGGCATTATGTGTAAAGTAAGCAGATGCAATTCAAATTAGAAGCAATACAAGCTAGACATCATACGCCACATGCAACCACATATAATAGTGTCAAGTTAGAGCAAGCACCTGTGATGGTGGAGTAGGGGAGATGTGCTCATCATCTACACAACTGCGTTGACTGTCCAGCCTTGTGTTGTCTTGCGAATCTTGTTGGGAGGATGGCGGAGTAGAATCTATAGAGACCCCCTGTTTGAGTTGCTCCGAAGGACCACCATCATCCACTGCCGGACTAATTTCCTTCAGATGTAATGATTTTGCATTGTGAAGTCAAACCGATAAGAAAAAAGGAATAAAATTCGCTCTTCAGAACTCATCCATGCATGATACTGGCGAACACTACTCGGATGAAAGGCAAACACATGATGCAAGGATGGAATATGTATGAAAAACGGGATGGTGTGACATATTCACACCTATGATTTGGTAACTAAGCAGAAGGCATTTCAACAAATTAGAAGCACTGCAAGCTAGACACCATATGAAAGATGCAACCAATATCACTCGCCAAGTTCAAACTGTATATGTTTCAACAAATTAGAAGCAAGATATGCTAGAAATCATATGCAAGACACAACCAATATCACAGTGGCGACTTAAAGGTGCCTTATCATAAGTGACTGATGCGGGATATGCAAGAATAGTAGTCTGATGTAGAAACAGGAACACATGTCATATTCACAGGCATTATGTGTAAAGTAAGCAGATGCAATTCAACAAAGTTAGAAGCAATACAAGCTAGACATCATACACAACATGCAACCACATATAATAGTGCCAAGTTAGAGCAAGCACCTGTGATGGTGGAGTAGGGGAGATGTGCTCATCATCTACACAGCTACGTTGACTGTCTAGCCTTGCGTTGTCTTGCGAATCTTGTTGGGAGGATGGCGGAGTAGAATCTGTAGAGAACCTCTGTTTCAGTTGCTCGGAAGGACCACCATCATCCAATGCCTTGCCAATTTCCTTCAGCTTTATTGATTTTGCATTGTGAGGTCATACCGACAAGAAAAGGAATATCATTCGCTCTTCGAACTCATTCATGCATGATCTTGATTTAACACTACTCTGATGAAAGGCAAAGTCATGATACGAGGATGGAATATGTACGAAAAATGGACGGCTTGACATATTCACACCTATGATGTGGTAACTAAGAGGAAGGCACTTCAACAAATTAGAAACACTGCAAGACACCATACGGAAGGTGCAATCGATATCACTCTGCCAAGTTAAAACTGTCTCGTCATAGGTGGCGTTCATCAAACTAGAAGCAATACATGCTAGAAATCATATTCAAGACGCAAACCAATATCACACTGCCAACTTAAAGGTGTCCAATCATAAGTGACTGATGCAGGATACACAAGAAGAGTAGTTTCATGTAAGAACATGGTGTGATAGACAGATATAGTATGTACCAAAACAGGAAAGTGTGTCATATTCACATGTATCATGTGTAAGCTAAGCAGATGCACTTTACACTAATTAGGAGCAATACGAGCTAGACACCATATGCAACATGCAACCAGATATCACATTGCCAAGTTAGAGCAAGCACCTTGGATGGTGGAGTAGGGAGCGGAGACTTGGACCATGTAATGCACTATCAAGACAAGGAGAATCGATACAGATGCTGTCGCTTACGTTCTGCAGAGGACCACCATCATCGCCTTCCTTACTCTTTTCCTTTCTCTTTCTTGATTTTGCCTTGTCAAGTCAAACCCACAAGAAAAAGGAATAAAATTTGCTCTTCGAACTTATTGATGCATGATCTTGTTAACACTACTTTCATGTAAGGCAGCTGCATGATAGGAGGATGGAATATGTATGAAAAACAGGATGGCATGACATATTGACATGTATGATGTATAAAGTGTAAACTAAGCACAAGGTGCTTGAACTTGTTAGAATCGATGCAAGCTAGAAACCATATGAAAGATGAAACCAATATCACTCGCTTAAATTAAAAGGGTGCCCTAACAAATGTATTTGACCAAATTAGAAGCAATACATGGCAACAGGCTAGAAATAATATGCAATATGCAGCGAATAAAGGTGACTCATCATAAGTGATTGATGCAGGATACAAAAGAGAGGTAGTTTCATGTAAGAACAAGGTTAACACATAGATGTAGTGTGTACCAAAAATAGGAAGGCATGTCATATTCACGGTATAGTGTGTAAACTAAGCAGATGCAATTTACCCTAATTAGAAGCATTACAAGCTAGACACCAGATGCAACATGCAACCACATATCACCTCGCTGAAGTTGGAGCAAGCACTGTGATGGTGGTGTAGGGAAGTGCTGTCTTGTGCACAGAGCAACGTTCATTATCTTCATTTAGGCTTGCTGTTTCTTGAGAATCATGTGGAGAGGATGAAATTGCATTCTTTATAAGAGTATTGCGTCTCATATTAACCCACGCCACAGGATTGTCTCATCATAAGCGATTGACGCATGATACACAAGAACGATAGTTTGATGTAAGAACATGGTGTGATAGGCGGATGTAGTATGTACCAAAAACAGGAAGGCGTGTCATATTCACATGTATAATGTGTAAGCTAAGGAGATGCAATTTATCAAATTAGGAGCATTGATGAGGGATACACAAGAAAAGTAGTTTGATGTAAGAACATGGTTAATAGAAAGATGTAGTATGTACCAAAAACAGGAAGGCATGTCATATTCACGGTATAATGTGTTAACTAAGCAGATGCAATTTACCCTAATTAGAAGCATTACAAGGTAGACACCATATGCAACATGCAACCACATATCACCTTGCCAAGTAAGAGCAAGCACCTGCGATGGTGGTGTGGGGAATTATGTGATCAACTAGAGAGCTACCTTGACTATCTTCATTTAGCCTTGCTGTTTCTTGAGAATCATGTGGGAGGATGACACTGCACTCTTTAAACGAGTAGGGCGTCTCACAAGAACTCCACCCGGTGACTGTCTCATCATAAGTGATTGACGAGGATACAAAAGAGCATTAGTTTGATGTACGAACATGGTTAATAGACATATGTAGTATGTATCAAAAACAGGAAGGCATGTCATTATCAAAGGTATAATGTGTAAAGTAAGCAGATGCAATTTAACCAAATTGGAAGCAATACAAGCTAGACACCATATGCAACATGCAACCACATTTGACAGTGTGAAGTTAAAGCAAGCACAGGATGGTTGTGTGTGGCAATTGAGATCATCAATTGCGAGCTACGTTCTTGTCTCAATCACGACATCGCACCCATTAGAGCGCTGAAATGCTTATTGCTTATCTTCGAATTACACTGGACCGACTTCTATCTTTTCTTTTCTGCATTCATCAACACTGCGTCAGAGTCTGAAATACCCATGCATAAAAAAACAATAGTGTGAGTATGGGTGAAGTGTGTGCACAATTAGTATAGTGTAAAGGTAGCAAATAGCAGGTCGGTGAGAAATAAATGACGGGAGACATATGATAGCTCTACAACATGCATGACACACTCAATTACTACAGGATTCTATGAAAATAACAGTCGACTGAAAGCAAATAGGTCAGTCCATTTTTTCTGCACCGTCCGATGTACAAAGAATGGGCAGATCGCCTTCATCTACCTCCAGCCAGTCAGTGTTGACAATCTTCCTCGAAACGCCAGCGACCACCGGCCCAGTATTCTTCCCCTGCCTGCGCCCTCCCCTCGACCTCACCGCACCACCGTGCTTGGCACCGCCCCCGGCCATCCATTCAAGCCCCGCCGACCTCCAGATCAGGCGCAAGCAGCTCCTGCGCCCGACGCCCCTATGATAGACACCGATGCGCCGCTTCCCCAGGGAACATGCGAACTAGGTGCTCCACGCGCCTAAGCTGGTGCTGCTTCTTTTAATTGCAGTTCGACTGACCCTGAATTGAAATCCAGGTGGGCTACTGACCTCTAGCAAAGGTGAAATAGTAAAAGGGAGGAAACCTTGTGCATTTAGTATCACGAAGAAGATGCAGTAAGAAGCGCTCAACTAGTTTCTTTCGTGGGATGAATACGGTGTGAGCGGAGACGTAAGATTTGCACGAATAAGGGAAGAGGAGTACCTCTTTCTGCTGGCAGTGTTGTGTCCTCCTTCTATTTTTCCGACGATCTTGTTGTTCGCCGGAAACCAGAAGTTGTGGAGGACGGTGCAGCCTTGGACGAACCCATGGCCAAGTTGTTGAGTGTGGTGCGGTGGCCGTCTGTCGGCGGCGGGGAAGCAGATCCGAGGCGGCGAACGACGGCGTAGCGGGAACAACTCTGGTGCGGTTGACAGTTGTGACAGTGGAGCCGCAGCAGTGAAGCGCAGGACGGCGTGGTCGGAGTGGTTCTGGTACGGCGCACGTCGGCGTCGGTGTCGTGGAGGCAGCTCTGCCTCGGCTTCAGCTGCTAAGTCCTTGAGGGCATTGCGGTTGCGTTGGACGACGACGTTGGGGTACCGGCTCCGGCGTGATGGAGGAGGGCGGCGGTGGATTGGCCGCTATGGGGTGGAGGACGGAGGAGGCTGGGGTTTCGCGGCTGGTGGAGAGGGCATTTTCGCGCCCACGGAGTATGAATGGGGAAACGAAGGGAGGCGGGGAACTAAGGGGGAACAATGTTTCGGTTTGAGACGCGCTTGTTTGAAATTTGGGGAAAGTTACAAACTTTTCCCCCATCTAAAATTTCGGACATATTGCAGGTTGGGGGTAGGAAAGTCATGTTAGGTGTCCCAAATGTGGGCGGGATAGATTTCGGCCGAGCACATAGGTGTTTAGGCACCCAAGGTGTATGAATGCTTCTCGGAGGCGGTTGAGACTAGCGTCTTGGTGAAGTTACAAACCTACCCCGGTTTAGACCTTTGGACATCGGGCCGATAGGCTACACGGGCCAGAGTCGGGACAATAATTTCCTACCACCAAAACATTAGTCTCAAGGGTTTTGGGTGACCAGAGGCCTATTTGGCGCCGCTCAATATTTGGGAGCGAAGCATTAACGTTTCGGTTCTCTTGAATTGAACTTTCGGATTTGTCAAACTTCACAAATCTTTACTCTTGAAAATCCTAAAGCTACGATTATTTTGGAATGGAGGGATACATTTTAATATACATTGTACATGAGTATATATTAAAAATATGCAACTTACCTCAGTTCATGCATGGTTCCGTATAATCTCCTTGGTTGCAAAAAAGTTAGATATGCGTATGAATATATATAGCATGTTCAAACTCACAACAAAGATTGATGCCCCTTTACATCTGATTTACAAATGCCATTATCTCGGTTCAAATAGATGAATGCACTTCCTATGAATTCAATCTTCAAACCCCTTTATGTTGAATTCGACATGTATTTTATTTCGTAGCTAGCAATTTGGAATGTATCCATGCAAGTGACAAATGTATAAAGTGCTTCACACTAACAACATGGAGTGCACTAATTAATGTTTATATATGAATTGCAAAAGCATCCATTGCCTGTATTTCAAACCGCTCTCACTCTATGGATCGATAATATGAAATAAACACATGCACATGCTAGAATTCAATAGAGTATGGGTGTCTGATAGACCGATTTTCGTCCATACGCAATTTTGCAAAATTCATGATCTCATCCAAAAATAATAATGCCATTTATATTTTAACTTAATGCGTAGAACCGCCTTTTACACGTAGATGCACTATGCCTCGCCCCATTCTCACAAACGCGTTATATATCTCTCTATCTAACGCATAAGTGCACACACTTTATATGCCTCGGCATTTCTCTTTCATACATGCTCACAATCTCTCTCAGGGTGTCGGGGTGTCTCACGCACATGCTCTCTCTGTTTCTCTCTCTCTTTCTGATTACTATGTACCACTCTTTTCACTAATCTCAGTTGGAAAACAGTATTTCTCTCACATGCATATATACACATGCACGGTCTCTACTAGCCCTCTATACGCACATATATGTGCCTACGTGTCTCCTGCACGCACATTATCTTTAGGCCTCTCTCACACACATTGCCCCCCGACACACCTCTCTAATAGTAGTTGGCAAATATGATTTCATCATATCATTCGGTAGGATATCCCTGGCTGTTAGGCTGGATGGTAATACGAGGCAAAGTTTTACCCTAGTTCGGATCGGACCCTTGCAGTTGAAGAAAGAGCCTACTCCTTGTTGGAAATATGCCCTAGAGGCAATAATAAATTAGTTATTATTATTATATTTCCTTGTTCATGATAATCGTTTATTATCCATGCTATAATTGTATTGATAGGAAACTCAGATACATGTGTGGGTACATAGACAACACCATGTCCCTAGTAAGCCTCTAGTTGACTAGCTCGTTGATCAATAAATGGTTACGGTTTCCTGAACATGGACATTGGATGTCGTTGATAACGGGATCACATCATTAGGAGAATGATGTGATGGACAAGACCCAATCCTAAGCCTAGCACAAAGATCGTAGTTCAGATGCTAAAGCTTTTCTAATGTTAAGTATCATTTCCTTAGACCATGAGATTGTGCAACTCCGGATACCGTAGGAATGCTTTGGTGTACCAAACGCCACAACGAATCGGGTGGCTATAAAGGTGCACTACGGGTATCTCCGAAAGTGTCTGTTGGGTTGGCACGAATCGAGACTGGGATTTGTCACTCCGTGTAACGAAGAGGTATCTCTGGGCCCACTCGGTAGGACATTATCATAATGTGCACAATGTGACCAAGGGGTTGATCACGGGATGATATGTTACGGAACGAGTAAAGAGACTTGTCGGTAACGAGATTGAACAAGGTATCGGCATACCGATGATCGAATCTCGGGCAAGTACAATACCGCCAGACAAAGGGAATTGCATACGGGATTGCTTGAATCCTTGACATCGTGGTTCATCCGATGAGATCATCATGGAACATGTGGGAGCCAACATGGGTATCCAGATCCCGCTGTTGGTTATTGACCGGAGAACGTCTCGGTCATGTCTGCATGGTTCCCGAACCCGTAGGATCTACACACTTAAGGTTCGGTGACGCGAGAGTTGTTATGGGAAATAGTATGAGGTTACCGAAGGTTGTTCAGAGTCCTGAATGAGATCCCGGACATGACGAGGAGCTCCGGAATGGTCCGGAGGTGAAGATCGGTATATTGGACGAAGGGTATTGGAGTCCGGAATTGTTCCGGGGGTACCAGGTGATGACCAGCGTGTCCGAAAGGGGTTTTGAGGCCCGGCAAGCTTTGGGGGGCCTTATGGGCCAAGGGGAGAGGGCACATCAGCCCACTAAGGGGCTGAGCACCCCTCCCACCCCATCTCACGTAACCTGGAGAGGTGGGGGCGCCACCCCTAGGGCAGCCACCCCTCCCGGCTTGGGGGGCAAGTTTCCTAGGGGGTGGGGGCGCCAAAACCCATCTAGGGTTTCCCCTATGGCTGCCGCCCCTCCCCTACGGAACCCTAGGGCGCCTCCCCCTCCTCCCTTCCCCCTATATATAGTGAGAGAGAGAGAGAGAGAGGGCAGCCGCACCCTTCCCCTGGCGCAGCCCTCTCCCTCCTCCAACACCTCCTCCTCCTCCTCCGTAGTGCTTGGAGAACCCCTGCCGGAGAACCACGAGCTCCATCACCACCATGCCGTCGTGTTGTCGGAGTTCTCCCTCAACTTCTCCTCTCCCCTTGCTGGATCAAGAAGGAGGAGACGTCCCCGGGCTGTACTTGTGTTGAACGCGGAGGCACCGTTGTTCGGTGCTTAGATCGGAATGAACCGCGATCTGAATCGCTGCGAGTACGACTCCTTCATCCGCGTTCTTGTAACGCTTCCGCTTAGTGATCTTCAAGGGTATGAAGATGCTCATCCTCTCCCTCTCTTGTTGCTAGAATCTCCATAGATTGATCTTGGTGATGCGTAGAAAATTTTGAATTTCTGCTACGTTCCCCAACAGTGGCATCATGAGCTAGGTCTATGCGTAGTTTCTATGCACGAGTAGAACACAAGTTGTTGTGGGCGTTGATTTTGTTCAATATGCTTACCGTTACTAGTCCAATCTTGTTTCGACGGTATTGTGGGATGAAGCGGCCCGGACCGACCTTACACGTACACTTACGTGAGACAGGTTCCACCGACTGACATGCACTTGTTGCATAAGGTGGCTAGCGGGTGCCAGTCTCTCCCACTTTAGTCGGATCGGATTCGATGAAAAGGGTCCTTATGAAGTGTAAATAGCAATTGACATATCACGTTGTGGTTTTTGCGTAGGTAAGAAACATTCTTGCTAGAAACCCATAGCAGCCACGTAAAACATGCAAACAACAATTAGAGGACGTCTAACTTATTTTTGCAGGGTATGCTATGTGATGTGATATGGCCAAAAGAATGTGATGAATGATATGTGATGTATGAGATTGATCATGTTCTTGTAATAGGAATCACGACTTGCATGTCGATGAGTATGACAACCGGCAGGAGCCATAGGAGTTGTCTTAATTTATTGTATGACCTGCGTTTCATTGAACAACGCCATGTAATTACTTTACTTTATTGCTAAACCGTTAGCCATAGTAGTAGAAGTAATAGTTGGCGAGACAACTTCATGGAGACACGATGATGGATATCATGATGATGGAGATCATGGTGTCATGCCAGTGACGATGATGATCATGGATCCCCGAAGATGGAGATCAAAAGGAGCAAAATGATATTGGCCATATCATGTCACTTTTTGATTGCATGTGATGTTTATCATGTTTATGCATCTTATTTGCTTAGAACGACGGTAGTAAATAAGATGATCCCTCATTAAAATTTCAAGAAAGTGTTCCCGCTAACTATGCACCGCTATGTAAAGTTCGTTGTTTCAAGCACCACGTGATGATCGGTGTGATAGATTCTAACGCTCACATACAACGGGTGTAAGCCTGATTTACACACGCCAAACACTTAGGTTGACTTGACGAGCCTAGCATGTACAGACATGGCCTCGAACACAAGAGACCGAAAGGTCGAGCATGAGTCGTATGGTAGATACGATCAACATGAAGATGTTCACCGATGATGACTAGTACGTCTCACGTAATGATCGGACACGGCCTAGTTGACTCGGATCATGTAATCACTTAGATGACTAGAGGGATGTCTATCTGAGTGGAAGTTCATTAGATGAACTTAATTATCCTGAACATAGTCAAAAGCCCTTTGCAAATTATGTCATAGCTCGCGCTTTAGTTCTACTGTTTTAGATATGTTCCTAGAGAAAATATAGTTGAAAGTTGACAGTAGCAATTATGCGGACATTAGAAGGCTTATGTCATTAATGCACCGCTCGGTGTGCTGGACCTCGAACGTGGTCTGTGGATGTTGCGAACATCTGACATACACGTTTTGGTGACTACATGATAGTTTGGTAATGTTAAATGGTTTAGAATTG
Source organism: Aegilops longissima (assembly GCA_021605205.1). Taxonomy (NCBI): domain Eukaryota; kingdom Viridiplantae; phylum Streptophyta; class Magnoliopsida; order Poales; family Poaceae; genus Aegilops; species Aegilops longissima. The sequence continues at coordinate 501,914,230 of CM038682.1, read as the reverse complement.
AGGCACCAAGGACATTTTTGAAATGTCGCAGAACATATGAGATGTTCCAAGAGCTGAAATTGGGATTTCAGGCTCGTGCCCACGTCAAGAGGTATAATACCTCTGACGAGTTTCTTAGCCTGCAAACTAAGGGAGAAAAGCTCAATCGTTGAGATTGTGCTCAGATTGTCTGAGTACAACAATCACTTGAATCGAGTGGGAGTTAATCTTCCAGATGAGATAGTGATGTTTCTCCAAAGTCATTGCCACCAAGCTACTAGAGCTTCGTGATGAACTATAACATAACAGGGATTGAGATGATGATCCTTGAGCTATTTGCAATGTTCGACACCGCGAATGTAGAAATCAAGAAGGAGCATCAATTGTTGATGGTTAATGAAACCACTAGTTTCAAGAAGGGCAAGGGCAAGAAGGGGTACTTCATGAAACGGCAAATCAGTTGCTGCTCTAGTGAAGAAACCCAGGGTTGAACCAAACCCGAGACTAAGTGCTTCTGTAATGAGGGAACGGAAACTGAAGCAGAACTACCCTAGATACTTGGCAGATGAGAAGGCTGGCAAGGTCGATAGATGTATATTGGATATACATTATGTTAATGTGTACTTTACTAGTACTCCTAGTAGCACCAGGGTATTAGATACCGGTTTGGTTGCTAAGTGTTAGTAACTCGAAATAAAAGCTACGGAATAAACGGAGACTAGCTAAAGGTGAGCTGACGATATATGTCAGAAGTGTTTCCAAGGTTGATGTGATCAAGCATCGCACGCTCCCTCTACCATCGAGATTGGGGTGAAACCTAAATAATGGTTATTTGGTGTTTGCGTTGAGCATAGACATGATTGGATTATGTCTATCGCAATACAGTTATTCATTTAAGGAGAATAATGGTTACTCTGTTTATTTGAATAATACCTTCAATGGTCTTGCACCTAAAAGGAATGGTTTATTGAATCTCGATCGTAGTGATACACATTTTCATGCCAAAAGATATAAGATAGTAATGATAGTACCACTTACTTATGGCACCGCCATGTAAGTCATATTGGTGTAAACGCATGAAGAAGCTCCATGTTGATGGATCTTTGGACTCACTCGCTTTTGAAAAGTTTGAGACATGCGAACCATGTCTATTGGTGTATATGCATGAAGAAACTCCATGCAGATGGACCGCTTGGACTCACTTGATTTTGAATCACTTGAGACATGCAAATCATACCATATGGGCAAGATGATGAAAGCCTCGTTTTCAAAGTGAAATGGAACAAGAAAGCAACTTGTTGGAAGTAATACATTTTGATGTGTGCAGTCCAATGAGTGCTGAGGCACGCAGTGGATATCGTTATGTTCTTACTTCACAAATGATTTGAGTAGATACTGAGTATATTTACTTGATGAAACACAAGTCTGAATTATTGAATGGTTCAAGTAATTTCAGAGTGAAGTTGAAGTTCTTCGTGAAAAGAGGATAAAATTTCTATGATACGATCATAGAGATGAATATCTGATTTACGAGTTTTGGCACGCAATTAAGACATTGTGGAAATTGTTTCACAATTAATACCGCCAGGAACACCATAGTGTGATGGTGTGCCCGAACATCATAGTTGCACCCTATTGGATATGGTGCGTATCATGATGTCTCTTATCGAATTACCACTATTGTTCATGGGTTAGGAATTAGAGACAACCACATTCACTTTAATAGGGCACCACATAGTTCCGTTGAGATGACACCGTAAGAACTATGGTTTAGAGAAACCTAAGCTGTCGTTTCTTGAAAGTTTGGGGCTGCGACGCTTATGTGAAAAAGTTTCATCCTGATAAGCTCAAACCCAAAGCGGATAAATACATCTTCATAGGACACCTAAAACAGTTGGGTATACCTCCTATTTCAGATCCGGAAGCAAAAGTGATTGTTTCTAGAAATGGGTCCTTTCTCGAGGAAAGGTTTCTCTTGAAAGAATTGAGTGGGAGGATGGTGGAGACTTGATGAGGTTGTTGAACCATCACTTCAACTAGTGTGTAGCAGGGCACAAGAAGTTGTTCCTATGACACCTACACCAATTGAAGTAGAATCTTATGATAGTGATCATCAAACTTCGGATCAAGTCACTACCAAACCTCGTAGGTCGACAAAGATACGTACTGCTCCGTGGTGGTACGTAATCCTGTCTTGGAGGTCATGTTGCTAGACAACAATGAACCTACGAGCTATGGATAAGCGATGGTGGGCCCGGATTCCGACGAATGGCTCGAGGCCATAAAAATCCAAGAGAGGATCCATGTATGAAAAAAAAGTATAGACTTTGGAAGAAATACTTGATGGTTGTAAGGCTGTTGGGTACAGATGGATTTTAAAAGGAAGACAAACAATGATGGTAAGTATCACCATTAAGAAAGCTCGACTTGTCGTTAAGATGTTTTCCGACAAGTTCAAGGAGTTGACTACGATGAGACTTTCTCACTCGTAGCGATGGTAAGAGTCTGTTGGAATTATATTAGCAATTACTGCATGATTTATGAAATCTTGCAGATAGGATGTCAAAACATTGTTTCCTCGACGATATTCTTGAGGAAAGGTTGTATGTGATACAACCAGAAGGTTTTGTCAATCCTAAAAGACGCTAACAAGTATGCAAAGCTCCAGCAATCCTTCTAAGGACTGGAGTAAGCATCTCGGAGTTGGAATGTACGCTTTGATGAGATGATCAAAGATTTTGGGTTTATATAAAGTTTATGAGAAACTTGTATTTCCAAAGAAGTGAGTGGGAGCACTATAGAATTTCTGATGAGTATATGTTGTTGACATATTGTTGATCGAAATGATGTAGAATTTCCGAAAGCATATAGGGTTATTTGAAAAGTGTTTTCAATAGAAAACCTGGATTAAGCTGCTTGAACATTGAGCATCAAGATCTATGAGGATAGATCAAAACCGCTAAATGGAACTTTCAAATGAGCACATACCTTGACATGAACTTGAAGGTGTTCAAGATGGATCACCAAAGAAGGAGTTCTTGCCTAAGTTGTAAGGTATGAAGTTAAGAGTTAAAGCTCGACCACGACGAAGAGAGAGAAAGGACGAAGGTCGCCCCTATGCTTCAGATGTAGGCTCTATAGTATGCTATCTTTGTGTACCAAGACCGGAAGTGTGCCTTGCCATGAGTCACTCATAGGGTACAAGAATGATCCAGAATGGATCATTGGACAGCGTCAAAATTGTCCTTGGAGTAAATAAGGACATGTTTCTCGATTATGGAGGTGATAAAGAGTTCGCATAAAGGGTTACGCCGATGTAAGCTTTGACACCTATCCGAAGTGACTCGAGTAGCAAACCGGATACGATAGTGGAGCAACCATTTGGAATAGCTTCAAGTGGAGCGTGGAAGCAGCATTTACAATATGACCTAGAGATTTAAGTGCATACGGATCTGAATGTTGCGCACCGCTGACTAAAACCTCTCTCACAAGCAAAACATGATCAAACCCCGTAACTCATTGAGTCTTAATCACATGATGATGTGAACTAGTTTAGTGACACTAGTAAACTCTTTGGATGTTGGTCACATGGCAATGTGACCTGTGAGTGTTAATCACATGGCGACGTGAACTAGATTATTGACTCTAGTGCAAGTGGGAGACTGTTGGAAATATGCCCTAGAGGCAATAGTAAATTAGTTATTATTATTATATTTCCTTGTTCATGATAATTGTTTATTATCCATGCTATAATTGTATTGATAGGAAACTCAGATACATGTGTGGGTACATAGACAACACCATGTCCCTAGTAAGCCTCTAGTTGACTAGCTCGTTGATCAATAGATGGTTACGGTTTCACGACCATGGACATTGGATGTCGTTGATAACGGGATCACATCATTAGGAGAATGATGTGATGGACAAGAGCCAATCCTAAGCCTAGCACAAAGATCGTAGTTCAGTATGCTAAAGCTTTTCTAATGTTAAGTATCATTTCCTTAGACCATGAGATTGTGCAACCCCGGATACCGTAGGAATGCTTTGGGTGTACCAAACGTCACAACATAACTGGGTGGCTATAAAGGTGCACTACGGGTATCTCCGAAAGTGTCTTGGGTTGGCACGAATCGAGATCGGATTTGTCACTCCGTGTGACGGAGAGGTATCTCCGGCCCACTCGGTAGGACATCATCATAATGTGCACAATGTGACCAAGGGGTTGATCACGGATGATTTGTTACGAACGAGTAAAGAGACTTGCCGTAACGAGATTGAACAAGGTATCGGCATACCGACGATCGAATCTCGGGAAAGTACAATACCGCTAGACAAAGCGAATTGCATACGGGATTGCTTGAATCCTTGACATCGTGGTTCATCCGATGAGATCATCGTGGAACATGTGGGAGCCAACATGGGTATCCAGATCCCGCTGTTGGTTATTGACCGGAGAACGTCTCGGTCATGTCTGCATGGTTCCCGAACCCGTAGGGTCTACACACTTAAGGTTCGGTGACGCTAGAGTTGTTATGGGAAATAGTATGTGGTTACCAAAGGTTGTTCGGAGTCCCGGATGAGATCCCGGACATGACGAGGAGCTCCAGAATGGTCCGGAGGTGAAGATCGGTATATTGGACGAAGGGTATTGGAGTCCGGAATTGTTCCGGGGGTACCAGGTGATGACCAGCGTGTCCGAAAGGGGTTTCGGAGGCCCCGGCAAGCTTTGGGGGGCCTTATGGGCCAAGGGGAGAGGGCACATCAGCCCACTAAGGGGCTGAGCGCCCCTCCCACCCCATCTCACGTAACCTGGAGAGGCGGGGGCGCCACCTTTAGGGCAGCCACCCCTCCCGGCTAGGGGGTGGGGGCGCCAAAACCCATCTAGGGTTTCCCCTATGGCCGCCGCCCCTCCCCTAGGGAACCCTAGGGCACCTCCCCCTCCTCCCTTCCCCCTATACATAGTGAGAGAGAGCGAGGGCAGCCGCACCCTTCCCCTGGCGCAGCCCTCACCCTCCTCCAACACCTCCTCCTCCTCCATAGTGCTTGGCGAAGCCCTGCCGAAGAACCACGAGCTCCAGCACTGTCAGCATTCTGGGAACGGGGGTCCCATGACTTGCCTGCCCGCGGCCTGCGGCGTGGCTCAAAGGAGGCCTAGGACGGCCAATCTTCGTCAACGCAAGCTCAAGACCCTCGCGAGGGGCCAAGCCTCATGGGCGGACGACAAGCAGCTTCTCGTGCACGCCTCGTTAGGGTCGGGCTCATGAGGAGGCCGAGAGTTCAAGGCAGGGTACTCGCGAGGTGCCCATGACGCAAGCCATGACGACCAAGAGGCGCCGGTCGGGGCGCCCGGGCCAGCCCAGCCTGCAGTGTCCTCCTTTCCTCTTTGGTGCAAAGGGAGCAAGCGCAGCGAGAGCATCAAGAAAAGGCATCCGCTTCGTGCAACAAGACCAAGACCAGCCCCAACGGCCGGAAGGAGTCATCGTGGAGCCCAAGCAAAGGCCATCACCAGAGCCTTTGGCAGGCGGGGACCAACTTTAGTCAGATAAGTGTACCCGCTGCTCCCCTTCAAATGGCTAATTGTTGGCGCCCTTCCCGCCAATATTGGGAAGAGGCCTGTGGCCTTCTGCCTATAAATAGGAGTAGCCACACCGAGCTAGGGCATCTTGGAGAGACGAAGAGAGATAGGAATCCTCATCAAGGTACCAGATTCAGAGCAACTGAACACCACCTAGCAGTTCATCACACCCGCCAAGAATGACCTCGCGAGGTTGTTCTTCCTTGTATTGTTGCTCATCAGCCCAAGAGGCAATCCACCACACCACACACTGGAGTAGGGTATTACACCACAATGGTGGCCCGAACCAGTATAAATCTTGTGTCTCTTGTGCTGTTCCATTTAGTAGTTTAGGTCCCAGCGATTCGGCGAAGTGCAAGACGGTGGAGGGTTGGATCTCTCGCGCACCCCAGTGTTCAACCTCAAGGGTCCGCCGAACCCGAACCGACATTTGGCGCCGCTGTAGGGTGCGCCGAATCCACCTTCTCGCCACCTCGTGTTCCGTCGCATCATCGTCACCACGTCCGCCACTGCTGGCAACCCAGATCCCAGGCGGCGTGGCCCGCCACAGAGCCGCCGCCGGGCGACCCCATGCCCTGTGCAGCTCGCGGTTCGCAGGGCGCTGCGGGCCGCGGGCGACGCGGGCAGGCTTCGACGGCTCTCATGCCGCGGCAGGTGCGGTCGGCAGCAAGGGCCTCCAATCACACCGCGACCACGTTACCGTACACCCGCCGGGAGCAGGGGAACTCGAGGGCGCGCTCACAAGGGGCTCGAGAGCTGCTGCGGTGCAAAGGCCGGAGAGCGGCCGCGACGTGTTGCTGGAGCGAGTGGCGGAGCTCCTGGGCTTCGCCGCCTCGGGGGCTCACCTCTTCGCACCCAGCCCATCTCAGCCTGTGGCGGCCCACACGGGGCTCCATGCGTCGCTGGCTCCAAAGCTACTCCAACACCGCGGTTAGAAGACGGGGCCGGGCGGCGGGTTGCCCCGCCCGCCCATGGAGAAGAAGGACTCGACGAACCCACGACCTGTGGAACGCCGCACCGCCACCGCACGGTGGGCGATCAGCAGAGCCGCATGGCATGCTCAGACTACGGGCGTGGCCTTTGGGATGACGGCGCCAGAAGAATACGTGTTCTACATGGTGGACCAAGGGCACCCGCATGAGGGAGAACAAGGCTCGCCTCAGCCCGAAGTGGGGAGATGAGGCGCTCAAGCCGAGCTCTTCCAGAGCCTCGAGACGGTCCCACTGGTCACGCCTGGGCGACGATTATCGGGTACCGCTACTTCCTCAAGAGCAAACATACGCTAACCATAGGTCGAGGAGGTACAGGTCGCCAGACGAGCGGCTGCCCCGCCCCTGCAGCCTCCTACCCTCGAGGAAGGCATAGGGGCTGCCGGAGAGGGGCAGAGATCCGACATCACCACCGTGGCTCGGAGCAAGGCGTTCTCAGGAGGTAGGCCCTCTGGCTGGGAGGCGCCAGGCCTCGCTCGGCGGAGGACCCGTGGTCGCCGAGGGAACTGGCCACCGCTTACCCCATTGGCGCGCCCTGGTTTCCGGGTCGCCGTTGATGGCACTAGAGTGTGGCGCAAGCGGGGGCCTCGTCATGCGATATGAAGCAAGGCTGGTACTGTGAAGAAGGCCCAGGCTCGTGAAGCTCGCCGCCTGCGTGACACTCTCACGTAATAATGAGTGGGGCTGTACACGCCCGAAGTCTCGTGGGTGCCGCCTCAGCCCCTGGGCTCCCTCCCACGCCTAGTGGCAGCACTTAGTCTCTCATTTGGTGAGAAGACGCCCAAGACTAGACTAGGTGCCGGACGCGCTATTCTTCGCTTTCTTCGCCTTTCCATTTGGTTGTTGCTTTCCCCGCTGGATTTAAGTTGATTCGAATTTGAGATTTGCGTGTTCGGGAAGGGTGCTTAGTCTCGCTCGAGCAAATCTCTCGCGTTCGTTACCACTCCGCCTCAGCTGCCTCCCCTCGCGAGCCCCTCGCGAGCCGGGCCAGCCTAGCTTATGCCAGTAGCCCAGCTGCCGCCGCCGCCGCCGTCCTCCGGAGGTTTTTACCGCAGATCCCACGGATTCGATCAGAGACACTCAGGTCGCCGCAGCCTCCCACAAAGCTATCCTGTGGCTCGACGAAACAAAGGTAAACTAGCCAACCAGCACGCCGCTTAGCCAACCACTTGGCGGAGGCGTATGGGCGATGTAACACCTGCTAATACGATGAACACAAGTTTTACATAAGGGGCCCCTCCCAAAATGCTCTCATAGCCATCAGGCCAAAACCTGAGTTCTATTCATGCAGGTAATGGAATAGGGACAATACATAATCGCCGGATAAATCCCCAATGCGCCCTCGTGAGCGCCTCGAGTTGTTGTCGGCGTCGCTGGCCTCGGCCACATCGTCTGCGTGGCCATCGGCGGCGTCTGGCCGTTCACCACGCCGCTTTCATCGGGCGGCCACGACCACGCTGTCGTTGTCCAAGCAAAGGCCCCGACGAGAGCATCCACATTGTCTTCCACCAGGTCGCGCCAGTCGCCGGACAGCCTGGGAATCGGGGCGATGGCTGCGCCAAAGTCGGCGGGGGTCCATGTTCGAGATGGTGAAGACACGAGAAAAGCGCGCCAAGCAGCGCGTGGCTCCTCCTCCACCAACCTATTGGCCCCGACCGACCGTGTTTCCACCGCGGCCACCACATCGATGAAGAACTGGAGGTTGCCGACGAGTTAATCGCGGGCGGCTCGCGAACAGCCGCCGCAGATGTTACCCAAGGCCGTGTTGGCTCTTTCCCAAGCGTGGCGAGCATGGGGCCGTGTTTCATGCTCCAGATTCGCCACCGACGGATCTCGCTCAGATTAAGGCGCGACGGCCTCGGCCTCCTCCACCCGTTGGCGAAGAAGGAGCGCCTCGCCACGAGAGGTGGTTGACTTCCTGCGCCACCTCGAGGGCGGCTCGAGAGCATCGGCCGCCCTGGCCGCCTCCTCCAGCTTTGGCCTCAAGGCAGCAGTCCTGCCTTTAGCCTTGGCCTTGATCAACCCCAGCCTCTCTCAAACTCGGCCGAGGTTCGCGCGTCGTCCACCACTCGGCGTCCGACCTCCTCCAGACGGGCTTCCTGCAGCGACCTCATCCTCTGCCGCCGCCTCCAAGCGCCCTCGTCTCCAAGCGCCAGATTGCTGCTGCTCGGGCGGCTTTAAGCGCCAACGCCTCACACTTCTCGAGCTCACTGGTCGCCGGAGGCCACCTTCATCGACGCGAGGGCTGCCTCGCGCAGCTCCACTTGCTCCTCCAGTGAGTGACACCGGGCCAGGAGTTCCCGTGCCCGCTCCTCCGCCGCCTCTTGCCGCCTGTTAGCTTCCCGGGCCTCCTCGTCGGCCCGAGAACAGGCCTCCCAAGAGGCTGCCAGTGATGCCTTGGCCTCTTCATCATCAAGATCGCGCTGGTGGCGTGCAAGGGCGACAACGCCCTCCAGCTCACGCCTCTCTGCGGCCAGGCGCAGGCCCTTGGCCTCAAGGCGCTGTGGTCTTCATCACGAGTTTTCACCAAGAAGGCTCACGCGCCAGCCGCCTTCAAGAAATCTCTTGGCGGCGCGGCGCCCGGCGGCTTCGTGCACGCCCTCCACACCATCAACCGCCCCAAGCGGGCGCCGGAGCCACGATCAGCACTCCTCCGGCAGGGGCTGGCACCTGGCTGACGACGGGCGGCGGCGCGCCAAGCCCAGCCCGAGCCAGCCCAGCCTGCACGAGGGGCGCAGAAGCGCCAGCCAATCGCCGCCCACGACCAGGCGAGAAGCCCACGACAGGCTAGCTATGCCACGAGAAGGCTCGCGAGGAAGGGTCGCGAGGCGCGCAGGGCCACGATGCGCCTCGGGACGGTTCGCCTCCCCGGTCGCCCTCACCATAAGGGCTCCATTGCTCGGAGCGCTCAAGGACGGGAAAGAGGGCGAAGCCAAGGGGGACGGCTCTTCACCCGTCTCCGAGAACTTGGCAGGAAGGGGCCTGCAGGCAAGGATCAGCATAAGCAGCGTAAGAATCAGAGCTGGAGAAGGAGAAGGCTTACTCATCGCTGGGCGGCACTTCCCACAGCATGAGCGACAAGGGTAATCATCGCCCGTGGCCTCCCTTCTCTTCCGGAGGGCCTCGAAGTCCATGCGAAGCGACCCAAGATTTGAGCGCAGGGTCACCTCGGCGAGGGAGAAGCATCAAGGCGACCTGCTGTGGGCGTCCGCGATCTGATGCGCTGCTGGTCGCCTCACCAAGAGAAGCAGCAGGGCCTCGGGGCTCCATCCGCAGCGCCGGGCGGCTGCCTGCCGCCTCTCGGGCGGGCGGCATGAGCCTCGTGAGCTGCTCCCTCATGCGCCGCTTGCTGCCACCCCGGGCGGGGTCCTTCGGCCTCGGTGGCTCAGGCCTCCTGCTCCGCCACTTGAGGAGGAGCCGCTTTGGCCGATCGGAAGGGCTGTCACCATCACCGGATTCTCGTGAGGCCCTCGAGACCAGCCGGGCGCGGCCCCATTCATCAAGATAGGCATCTGGTTCACAAAATCACCCCTGTTCGGGCAGAGGTACAACAAGGCCCTCCATGCCGGATGCCACGGGGTTGGGGTCGCCAACAGACCAGGAGCACTTTCCATAGCGCCAGCGCGGGTCTTCTTCCGGAGCCTCATACGGTCACCAGGCCAGCCAAGGCCCACATCCGTGGGAATGGCGTTGAGAGGAGCAACGGCACATCAGAACTCCTTCACCACCTTGGGCGCCACACGCCAAGCTTTCTCAGAACTCAAGCGGTGCAGGATAAAAATGAGCCGAGGGCTTGAAAGCGCCTCCGCCCCCGCCTGAATTGGGGACAACAGGCGAGGTTGGCTCCGATAGAAGGGGGCTGGGCACCCCCACATCCACGTACAACCACCTCTCGCGGAACTCAGCCGCGGGCGGAGGCAGGCTGAAGTCAATCCCTGAGGCCGCTGTCTTGGGCGGCGACGAAGCTCACGACGCCGAGCATTGGGTGGGGTCGACAAAGCGCGAGAGAGAAGAAGTGGCACAGCAAGGCAACCGAAGGAAGGATGCCCATCATTGCTTCACAAACGAAGGCGAAGACCGAGAGGAGAGTGATGGACTCAGGACCCAGATGCATCATGTGGATCTGATAGTGGGAAAGCACGACATTGAAGAAATCGAAAAGGGGAACCAGCCCGCCCACTGGCGTCGGCAAAATACCGGACCTCGGTGACTATCACGCCGATGGAGAAGTGGGACGCGGGCCAGGCCGTCGTCCTCCGCATTCGTTGAAGGTGGTGGCTGAGCCAAACTAACCTTGCCCAAGCCCTCTAGATTGAGTATGATCGACGGATCGACGGGCGGAGGCCGCGGCGGCAAGCAGCGGCAGAGGCACAGGTTTCTTCCTTTCCCCTTCTTCGTCCGGAGCCATGGCGATTGAAAGGGGGGGAGGGAAGATTCGAGATTGGATTGAAAATGGAAGCGGAGTTCGAGAGGGGAAGGACGGGCGCACGAGCAGCATAGAGGGGAACAGATGTATACAGAGCGTGTCCGCCTAGCAAGGCACGAAATAAGGAGGCGTGGGGAACAAGGTCACCACGTCCAATCAACCGCCATCGTCGCGCCTAAGGCCATTAGGCTGTTAGGGCTCATGACGCTCGCGACTTGCCCTTCGCCTCTCGCTCGGCCAAGTTCATGCGCCAGGGCCGGGCTATCAGAAGCGCATCGGGAACGGGGTCCCTGACTTGCTCGCTGCGGCCGCGGCGTGGCTCAAAGGAGGCCCAGATGGCCCATCTTCGTCAACGCAGCTCAAGACCTCGCGAGGGGCCAAGATTCATGAGGCGGACGACAAGGAGCTTCCTCGAGCACGGCCTCGTCAGCCGGGCTCATGAGGAGGGAGAGTTCAAGGCAGGGTACCTCGCGAGGTGCCCATGACGCAAGCCATGACGATCAAGGGCGCCCGATCGAGGCGCCCGACATGCAGATGTCCTCCTTTCCTCTTTGGTGCAAAGGGAGCAAGCGAGGCGAGAGCATCAAGCAAAGGCATCCGTTTGATTGCAACAGATCAAGACCAGCCCCAACGGCTGGAAGGGAATCATCGTGGAGCCCAATCAAAGCGTCATCACGAGCCTTTGGCAAAGGGGACCAACTTTAGTCAGGATAAGTGTACCCGCTGTTCCCCTTCAAAATGGCCAATTGTTGGCGCCCTTCCCGCTCAATATTCGGGAAGAGGCCCAGGGCCTTCGCCTATAAATAGGAGTAGCCACACTCAGAGCTAGGGCATCTTGGAGAGACGAAGAGAGATAGGAATCCTCATCAAGGAACCAGTAGCTAGAGCAACTGAACACCACCTAGCAGTTCATCACATCCGCCAAGAACAGACCCTCGCGAGGCTGTTCTTCCTTGTATTGTTCCTCATCAGCCCAAGAGGCAATCCACCACACCACACACTGGAGTAGGGTATTACACCACAATGGTGGCCCGAACCAGTATAAATCTTGTGTCTCTTGTGCTTTTCCGTTTAGTAGTTTAGGTCCCAGCGATTCGGCAAAGTGCGAGACGGTGGAGGGTTGGATCTCCGCGCGCACCCCAGTGTTCAAACCTCAAGGGTCTGCCGGAACCCGAAATCCGACAAGCACCACCATGCCGCCGTGCTGTCAGAATTCTCCCTCAACTTCTGCTCTCCCCTTGCTGGATCAAGAAGGAGGAGACGTCCCCGGGTTGTACGTGTGTTGAACGCGGAGGCACCATTGTTCGGTTCTTAGATCGGAATCAACCGCGATCTGAATCGCTGCGAGTACGACTCCTTCATCCGCGTTCTTGTAACGCTTCCGCTTAGCGATCTTCAAGGGTATGAAGATGCTCATCCTCTCCCTCTCTTGTTGCTAGAATCTCCATAGATTGATCTTGGTGATGCGTAGAAAATTTTGAATTTCTGCTACGTTCTCCAACACTCCTGGTACTGTATATTAGTGATAGGGGTGTGTACAAAGTACACATGAATACCAGGCATTGTGCGTGTGTGTATACTATCGACGAAATAGCCCCCAAGCTTGTATAACATACTAAGGGCCTAGGGTTACAAATCATATATAGTCGGCTTATCACTGGGGATAGAGTCCTCCATGACTGGTAGCTTCGTGTTTACGCCGAGTCCTCCACATGGGTCTCCATATAACACGCCTTGGTCCAACCTATATGTGGCGCAGGATGGAACCGACCCATGAGTCTTCATGTTGACCCACCACAACTAGAAATGATGTGCCCACCACACCACACACGCAATCGGCCACTAAGAAAATAAGCATATACAATAGTACAACGGTATCTAGCTCACGGCACGTCTCCATATTTTGTTGATGACACTAACGGACTTTGCATTTGATGCGTGCTCCGTATTTTGTTGACGACACTTACGGTCATTGTATTTGAAGCGAAAGCACGATATGGTCCTTTGGACTTCATAATAAGCTCATCACGGTCACCACATACATTTTGTCGTGCTAACCAACATGTGGTTGGATGGTTAGAGGACGAGTGGTTTCTCGAGCCCACCAAGGTTAAAGTCCCGTGCTCGATTTATCTTTGTTAATTTCAGTATTTTCCGGCGATGTACGTTCGTGGGAGGAGACGTTCCACTCGACCACGAGGCACCTATGGTGACTTCGTAAAATCTCAAGATCATGTAGATGAAAAGTCAGCCGGTCGACGTAGCCTCACCCCGCACGTACACATGCACGCACGCAAGACACGCACACATGGAGGCGTGCAACACTGACACATACACATGCACTCACGAATACACGCACGTACGCACCCATGCATGCAACACTGAAACGCACCCTTGCACGCACGCAACACTCGCACGCCTGCATGCACACAGCACACGACGCAAGACACACGCTCAACCTATACGTGCATGCACCCTTTGTTAAGGACATGGATTGTTACGGGTGTTAATCAATCTTTTCTGTGATAAGAAGAACATTGATGTTTGCATCGGTCTTTATGAATCACAACGTATCGTACGGGCTATCAACATAGTAGGCTTAACTACATGAAGAACGGCACGGTTTCCTAGGTCAGAGTCGAGGGCCACTCGCGGCACACCCGGCTGAACACGCCTCCGTGCCGCATTCAAACGCCTCCATGAAACCCGCCCGTGTGGAAGCCGAGAAACCCACTCTGGACACACGTCCGTTCATGACCGGGCCGGTGTTAAATGCAACATCGGCCGAGCTCCTCCCATCCGCCATCTATTTAATCTCCTATTTAAATGAGGCCAAACGCCGGCCAAGAATCACACACCTCCGCCGCTCCCCTATCTCCTCCACCATTTTGTCCACTCTTACAATGGCTTACAAAGAGTAGTTATTCCGCATCCAAGCCAGCTGGGTAGCCCACCGGATACGAGCTATGCAGCTCACTGATCTACCTCCCTCCCCTTGCCCGACGAAGCCAGTTGCCGCCCCAAGCCGGCACGCAGTTCAGCAACTCGCCGCTCCAGGCCAGCTCGGCGAGGAGCGACGCACGGGCGTCGTTGCTACCGTCCATGCCGCCGCCTCGTACCGCGTCTCCGGTTTCTGTGGCCGAGAGTCCCATGCCGGCGGTTGCGCCATGCAAGCAGCGACAGAAGCCGGGTGCGCGGAGAGCGATGAGTCGGTGGCCAGCGCCTCCGCGTCCGCCGCCATCATCGAGGAGAAGTAGAACATGGGAGGCCGCCGCCGCTTGGGTCCCATGAAGGCCACCGCGGAGGTGACATCGGCGTAGACAGCAGGTGTCTTGCCAGATCCTTTTGTTGCGAGGACCTTCGTCGACCCCGCATGGGCTCCACGGAAGAGGTCAATGTTAGGATGAACTCGAGCCGGTGCCGACCATGGCGAAGTAGCGATCGGTGATGAACTCGAACCAGTGCCGGCCACCATCATCTTCGGCACCAGCCAATGATATCAGTTGGGCAGTGGGGAAGCGAGCCGTCCTTTGCGCTGAAGCATATACCTCCAGGGCTCCCGGCAGTCCGGTGATCGTGCTGCCGGACATGAGGAACACAAATCGATCGACGGGCGACCATTTAGGCCAGGTATTATATACATGTGCTGTCCAGAACTATCACCGCGTAGTTCATTTGAATGTAATGAAATCCGTCATGTTTGTGTGAAAATCTGGTATTTTATATGATTTCCGTCGTTGTTTATATGAAATATTAGTTTGTCTACGTGTTTGCGTGAATTTCGTCCGGTTGGTTGAGTTGCTGTCATAATGTGTGCGGCTACGGTTGGATGGCGTAATTTGCGGGTCGCCGGTCAGTCTGCGGGCGGCTCGGGCGGTGTTGTGGGACAAAAATACACAGCTCGTGCGAACTCGTCTCCAACGTGTGCGATGGAGGATGCATGACAGCATGAGCACCCGAGCCATTCCTCGTTCATCGGTGGCAAAGGCACCGGTGGACAAAAGGGTCGCCAATATTTTGGCTACCCCGGGCAAGATCCAAACAACCCCTCCCAACAGATTCAAATCCCTCGTTCGCCGTGGAATTTTGCCATGTGTTGTTTTCATGGACTAGCAAGATGCCCGTGCATTGCACGGAACATCAAGATGCATTTTTTTACAAACTCCCGCATGCATGCAAGGGATAATTAATGTCCTCCTTTGCTAGTACCACGAGGCAAACACCATTAATATTGCATCGATTAGTGTTATTGCCTTGTATATCTGCAAATTGTAATTTTGATAGTGCCCCCTTGGATATAAAAATTGAGGGAGAAATATGAGAGATAAGGTGAGGAGGAGTGGGGCGTGGTGCCGTGGGGGTGACTGGTAGTCGGACTGGGCGGAGGCATGGGGATGGACGGCGCATTATGTCTAGGTTTGTATCTCTCTCTCTCACACACACACACGTAGGTGGGGGACGTGCATGAAGAGAAGAGGTGCACGCACGGCGCACGTACTCCCGTCTCTTTCCCAACCACACCCGCGCGGTTACATGGTGGAGCTCATTTCTGTACGAAAAAGGCAGCCCACGTGGTAATTTGGCACATGTACTGGTTGTCCACTTGGTGGAGGGAGGATCGTCTACCACGGGTGAACAAACAAATTGCGACTTGACGCGTTATGTTAAACTAAAAAGAGGCAAACCATGTGGGGCCTACCTTAGAGGCAAGGCTCTATACTTTGGAGTACTTTTGATGTGTCCCGTCAACTCACGAACGAGGAGAAACTTGCTTAGCACGCCGTCTCCCCGCCCACAGGCGCGGTGGTTCGCAGGATGAGGTGAAGCTTACTACTCATCAGACGCCTTTACGCGCTCGCCTCGCCCACGCATGATGGCTCGCAGCACGAGGAGAAAATTTTACTACTCCCTCCGTTTACTCCCCGTCCCTACTGCGTACTCCCTCCATTCCTAAATATAGTGCGTATTAGTTTTCTAGAGAAATTCCATATTGTAGTACGCATAGGCTACCTCCCTTGTTTATTTGCTCTCGTACACATCAGATGGGACAGAACCAGATGGCAGGAGGGTGCAGTAGTTTCCCTCTAATTTTCTAATCTACTGCTGTGTTGGGCACATGGGACCTGGAACATATTGACCGGGGCTTTCTCGTCCAAAACATATCGCCAGCACATGCATTGGTATGTGGCTTTTATCT
Organism: Aegilops longissima; assembly: GCA_021605205.1. Taxonomy (NCBI): domain Eukaryota; kingdom Viridiplantae; phylum Streptophyta; class Magnoliopsida; order Poales; family Poaceae; genus Aegilops; species Aegilops longissima. Next base: position 501,898,064 of record CM038682.1, on the reverse strand, counting down.
ATGCGCATTACATTTAGGAATGGAGGGCTTTGGTTAGTACTCCCTCTATTTACTTATACAAGGCCACTATAAAAAAATACATTTTGCATCTATACAAGGCCACAAATAGTAATCGAGACAAAAGTTACTACTCCCTCCTTTCCAGTTTATGGCTCAATTTCAAAATCTCTCCAACCAAGGTAGACGGTGAGTGGTCGAATTAATTTCGTAGTTTGCACAGTACGCTCATTTTTCTCAAGAAGTTATGTTTACAGAGGCATTAACTAGAATGAATGCATGAATGACCACTAAATTTCCATGAACTTGTACATGCATTGGTTAGTTTCCTCTTGACACTGCTTGCATCGGGTGATCGAACGCACCTCGAAATCCAACATGTAATGGTACTACTACTAGTATAGTAGAATTGAGACTTATCAAACGGAAAAATGAATGTTTGTTAGATGAGCCCTATAAACCCTAGTGGGTACTGTCGGTGTCAAAACCGGCGGATCTCGGGTAGGGGGTCCCGATCTGTGCGTCAAGGCTGATGGTAACAAGAAGTAAGGGACACAGATGTTTAACCAGGTCCGGGCCCTCTCGATGGAGGTAAAACCCTACTTCCTGCTTGATTAATATTTATGATATGGGTAGTACAAGATTTGATCTACCACGAGATCGTAGAGGCTAAACCCTAGGAGCTAGCCTATGATGGTATGAATGTAATTGTGATCGGCCTTCTAAGGACCAACCTCTCCGGTTTATATAGACATCGGAGAGGGCTAGGGTTTACATGGAGTCGGTTACAAGGAAGGAAATATAATATCCGGATCGCCAAGCTTGCCTTCCACGCCAAGGAAAATCCCATCTGGCACGGGCTGAAGTCTTGAGTCTTGTATCTTCACGCTTCAATAGTCCGTACGTTGTACACAGTCCGGCTGTCCGTATACCCCCTAATCCAGGACTCCCTCAGCAGCCCCTGAACCAGGCTTCAATGACGATGAGTCCAGCGTGCAGTCTTGTCTTCGGCATTGCAGGGTGGGTTCCTCCTCCGAATACTCCAAGGTAATTATCGAACACTTAAACTGTGTCTGGATCCACAAGATGGTCTTCGCATGGCATAAACTTGATCTGCTGGCAGTCTTCGTGCATCGTGGCCTGGTCCAACGCGAACCGGCGTTTCTGACCCCATGACGACTCGCATTACGAGGCGTTTTTATTGGCACGTCCCATCGGGGCAGAGATCGTGTTCCACTTATTACGGATTCTCATCAATACGGGCATGGGTAATCTAACCGTGCCGCTAATCGTATGCAGTGGGGCGGACGGTTCCACCTGCAAGTGGGGAAGCACAAAAAGCCTTTATCGCCCTTATAAGGAGGTCGTTCCTTTCTTTACCCACGCCTCTTTCTCCTGCTAGCTCATTCCCTTTGTGCGAGCCCTAGCGCCCAAGCACTCTTCTCCCCCATCAAGGAAGTTTTCAAGATGTCCGGAGCAGGAGGCAAATGGATGGCCTCAACTGTCTGTGAGAAGGACATCAAGAAGCTCCGGGAGCCGGGTATCCGCCCGGAAGATCGCCACCGTCTTCCCCGCGGGACATGTCGTCCCTACTCCGGAATCTCATGAGAGAGTCGTGTTCCTTCCCCATTTCGTCCGTGGGCTCGGGTTTCCCCTTCACCCGTTCGTTCGGGGAGTCATGTATTACTACAGGATCGATTTTCATGATCTTTCCCCCAACTCCTTCCTCAATATCTCGACGTTCATCGTTGTGCGAGGCCTTTCTCTGGATCACACCTCACTTCGGCCTATGGCTAAAGATTTTCAATGTGAAGCCCAAGGTGGTGAGTGGCGAACACGCTGAGTGCGGCGGGGCCATGGTAAGCAAGATGCCCAAGGCTGTCTGGCTGAAAGGAGCTTTCAACGACTCCACCAAGGAGTGACAGCAGCAGCTGTTCTATATCACCGAACCACGCGGCAATAAGTGGGCGGCAGCTCCAGAGTTCAAATCCGGAGCTCCACTGCGGCTCACGTCCTGGCCCGAGAAGGGCCTGAACTGGTGCTCATCTGACAAGCTGTTACTGCTCCAGACACACCTCCAGGGCGTGATCGATAGGGATGTCAAACTCGTCGACATAGTCCAGGTGATGCTAGTTTGTCTGGTTCTCCCTTGTCAGCGCCGAGCTTGTACCCTGTGGGAGTTTGATCCAGCCAAGCACCAAACCCTTCAGGAGCTTTACGACTCCACCCACAAGGATATCTGGAAGGTGCTCTTTAAGTCCGCCAAATCGTGGCCGAGCCCCACCGAGGACCGTGGGTATCAATCATCCCATTCTCCCAGCTCGGTAAGTCACAGCCACACTCTGTCTATTCGTGCTTTAATTGGCACATCATGCGGGAGACACCCCAATCGTATTTCATTGCAACCTCAGGGATGGGTGAAGAAGGTGGAGCGGCTACATTGTCCAGCCCCCGGGAGGAACGGCCGGACCTCTTTCGGCGAAGATGTTATCCCCGCGCCTTACAAGGCGCCAAAGAAGGAGCCTCAAGAAGGTCAAGAAGACCGGGGTGGCCTTCGCCGTCATGAGGTTGAGACGCCATATCCGAAGACTCCAGCGACGATCCTTCGTCCGAGGACGAAGAGGAGGAAGCAGAGGAGGACGAGCCTCACTCTGATGGTGGGAGGAAGAGGACGGCCTCCGTATCTCTGGAGGCCGGATCGCCCAAGAGGGGGAAACATTCCCTCCCCGGGGCATCCCCCACGGCTGCCGATAGCATCCCGGAATGGGATCCCAGGGCCCAGCCCGTGGAGAAGTCGTAAGTGTACAAAATCCGAACACGCATACGCGTCCGGGTTTGTTTTTGGGTATAGTAGTTTTAAGTGTTGCTATATTTTGCACAGTCCGGCGAGGTGTCGCGCCGGCCAGTCCTCATCCGAGGATTCGCTGAGCTCGGACGCCTTGGCGAGCGAGACGCCTCTAGAGGCCCCTTCCCCAAAGTCTCGGCGCGACACCGAGGTGTCGTCTCAACGGGGCTCGGACCAGGGGGCATATCGCTGGAGCCGGACACACGGGGGCGATGGCCCCGGAGTGTGCCGTCAGTGGGGGAGATCTTGGGTTCGGCCCACAGCCGGACAAGGTCCGGGAGGCCTCTAAGGCTCCCAGATCGGGCGAGCAGCCACCTTCAACAGTGGGAGGCCTGCCTACTCCGCCGGCAACCTCTGTTCGGGCAGAGCTGCCAGGCGGTCTATCGACAGCGTTAAAGAACGCGTCTATCGTTGATGAGCATCGGACCCTTATGGGTGCGGTGATTGAAAAGATTCAGTCCGCCGAGAGCGGGCTGAACGAGTCCTGCCTTGGCCTTATAAAGGCCTTTGAGGTATTTTTCCTGAGAAACCTTTGAGGAATCGTCATAATATGAGTAGTAGCCCCTGATACACTGTCCGGCGAAGGAGAGGGAGCCGGGCAGGGGATCAAATCCTCTTTTGTCGTGGGAACTTACGTTAATGACGTGTACCTCTTTGTTTGAACACAGGCGTCTACAGAGAAGACGGCCGCTCATAATGCGGAAGTGTCCGAACTGAAGCGGAGCCTGGAACGGGCCGAGGAAGAACTTGGCCGCGTGAGGAAGCAATTAGAAGATAAACAAGGTATGATAAAACATTGTCTTGCATTAGGCACAAATAAGTATTGTGCTTATTGAAAAGTATTTGTGCCCTAGGAGCGAGTGCCGAATATGAGGCACTGAAAAAGGCTGTGGATGATGCCAACGAGAAGGCTGCCGCCGAACAGGCACTTCGTGAAAAACACGAGGCCAGCGTTGTCGCGGCTGAGCGGGAGCTCCATGAGGCTGTGAAGAAGAGCGAGGGCTTGGAGCAGAGTCTAATAGGGAAATAATCCGAACTCGCCCAAGCGCTCCAAGCCGCGGAAGATGCTCGGGAAGAAACCCGAGGTGCTGTACGGGACATTCAGGATGACCGGAAAGTTGCGGCTGGTAAGGCCTTCTGTATTCTTAGCCATTTATTCATGATAATGGGAAGAATTCTAAGCGTCAAGCTGAATTCTTATTTTCCCAGGGGCGTTTGCGGATCTTTCTCGCAGCATCTCAGATGCCGCCCAATTCTACTGAACCGAGGAAAAGAAGACTGCGGAGAGGGATTTCTGGTCGTAGTATTTGGCACCGAACTATCCGGTGCCCTTTATCGATCAGCTGAAGCAGCTGGTCGAACTACACCAGGCGGCCGAACTAGCCATGAAGGACTTGATTGTCCGGCTGTGGCCGGCGGAGCCAATTCCGAGCAGTTACTTCGGGCTCGTGAAGCGGATTGTGGGCGCTTGTCCTCGGCTTGATGCTATTAAGCGATCGGTCTGCATAGAGGGTGCACGTATGGCATTCGCCCGTGCAAAAGTGCATTGGGGGAAGCTTGACACGGAGAAGCTGATGACCGAGGGGCCGCCAGAGGGTAAGGAGCATCGCAAGCCCGAACTATACTATGAAGGTGTACTGAAGGGAGCCCGCCTTGCGGCGGATAAATGTACCAAAGACATTATATTTCCCTGAGGGCATTCGTGCCACTTTTTTGTAATATGGGATTATGGCGTTTATATATTGCCTGTTTTGCTTGAACATATGTTCTTCCTGTGCGGCTGTTTAATGTATGTAAATCCTAAGAGTTGGCCAGTCGTCGGCTTCTGCCCCCACTAAAAAGAATACGGGGGTGTTCGGAATATATCTGAACGCTCTTTATCCCATAGTTGGGTCCCTTTGTAGAGGCGTTTCTCACCACGAACCAGGCAATCAGACTATAAGGCTTTATTACTCTCACTTAGCCATAGGAATTCGAGTATGGTCGGCGCAACCCCTAGTGTTCGGAAGGCCGAACTAGGGGTTCTATTGGCGCCTGATCAGAAGACCGATCCTTCGCACTCTGCATTTATAATGGCGTTGTGCGGAATAAATCTTTAAGGATTTTACAACCTCTCGAACAGCTGACCAGCTCTCGCTGTATCATGACAGTCGGTTTTCGGCTTTCTCTACTGAGGTGCTCGTCCGGCAGATCCGAGACACAATCGTAGTAGTTCTCCCTGCGCTACCTTAGCCGATATAGCAGAACGTAAGGTACCAAAACAAGGGAGCCGTGCAAACCCAACCAATGACCCAAGACATGATTCGGAGCTGATGCATATAGTGCTATAAGTTCGGGGTACCAGACGACCGAGAAGGTGGTCAGACTTTATTGTCGTATTATGAAGCCCCTGGCATAATCGGGCGTAACACGAGGTATCGATGAAAAGCGACGGCCGGTAAGTGTTATTTAAGTCTACATATTGTAGCAAAATGATATGTCTGTGCATATGAATACGATGTATGATTATGAAAAGAGGTGTTTTTTGGCGAAACCTGTGATGGCCGGACTGGAGGGAGTTGTCAGTGGATCAGGAGTGAATCCGGACTGCCTTCTTTTAGGGGGGGGGGGCTCCTTGTGTGTCCTGGCCGATTCCACGTTACCTATCCTGTTCTGGGTCAAAGTTAGTTTGTAAGGCAAATACTCGGAGGTAGCCAAGCGTCCACTTGTGGTTGGTCCGAGGGCTCCTGATCGGGCCTTGGTAAACCCAGCCGTTATACCGTTGGGTAGCGCGGACTCCTCAGTTGGTGTCCGGATGGTTGGATGTCATATCAAAATTTTGATAGGCATGCGCGACTCGCTACCCAGGCAGTTGTGTGATTTTCTGCCCCGAGGGCGGGGTTCGTCCGTGCGATTGACCACGTGGAATCTGGGCAACGTGGTTCGTTCCGTTAGCATACGGTGAATTACTGCATGGTGGGAGGGTGCCGAAGATTTATTCTTTGGCGAAGTATATTTTTTTCTTTTTGGTGATCCGAAGACAACCATTTAGAATGATGGGCCAGAAAGACTTGGCCTTTACCCCTATCATCTTTTAGGAGATGTTGTTTGTGGTTTCACACCTGCGGGGATTTTATGTGTTATGGGGCCCCCGGTTTTCTATGTCCGGAGGTACTGCAATTAAGTTGCTGTGGTTAATGCAGTCGGGGGCGATCGGCCGTATTTTTATGCTATGGGGGGGGGGGCTCTTGACCAGATGCCTCCCTTTATTGTTTCGCCGCGCGACCAGCCGCTTTGTTTTGAGGATCCGACATTCTCTATTGGTATGCTTTGCCGTCCTTCTAGGGGTACCATGGATTTCACATGGTTGATCAAGTGTGTGACTCGGGCCAGATAGGTCTGAGATGTTCTTTGTCCGGTGACCGTACTGGGAGTTGTTGGGATTAGCACCAGCCTTCCTGTTTTGGCGCTTATGCCGAGGCTTGAGGATGCTTCTTTGTTTGTCCTTCGTATTGTTTTGGACCATAGTGGCGTGTTGACGTCGGGGCATGTGCCTTGAGTTCTCCTGCTCGGGTTGGGTTGGCTGGTTGTGCCCTTTGTCGGGGCGGTCAGGTCCGTATCTTTCAGTGGCCAGGACCTTGGTCCATCTGTCTACCAGCGAATCTTGGTCAGCCTTAAGCTGCTGTTGCTTCCTTTGCAGGCTCTTTGCCGTGGCGATGAGCCGTCGCTCGAAGCGAGCTTGTTCCACTGGATCTTCAGGCACACCGAATTCGTCATTGCCGAGGCTTGCCTCGTACTCGGAGGGGGGCGTATAGTTGTCCCTCTCCAAGTATCCCACAGTGGCCAGTCCGGCCTTATGAAAGGCACGCCAACTAGGGTTATATTCATCTTCGGCGCCATCCAGATTGTTTTCGACTTCTGGGCCAGTATTCCCGTGGCGGGGCTTGGAGCAGCGCCGACGACGCCCATACTTTGCTTTTCCCCCTGGGGGATTATCCTCCGCTGCCTCATCGCCATGGTTTCCTTCGGAGTGTCCGCCATGTGTATGTCATGGGGATAGGCGGCTATCCACCGCCCAGTGAGCGGTGGCTCCTGTGATTCTCCTGCATCGTCGTCCATACCATCGATGTCTTCGGAGTCAAAGTCAATCACGTCGGTTAAATCATCGACCGTGGCAATGAAGTGGGTGGTGGGTGGGCAAAAAATTCCTTCATCGCCTACTTCCCACTCGAGCCGGACATAGTTCGGCCAAGGGCCTCCTGGCAAAGAGAGAGACTTTAATGAGTTCAGCATGTCGCCGAAGGGCGAGTGCTGGAAGATATCCGCAGCGGTGAGCTCCATTACAGAAGCCCAACCTGGCTCGACTGGATCGGGAGTGCGCGGACCGGAAACAACGTCCGGATACGAATCCGGGGGTCCGGATTCACAGGCCACCACAGGGATAGGGCCCGTGTTCGGCTCTACCGCCGATGAGCGCGCGACCTGCGGGGCGGGGTCCATCCCTCCGTCCTTGAGCAGCGCAGCCTGCTCCGGATCTAGGTCAGGGGATACTACGGGGGTGATACCCCGAGCTTCGTCCGACGGCAAGTCTAAGCCGTGCTCGTCGTGGCTGTCCGGTGCTCCTGGCGTAGGCCCAAATCCCTTGAAGATCAAGTCCCCGCGGATGTCCGCCGTATAGTTCAGGTTTCCAAACCTGACACGGTGGCTGGGCTCAGTAGCGACCGACCTCGACGGTCAAGCCTCGTGTTGTTGTGCCATCCTGGATCAGTAGATTTGGCACACACAAGACATCAATGTATATATCAAAGTGCAATCACATGTATAATTAACGAAACTGATATATACCTCATAAGTCACAGCTGAAACAAATAGTCGGGTGTGGAGTCCCATCAACGCCATCGGCAGGTTGAGTGTAGACCGTAACCCTGTACCGTATTCTTACTCGTCGGAAGAAAGTATACGCAACATGATACGTTGCAGCCATGTAGGTCAGTACATTGAATGTACCGCAAGATCACAACATGAGAAAACAGATAATAAAACTATACTATATGCAATATGGCTTTGTGGCTCGTGTCTGAGTTTTGTTTTGAAAAGCTGATTTATTTTCCCTACATCAAAGGAATAACTGGAGTCTGTACTATGGAGTTTTCTATCATGACATGGTTCCGCCAACCGATGTCTCATAGCCCAAATTCATCATAAGTTGCCCACAATTAAGTTATCAGTCCGGTGTTGAGAGTTCCGAGATAGATCCAAGTCCAGAGGCTCAAATTGTCCGTAATCGGGACACGGCTAATCGATTAGGTTTAAACCCTCCGCAGAGGTTTGTACACTTTACCCGCAAGATTCGATCCCTCTTTTACGTTCTCGCACTTCAGGGTGTTTGAGAACAAGACGACCAAACATGGTCTTCCGAAGAGTTCCTCTGACCACTGTCCGATGCTCATCCAATCCTACCGTAGTTCTACATCTGCTAGCACCGCCCCAGCCAGAGTCACCACTAAGGTCAACCAAGCCAGAGCCCATAGTGACTTGCGGTTGCATGTAAGCTTCGGGCATGAAGTATTCTTCCATCTCTTTGAGTCTGGGTGAAGCTTTCCGCAAGATGTCATGGCGCTTCTCCATGCATCCCGCCAACCACTGGTTTCTCCAGGTGCCCGTCAACCATCCTTCACCCAAGAGTGTGTATTGAATTCTTGTCTCGAGTCTTGAAGTCTTGAGGCCTTGAAGATGCAGTCCTTGCAGATGCCATCATGGAGTTATCGTCATTGACGTAGAGTCCTCCTTCTTCACACCACTCGAAGCACTCATACCAACCCCGCTACTATAGCGTAGCATTAAAATAAATGACGTCCCGGGCTTGGTAACAGGGTGATGGGTTCCTACCTCATGCATACTACTCAACTACAAGAATTCAGTATCACTACCGGAGAGTTGTTGCAAAGATGCCACTAAATACAATAAAAACATAGGTATGAAAGCATGGTCAAAGTGAACTTGCCTGGTATTACTTGATGAAGATAATAACGCTCTCGGAATAAAGACTTGGTAGAACTATTCGTCACTCCGTTGAAGATCTATATTAAACGGACAATCATATAAGCAATCATCCTAGCAGTCAATTCTATCAATCATAACAATACTCAATCAAAATAAAAGCAACAAAGAAAACCAAGTCGAAAACCAAAGGAAAAACTTCGAAAGAAAAATTCAAGGAAAAACTAGTGGTGATCAACTCACACAAATCTTAACATAACATCACTAAATGACTCTAATATTTTTTCTACAGCAAATAAAATATAAATCTAATAAAATAACCGAAAATAAATTACTAATTTAATAACTAACAAAAGAACTAATATAAAACTACTATAACCATCTAGTTAATACTAGAACAATTATAGCAACTAGCAAAACACTAAGACAACTATAATAGCAAATCATTTATTAAAACATTAATAAACTATACTAAATAAATATAACAACTAATGTGTTCAAAAATAACAGAAACAAAACAATATAACTTGAAGTGAAAAAGAATTACTTTTAAAACTAATAAAACTATTTTTATCCACTATCACTATGAACTAAACAAGCAATTACAAAAACAGTAGCTAAACACTAATAAATAACTACAAAATTTATCTACTGTAGCTGAACATAAACATATAACAACAAGTGAAAATCTACAAAAGGAATGAACTAAAATAATTAAAACAATAATTACATAACCAAAACAACTATATAAGCAAAACAGTACTGTTTTTACTAAAATCTAATTTAAAATACTCCAAAATTACCAAACTAAATCCTACAGCTAAAAAATATCACAAGTGACCAGGAGCAAAAAGAATTAATTAAAACCTATTTTTAAACTCAAGTTATGGCCAAAATACTAATCTGAACAAAATTTATCAAATTTAAATTTAAACTACTCAAATTTGAAATCCAGAGACACTAACAGAAACTTCAGCAAATTTGTGACACATAGCAATTGGAATCACTCAAAAATACTAAAAACTCTAAAAGATATGAATTTTCTAAGATTGCTATTTTCTGAAAAAAATGAATTACGGGATTTCGTGGATCTCACCGGAGTAGTCGTCGGAGTTGGGGAAGAAGATCGGATCCGATGTTGCGGTTGCTCCTAGAGGAAAGGAGATCACGGGACGGTGGAGAGGAGATCATATAAACCTCAGGAGAGGTCGAGGGCGCGGCGGCAACACTTGGCGGCGGCGGTGGCAAGCGGCGGCGGTGGCAAGCGGCGGCGGTGGTGCTGCACTGCTGCTGCACTGCTGCTGCTGCAGAGAGGAGAGGAGAGGAGAGGTGTTGGTTTGATGTGTTGGAGGGGGGGGGTGCTTGGGTATTTATATTGGGGAGGGGAGGGCTTTGCTTGGGGTAGGGGACAAGAAATAGACTAGGATTAGGAAACAAAAGGGAAAAGATCTAGAAACAAATCGGAATAAACGGAAGTAGGAAAAGAGTCCTACTAGGAAAGGAAAAGGAAAAGGAAAGGAGCGGCTCCCTCCTGCTCCTCCTGTCTTGTGCGTGGGCGTTGGCCTTCTTGGCCGGCCGCTGGCTTGGCCTTGGGCCTTGGCCCTTGGCCCAAGGGCGAGCGAATATTTTTTTTTTGACAGAGACAACAAAACAAAAATAAATAAAATTTTTATATAGGCATATAATATATCAAAATTTGCAGAAAAAGAATTTCTACAACATGGACATTATTATAGCATTAAATAAAATACACACAAATTTAAATAAAGCAAAGAGTGCTTCAGCTCTAATAAAATCCAATAAAATCTTTTAAAAATACCAAAATGAATTCAAATTTATTCCTCTCCAATTTTAGGTTGTAGGAATCATGTTACCCTATTTTCCATTTATTTTATTTTTGGAGAAAAATAATTTGAATAAAACTCAAATAACTCCAAATTGAAAAATAATTTCAAAAGAACTTTGAATTTAATTCTTTGAACTCCCAACTCATATTTCATATGTTTTGAAGAAGTCATTTTATCTTCGCTCGTGAAAATCATTGAGTTGCATAAAGTTTCAGAATTGGAAATATTTTCCAAATGAAATTCAAATATTTTCAACACCCTTGTCATTAAATAAATGGAAGAAGTCATGTCATCTTCTCTCCAGGGTTTTGTGATGAAGAGTACTTGAATTCACGAAAAGCATAAAAGCAAAATGAAAGTTTGGGAAAGTCCTTTATTCCCTCTCATTTAACTTTCAAAAAGTTTCGAATTCATTCACTCACTTTCAGTCAATCAATCAAACAATCAATCAAAACTATCTATTTATTTATAACATTCCAAAATTTAGAATTTTGGGATGTTACAAATCTACCACACTTAAAATGAATCTCGTCCTCGAGATTCGAAGAGGCTAGAAAGAGGGTTAGGGTTTGGGGGTCTTCTTGCAAATCCATCAATCGGAATAGTCTAGTATGCTACCACACTTAAAAACAGGGTTATGGTTCCAACAGATCTTATGTACTCTATCCTTAGTGTGAACACTATCGGTCTTCTCACATCTTTGGAGTAACTCCTACACTGGGGCTCTTCTAGTAGGGCATAACCTTTTCCTCAAACTCGTGTCCTTTCATCCTGGTGAGGTTCTTTTGAGACTGGGTCTTCTTAGCAGACAGGTCTGTCGCCAATACTAAACAACTATCGAAAAACTCATGGTGGTCGACAATTCATGGTTTCTCCTGCAGGAAAATGGTCGGGGTTGGATCTCAGCGTATAACCTACGTTTGGCAGCGGTTGCCTGTACCTGGATAAATCGTCCTACCATTGTATGGTTTAAACAAGGTTTGACATCGTCGTCTCTCTACTATGGTTAAGTCACTCAGATTTGCCATTCCAAATAGCAAGAGCGAATGATACGAGTAAGTCGGTATGGTGATCAATCCATTCCGCACCCAAATCATTACCCTGTATAAGGCTTAGCGAATATCGCATTTCTAACACTCGGGCATTCTCGCAAGCGTTGCAGAATTTCTCTTCTCAACGAACTTAGTTCGGATAATTCCATTGATCTGCAAGCTGAACAAAACATCTATCGTTTCTTCACAACTCTCGGGTTTTTGCGTAACCTCCTACGAAACGTCTGCTGATCAAATCGTAGTCTATTCCCAAAATTTCTTTCTCCAGTGGGTACTTGATCCTTATTAATTCTTGGGCCTGTGGGTTATGGCCCACTTCAACACTAGTGCAGCTTTAACTCATCCTTGGGGTAACTCTCTTGTTCCATATTACACATCCTTTAAATCCAGTAGTACTCTGTTTCTTCATACCATCATATCAAAAGCAAAACCCAACCTTTTTTTTCCTTCGAACTACAGTCCGTGGAATATATATTTTCTTATCCATTAGTCTAGTCTTCTTCACAGGGTACTATCACCCTTAAAATGAAATTCACAAATCCATCCATAGACCATATTTCTCATATCCTCGAAAATGGTCAAAATCTTTGTTCACAGAGTAACAACTCATACAATTAAACATATGAAAACATGTCACCTTAACTTTATTGATTTCATGAATCCATTACAAACTCTGAGCACCCATTACATAACTCAACTCATTGGACTCATGAAAATGAAATTGCTTTCTACTACTCTTGTTTCCAATATTAAAATTCGAACTACTCAACTCCAGCTTTCATCTTGTTGTGACATTTAGTAGCATAATGTCCTGCTTCCTTGCAGCGAAAAACAAATGACTTCCGCATGTCTCGAGGCTTCTTTGTGATTATGTAGGCTCCTTGGATTCTTGGCTTCTTTTCGGACATTTACTAGCGTAATGACCTAAATCCTTGCACCTGTAACAAGTGATATGACTCAGGTCCTTCTCTGCGAAAATTGTGTTGTTCGGGGTTGCCTTCTTTTCTCTTCCTGGATTTCTGTAATGATCAGAGCTTCTATTTCCGAGGGTCAAACTTCACTTCGCTGTCGGAAATATCCCGATACTCTTTTCTTTCCTTGGTGCAATCTGCGAAAAATGTCCTTCTTCTCCACATGTATAGCAGGCATTGGAGTAAAATCTGTTGAGGCCTTCTCCATCGTGGTCTTCAACACATTCCTTCATCACAGGTTCTTTCATAACTTCTCGAAGGGCTTCTTTCATTCTTTCTTCCTGCTCCTGAATAGTTTGTTGCACCATGGGGTAAATGTGACACTGGGTCGGGTAGTGGGTGGTTCCTTCACACACGAAACAAGTCACCTGACTAGTTGGGCATTCCTCACCTGGGTGTTTCTCCTCACAATGAGGGCATCCATCCTTGTGTTCCCCTTGGGTGTGTCCTATTTCTCCGCAAATCTTGCAGGCACAAGGTTTATTTCTTGGTGTATCATGGTGCTTCTGGGTAAGACGAGATCTTGTCAGAGTCTTCTTGAATTCTTCCCAAATCTTTGCTCCATTCCATCCCTGTATAGCTTGATGCATCTGCCACCATGTTGTAGCACTTCCTTCAAAGAACTGAAGAGCGTACGATACTTCATTCTTCCTTGAAACCAAATTGCTCCCGAAGTGATTCTCCATGTTCAATCCATAGCTCGCCTCCGGCTGAGTCTTCGTCCAGAATAACAGTCCAACTTCATTCATCATCTATGGGGTCCAAAAGTTTTGGGATGAGATATGAGAGAGCTGGATAGAGAGAGATACACACAATACAACAATAGTTTCAAAGAAACGGGTTTTACTTTGTGGCTGTCAGAAAACATCAAACAAATGACAGCTCACAAATCGCCGCATCTAACGTAAGTGTGTAACAGGGGTTTGGTCTTCTAAAGGTCAAATAATTCTTCAGGAACTTCAGGTTCTTCAAGTCTTCAGAGTCTTCAATTGTTGTAGCTGCAATTCTTCCAACGCATGGTGAAATCCTCTTTACTCTGAAATGGCCATCAGTTGTCCGATATCTTTACTTCTTGGAGTGGCTTCAGTTGATCCTCCGTGTGGTCAAAAAGGAAAGGGGTATATTATAACTACTTGAGGTGAGAGTGTCTATTTGATAAAATCTGAAAAGATGAGAAGTAAGAGTCTTTTTGAAAATAAAGTTTTAGAAATTTCCTGTCCTAGGGCTTTCCGGTTTCTAGGGTCACGCCCCATACCAACATGTGCTCGATACCATTTCAGAGCGACCCGACCTCGACGGTCAAGCCTACGTGTTGTTGTGCCATCCTCGATCAAGTATCTTTGGCACACAGTACATCAATGTATATATCAAAGTGCAATCACATGTATAATTAACGAAACTGATATATACCTCATAAGTCACAATGAAACAAATAGTCGGGTGTGGAGTCCCATCAACGCCATCGGCAGGTTGAGTGTAGACCGTAACCCTGTACCGTATTCTTACTCGTCGGAAGAAAGTATCTGCAACATGATACGTTGCAGCCATGTAGGTCAGTACATTGAATGTACCGGCAAGATCACAACATGAGAAAACAGATAATAAAACTATACTATATGCAATATGGCTTTGTGGCTCTGTGTCTGAGTTTTTTTTGCGTAAAAGCTGATTTATTTTCCCTACATCAAAGGAATAACTGGAGTCTGTACTATGGAGTTTTCTATCATGACATGGTTCCGCCAACCGATGTCTCATAGCCCAAATTCATCATAAGTTGCCCACAATTAAGTTATCAGTCCGGTGTTGAGAGTTCCGAGATAGATCCAAGTCCAGAGGCTCAAATTGTCCGTAACCGGGGACACGGCTAATCGATTAGGTTTAAACCCTCTGCAGAGGTTTGTACACTTTACCCGCAAGATTCGATCCTCTTTTTACGTTCTCGCACTTCGTGGTGTTTGAGAACAAGACGACCAAACATGGTCTTCCGAAGAGTTCCTCTGACCACTGTCCGGTGCTCATCCAATCCTACCGTAGTTCTACATCTGCTAGCACCGTCCCAGCCAGAGTCACCACTAAGGTCAACCAAGCCAGAGCCCATAGTGACTTGCGGTTGCACAGTAAGCTTCGGGCATGAAGTATTCTTCCGTCTCTTTGAGTCAGGTGTAGCTTTCCGCAAGATGTCATGGCGCTTCTCCATGCATCCCGGCCAACCACTGGTTTCTCCAGGGTGCCCGTCAACCATCCTTCACCCAGTAGTGTGTATTGAATTCTTGTCTCGAGTCTTGAAGTCTTGAGGCCTTGAAGATGCAGTCCTTGCAGATGCCATCATGGAGTTGTCGTCATTGACGTAGAGTCCTCCTTCTTCACACCACTCTCGAGCACTCATACCAACCCCGTCTACTATAGCGTAGCATTAAAATAAATGACGTCCCGGGCTTGGTAACAGGGTGATGGGTTCCTACCTCATGCATACTACTCAACTACAAGAATTCAGTATCACTACTGGAGAGTTGTTGCAAAGATGCCACTAAATACAATAAAAACATAGGTATGAAAGCATGGTCAAAGTGAACTTGCCTGGTATTACTTGATGAAGATAATAACGCTCTCAGAATAAAGACTTGGTAGAACTATTCGTCACTCCGTTGAAGATCTATATTAAACGGACAATCATATAAGCAATCATCCTAGCAGTCAATTCTATCAATCATAACAATACTCAATCAAAATAAAAGCAACAAAGAAAACCAAGTCGAAAACCAAAGGAAAAACTTCGAAAGAAAAATTCAAGGAAAAACTAGTGGTGATCAACTCACACAAATCTTAACATAACATCACTAAATGACTCTAATATTTTCTTCTACAGCAAATAAAATATAAATCTAATAAAATAACCGAAAATAAATTA
Source organism: Aegilops longissima (assembly GCA_021605205.1). Lineage (NCBI taxonomy): Eukaryota > Viridiplantae > Streptophyta > Magnoliopsida > Poales > Poaceae > Aegilops > Aegilops longissima. The sequence goes on along the minus strand of CM038682.1, from coordinate 501,882,465 downwards.
CTAATTTAATAACTAACAAAAAGAACTAATATAAAACTACTATAACCATCTAGTTAATACCGAACAATTATAGCAACTAGCAAAACACTAAGACAACTATAATAGCAAATCATTTATTAAAACATTAATAAACTATACTAAATAAATATAACAACTAATGTGTTAAAAAATAACAGAAACAAAAACAATATAACTTGAAGTGAAAAAGAATTACTTTTAAAACTAATAAAACTATTTTTATCCACTATCACTATGAACTAAACAAGCAATTACAAAAACAGTAGCTAAACACTAATAAATAACTACAAAAATTTATCTACTGTAGCTGAACATAAACATATAACAACAAGTGAAAATCTACAAAAGGAATGAACTAAAAATAATTAAAACAATAATTACATAACCAAAACAACTATATAAGCAAAACAGTACTGTTTTTACTAAAATCTAATTTAAAATACTCCAAAATTACCAAACTAAATCCTACAACTAAAAATATCACAAGTGACCAGGAGCAAAAAGAATTAATTAAAACCTATTTTTAAACTCAAGTTATGCCCAAAATACTAATCTGAACAAAATTTATCAAATTTAAATTTAAACTACTCAAATTTGAAATCCAGAGACACTAACAGAAACTTCAGCAAATTTGTGACACATAGCAATTGGAATCACTCAAAAATACTAAAAACTCTAAAAGATATGAATTTTCTAAGATTGCTATTTTCTGGAAAAAAATGAATTACGGGATTTCGTGGATCTCACCGGAGTAGTCGTCGGAGTTGGGGAAGAAGATCGGATCCGATGTTGTGGTTGCTCCTAGAGGAAAGGAGATCACGGGACGGTGGAGAGGAGATCATATAAACCTCAGGAGAGGTCGAGGGCGCGGCGGCAACACTTGGCGGCGGCGGTGGCAAGCGGCGGCGGTGGTGCTGCACTGCTGCTGCACTGCTGCTGCTGCGGAGAGGAGAGGAGAGGAGAGGTGTTGGTTTGATGTGTTGGAGGGGGGGTGCTTGGGTATTTATATTGGGGAGGGGAGGGCTTTGCTTGGGGTAGGGGACAAGAAATAGACTAGGATTAGGAAACAAAAGGGAAAAGATCTAGAAACAAATCGGAATAAACGGAAGTAGGAAAAGAGTCCTACTAGGAAAGGAAAAGGAAAAGGAAAGGAGCGGCTCCCTCCTGGCTCCCTGTGCGCGCGTGGGCGTTGGCCTTGGCCGGCCGGCCGCTGGCTTGGCCTTGGGCCTTGGCCCTTGGCCCGGCGGGGCGCAGCGAATATTTTTCTTTTGACAGAGACAACAAAACAAAAATAAATAAAATTTTTATATAGGCATATAATATATCAAAATTTGCAGAAAAAGATTTTCTACAACATGGACATTATTATAGCATTAAATAAAATACACACAAATTTAAATAAAGCAAAGAGTGCTTCAGCTCTAATTAAATCCAATAAAAATCATTTTAAAAATACCAAAATGAATTCAAATTTATTCCTCTCCAATTTTAGGTTGTAGGAATCATGTTACCCTATTTTCCATGTATTTTATTTTTGGAGAAAATAATTTGAATAAAACTCAAATAACTCCAAATTGAAAATAATTTCAAAAGAACTTTGAATTTAATTCTTTGAACTCCCAACTCATATTTCATATGTTTTGAAGAAGTCATTTTATCTTCGCTCGTGAAAATCATTGAGTTGCATAAAGTTTCAGAATTGGAAATATTTTCCAAATGAAATTCAAATATTTTCAACACCCTTGTCATTAAATAAATGGAAGAAGTCATGTCATCTTCTCTCCAGGGTTTTGTGATGAAGAGTACTTGAATTCACGAAAAGCATAAAAGCAAAAATGAAAGTTTAGGAAAGTCCTTTATTCCTCTCATTTAACTTTCAAAAGTTTCAATTCATTCACTCACTTTCAGTCAATCAATCAAACAATCAATCAAAACTATCTATTTATTTATAACATTCCAAAATTTAGAATTTTGGGATGTTACTGGGCGAATTTGTCGATCTGCTCAGATGGCTGCGAGTTGGCCCATGATCTTGGTCCGCCAACACGTAAGATCTGTCCCGGGGGGAAAGTCTCACCTTGGACAGCGTCGTTGACGATGATTGAAGGAGCCATCAAGCCTGACAGTGACGGCACAGAGGAACTCTCAATGAAAGCACCAATGTCGGTGTCAAAACCGGCGGATCTCGGGTAGGGGGTCCCGATCTCTGCGTCAAGGCTGATGGTAACAATAAGTAAGGGACACAGATGTTTACCCAGGTTCGGGCCCTCTCGATGGAGGTAAAACCCTACTTCCTGCTTGATTAATATTGATGATATGGGTAGTACAAGAGTAGATCTACCACGAGATCGTAGAGGATAAACCCTAGGAGCTAGCCTATGATGGTACGAATGTAATTGTGATCGGCCTTCTAAGGACCAACCTCTCCGGTTTATATAGACATCGGAGAGGGCTAGGGTTTACATGGAGTCGGTTACAAGGAAGGAAATATAATATCCGGATCGCCAAGCTTGCCTTCCACGCCAAGGAAAATCCCATCCGGACACGGGCTGAAGTCTTGAATCTTGTATCTTCACGCTTCAATAGTCTGGACGTTGTACATAGTCCGGCTGTCCGGATACCCCCTAATCCAGGACTCCCTCAGGTACGTACTCTGTAAAAACAGATTTTTCCAAAACTAAGTCACTCCCTTTCATGAATTCTGTAGTATACTCCTCCGTCGACGCTCCCTTTCATGAATTCTGTACTTCCTGTCGCCGACATGTGGGACATATAGCAACTACGTCGACGTGTCAAGCACCAAATAACAGTGCAGAACAGCAGGGGGACGACCCCACTGCACCGCCTAGTAGTAGTAATGAGCAATGAGACGTCAAATCACAATGCCGCACCTTCCTGCACGGACGAAGCAACCATTATTTCACACTTCGATTCGACATCATCTCAAACCACGACTAGTATCGCTTCGCCTCAAGAGGGACACGCGACGCCTTGGTACATCATGACACGTGGGATTGCATGATAGGCCATGCTCCCTCGCCGATCGCTCAAGAAACCACCTCATGTTTACTATACTTCTCTCAGATCGGTTTACTACATGGCATGCACGCTGCTCTAGGTTGAGAATTTAAGCGCTATATATATATATATATATATATGTGTGTGTGTGTGTGTGTGTGTGTGTGTGTGTGTGTGTGTGTGTGTGTGTGTGTGTGTGTGTGTGTGTGTGTGTGTGTGTGTGTGAACAGACGCTAGCCTTTTAACAAATGTATACTTTTGTATAGTAGTACTCCACTATCGATGGATTGCGCCATGGAGCAAAAATTGAAATTTTAAAAAAAGGTGGTACATATAGAGAGCGCTCGTCACCAAATTATGCATATAGTACTATTAAAGAAGCTAGTACGTGCTTAATTGGGGTGCTAAATTCTATTAAAGAAATACTAGTACTAGTATGTACATACTGAAGAGTTAAAGTAACAAGAAGAAACATAACATAGTTCTGCTGGGGGCTCAGCACAACACACCCCTCAAATTAAACTAAGCACACCTGAAATTAAACTATGCAACTAATCTGGTAAACACTGCATTAGGCTAGTCATAGTGGGAGTAACTTAGCTAGTAACATAGCGCACTCCAAGAAATTTTTGCTTATGTGGCAAGTATTTAATGTGAGGTGGTAACATAATATGTTACTGTAACATAGCGCTTCCCAAGACAAGATGAGTCTACAAGCTAATAAATGATGCCATCTATGACACCACTATCATGTTATTTTGCATTATGAAGGTAGTAACTTAGACTAGTGTCATGCATATGACACTAGTCTAAGTTACTCCCCACTATGACCAGCCTTAGAACCACCATGAGCAACGACACTGCCACCTTACTCGGAGTCCTCGTCCACGTTCTCGACTTCGTACTTGTCCCTCTTCCTCTTGTCCGATACTTCTTTGCTTGAACCGCCAACTTGGCTGTTGCTCTTCATCCAGCCCTTTTAGATATTGAAACAAAGGTAGCCATCCATTGCAGCGTACTGGATGTGGTCTATATCTAGTACATTCCGCTGCCATGCATGACGATGAAACGTGTATGGAGGTTTCTCCAGTTTACCGTACGAAGGATGAACCATGGCTCCTGCCAGGGTCAGCATTGAAGGCTGACGAGAGGGCACCAGCCGATTCTTATGGAGGTCGAAGGGGTTGCCTACAACGAGGCCTATCCGATGAGGACTTATTTGTCGTTCTTAAAGTCTACAGTAACGAATTTGACTGTTTTGTCCTCAAGGAAGTTCTTAAAATCCTGGCACTCAACGTCGGCATGGCATATGTGGTAGACCAAGCAAACGTTATGTACGCAAACCTGGATAACGGCAGGATTCTTCCTCTCTTCGTCCTTTAGATCCTTCTCTCGTCCCACGACTGTGGTGTACTCAACATCTAGCCCAGCGACCCACTCATCATGTGAGTTTTCGAACATGCGTCTGAAGCGAGAAAGGCATCCTTTCACCGTCGCGGAAGTACGGGTGTAGATGACGTCGAACTCATCGTCGGTGATGGTTCTAACCTTGTACTCACCGTCGATCGGGGAGATTTGGGACGCCATGGATTTGGGAGGAGGGTTAGGATTAGTGGAACTGCCGTAATGTGAATGGACGGGACGACTAGGAGCGAACCGCCGTAGTATTAAAGGACGTGCGGGGACGAGTAGGAGCAAGCTGCCAGCTTGCGAACGGCAGGGTAGTGGCTTTCCATTCTCCCATGATACGGGCTTCCGAGAGCCCTTGGATCTGAGATCGAACGGTTGCATGGCGTGATTCTAGACCTATGGGTGAATATCCTATCCTGGAGGGTTATTCTGCAAATTTTCAGCAACTTAGCATGTGACCGCTTGATCTCAGATCCAAGGGCTGCCAAGAGTTCGTATCATGGTCGCGCTTACCACGACGTCGCGTCGCTCGTGCGGTCGCGCTTCTTGAGATTTAACACGGTGCGTTAGGCTATCCGATGTTGGCATGTCATACATAGTCATCACTTAGTCACTCATACTACAACAAGGTTGGCTATAAGGTTGGCTATAAGTGTATTTTTACTCCTCTCTATCTCTTTTTTCAGACTCCCTCCGTCCCATAATATAAGAACGTTTTTGACACTAGTGTAGTGTCAAAAATGTTCTTATATAATGGGACACAGGGAGTACTAGTATTTATTGCATTTGCCAAGGAGTGACCTCTTCCAATGAAATGGTGTTGCTAAGTTTGCTTCATTTAATTAGCTATAGACTCAAAATTGTTTTTTCACCTAGGTACATGCGCTTAGCACCGTTTCTTCCTTGGGTCACCAAACTAGTTTCTCTCTTCTTGATTAACTTGCCACATCAGACTTTATGCCTATGTGGCAAGCTTAAGCACCTGTAGGAGCAAGTAAGTACAATAGTGCGCTTTACATGGCATTTTTGCATATGTGCAGGAAAGAGAGGCAAGGAAAAAGTGGAGAAGTGGGCTCTCATGCAAGAGCCAGCCTCTACTACTACATGTGGAGCATTGGGAGAGGCACCTGTATGGAGGTGGTCAGGAATTGGGAGACTCACGCCGGTCGTAGCGCCGCAGTTAAAATGATAATGGCAAGTCAAATCACGGGGCCCCACCTGTCCAGCAGTTACTCGCTGTCAAATCACACAACCCTATGTTTGCAGCAGCCTACTCCTTCGTCTTCTCGCGTCTCTGTCGAACCGACTAGGCGGAACTGCCCTGCCTACCGCGCAGGAAAAGCCCCACCCTCGACTTTTAAATACAACTACTCCCTCCGTCTAGGTGAGTAAGTCATCTTACGAAAACCAAATAATCCCAAAATACTAAGGTGCGGTGCATTAGCTTCTACCTCGTTTCTTGTTTCTTCACATATCAACCAATAAGAATCCAGTGATATACCTTTTGTGACATAGTAACTCATATTTAGTTAGTCAAATGGATGACCTAGAACTACGTGCATGCCCTATAAACCGAGACGCCTACAAATAAAAAACCGAGACGGAGAGGGTAGTTCAGCACGTATCTTTTTAGATCAATATAGTCGGGATTCACCAAGGAGCAAAACCAAGTGGTAGGCTGCTCCTGTCGTGTTGGCGTATCAACTCAAGTGGTCGATCCGCATACCGAAATGGAGACACACTTAACAGACCCCTTTGGCGGACATGTGGCTCATCCACTGTCTTGTTCCACGTGCGATGCACCAAATCACAGTTCGAGCAGCGGTTGGAATTGAGGCACCCGGTCGAAGCGCGCGATAGTAGAAAATGAGCGATGAGGGGTCAAATCACAAAGCCCCACCTTTCCCGCATTAAGCTGGACGGATCATTTCACTCTAGCGCACAAGAGCATAAAGAAAAGAGAAAACAATGATGCGTGCGGCAGCTACCTAGGGCACCCTAGGGTAGGGGTCTTCACTACATATCCTTTTTTTTGAAAGCGCCTCCACTACAAATCGGCGTCTGCCTCGTCCTCTTGAAGAAAACCGATGATGAGTGCGGCGGTAGGGTTTGTAGGAGTACTACGGCGCGCGGGGCCACATCGTAGTAAACGGGTTCGAGTCGACGCGCTTAAATATGTGTGGGCCGCTTGGTTTTACGGGAACGAGGCAGCATTTTGGGTTCGGGGACCAGTGGAGATATAATACGTACAAAAAATTGTGGACGTAGGTTCGACCGAAAGGCAATGATGCATGGGCCCTGCATTTTGATATACCCGGGGCCGCGTGAAATTTGCTACTCTACTCAAAACTAGTAAGGTACACATGTATTGAACGCATGAGATTTCGAAACCAAATTATGAATAAATACACACTATAGCATGTAAAGCTTTGAGTCATATATGCATGATGTAGATGTTCGTTTAGTTCTTATAGTTCATCTCATTCAAAATCAATTAGTTTTATAAAAATGTTAAGATTCATGGGGTTGTGCATTGTAAATCATAAAGTAAAAAACAAATAATGGCAATTCATTTAGAAAAAAAAATCAATTATGATACAGAAGATTCTAGAACAAAGGAGAAGTGCTTGTGTTTTAAGGTTTGTGCATTATGCTTAAGTTCAACCATGGAGTCTTCTAAATTGTACATGTGGCAGATCTAGTGGAATGTTGATGATATCCAACGGCCAGTAGTGCTCAGATTTGCCCATCTCTGCACTGTCGGGTTAGCTTCATCCAGCGACCATGTTTCAAAGTTATTGGCACACTATATAGTTCTTGTGCCATAGTTGCATGTTTTGGAAAAAAGCTACTAGTGGGTTGTACTATCTATTTAGGAATAGAAGATGTATACATGGAAGTTGTAGGGAAAGAGATGACATGGAGGATCTCAATTCCTATGAGTAGGGATTGGAAAAGAGATGTCATTTGGTTCACATCATAGGAACTTTTCTATTGAATCTAGAGATGACATGTATCTCAAGTACTATGAGGAGGGATTAGTAAAGAGATGTAATTTGGTTCATATCATAGGAACTTTTCTATTGAATCTTATATTTACTAATTGGAGGCACCTTTCCAGGCTCCACATTAATCCACATCAGCAGGATTAATTTGACCAATAGATTTAAATATTAGTGGTCAAGATCTATTGTTTAATGTGATAAAAAAGATTAAACCCACACGCACATGAGAGTCCTCAATGTCACGTTCAAGTACGGAAAAAATACAAAATCCACTTGCCTTCCCATATTATAAAGAAAAAAAAAGATACATATAAATTAGAAGTCCTCAAACACTACGCTACGGAAAGAGTACGTACATCTCAAAATCCACAAAAACAAGGCAATGTACATGTTTCCTACAAAAATAAGAAAAGGACACGTGCATCCCTTATTGGAAAGGAAAAAAAAAGATATGCACAAATGAGAAGTCCTCAATCCCCATGCTAGGAAAAAAGTCCACATTGGAAAACCCACAAAAACAAAGCCACGTGCATGTTGTCTTGAAAAAAATACACGTACAATATTTTTTGAGGACACACGTACAAAAAAATGGTCCTGAACCTCAAGATTATATATAAAAAGATTCCCTACATGAATGAATTCTTTTTTTGTTCCTACATAAAGAAAAAAGAACTGCCCAGGTTAAAATAAATCAAACACGGACATACAAAATTTTGAACATAAACTGTAACAGAATTGAAATATATAGGGTGTTATGCATTGTATTAAATGCAATTTTACTAATTAACACAAGTGATTTTTAATACAAAAGTTAACATGTGCAATAAATCTATAAGAATATATATATTATATAATGTTAAACATAAATATCATCGACACCCTTATTCAAAAAAAATATGTGCATTATTCAAAAATATGAAATTACGCAACAATATTAAGATAGAGCATTGCCTAGCCCGTGCGGACGCACGGGTTGACGACTAGTATACACTAATGTTTATTTTCCTTTGAAATTAAGGGAGTATAGGAATCCGTTCATATGAACCAAGTGGCTCTAAAGCTATAGAAATGATATCATGTTTATTTCCTTTGAAATGTAGAGTATATGAATCTATTCCTATGAACCAATTGGCTCTAAAGGAAAAAAATCCTATAAAAATCATATCATATAGAGTTCCTATGATATTCCTCGACACTAAAGGATGGTTGAAATTGCTGCGGGTGATACGATGGTCTTTCTTTGTAGATGTCGGATTTTGGGTTCCGACAGACCCTCTAGGTTCGAACTTTGGGGTGCACGCGGAGATCGCACCTCCAACCTACCTACGTCTCGTCGCCTCGCAAGGATCTAAAACTACACAAAGAACAAGACAAGGGACACGAGGTTTATACTGGTTCAGGCCACCATTATGGTGTAATACCCTACTCCAGTTTGTGGTGTGGTGGATTGCCTCAGGGGTTAATGATGAACAATACAAAGGGAGAACAACCTCGCGAGGGTCTGTTCTTGAGCTGGTGCGATGAACTGCTTGGGTGAGTTTGATCGCCTCTCTCTCTCTCTGCTAGGGTTCTATCTGATAGGTCTCTTCCCGATCGATCCTCTTCCCCCCTGCCTTGGTGGTGGCTAGCTCTATTTATAGTGGGAGGCCCTGGGCCTCTTCCCAAATATTGAACGGGAAGGGCGCCAACAATTGGCCATTTTGAAGGGGAACATCTAGTACACTTATCCTGACTAAAGTCGGTCCTCACCTGCCAAAGACTCTGACGATGACGCCGGCTTGGGCTCCACGATGACCTCCTTCCTGCTGTTCTGCTGGTCTTGGTCTTGTTGCACCGAAATGGTTGCCTTTGCCTGATGCCTTGGCCTGCGTTTGCCTCCTTTGCACCAAAGGGGAAATGAGGACACTACGTGGGCTGGTGCCCGCCTGGCGCCCTCGGTCGTCATGGCTTGCATCATGGGCACCTCGTGAGGTACCCCGCCTTGATCTCTCTGCCTCCTCGCGAGCCAGCCTGACGAGGCCGTGCCTGAGGAAGCTTCCTGTTGTCCGCCCGGCGAGGCTTGGCCCCTCGCGAGGGTCTTGAGCTTGTGTTGATGAAGATGGGTCGTACTGGGCCACCCCTTGAGCCACGCCGCAGGCCGCAGGCAGGCAAGTCTGGGTACCCCCGTTCCCAGAATGCCGACAGTAGCCCCCGGGCCCAAGTCGCGCCTGGACTTGGCTTAGCAGAGAAGCGAAGGGGCAAGTGCGAGGCGCCGCGGGCCCCAACAGCCTGCGGCCTTGGGCGCCGCGTGGCGATTGATTGGACATGGGCGTCCCTGCTTCCCCACGACGCCTTGGCAACTGCACGAACTGACAAGCGAGTGGTACCCATCTAGGCTTTACCTTCTTTGCCTTCTCCAGTCATTGCCCAGATCCCCTTTCTCGCGCCTATCCTTCCTGCTTCCGAAATCCCCAGATCTACTCCAACCCTGCGCCCCAGCAAGGCATGGCGCCTCGCCAGACCCCGGCCGGAACTTGGTTCTCGCTCGCTTTGGTTCTCCGAACCTGTCGGAGAAGAGCCTTGCCGAGACGCGCGAGATGATGGTTGCGCAAGGCAACGATGGGGAGGCGGTGCTCAAGGTTGGCTCCGCCCTTCCCGAGGACCAAGGAAGCACCTTCTACCCGCTATTCGTGAGCGCCATCGCCACCGGTCTGGTGCCTCCCTTTTCCGAGTTCTTCTTTTCTGTCCTCTGCCATTATAATCTGCAAGCTCTGCACCTCCACCCCAACTCTATTCTTCTCCTTGCGATCTTCGCCTACCACTGTGATGCGGAGCGTCCAACGATCATCCCCATGTACACTCGAGCCTACGCCATTGGACCTAAGGTGAATTCGCTCCTTTCCGAATCTTCCCTTTCCGCATGTAAGACATGGATGCTACTTCAAGCGCGGACCTTGTGCATACTCAGGTACACCCGAGGAGACCATGGAGAGCCCAAGGACCAAGGCCAAACGTGCGCGGAAGCGAAGGAAGGAGAAGGAAGAAGAGCCAGCTGCTACAGCGGCCGGACATCCGACCCCAGCCAGGACATCCGGCCCAGCCCGGACATCCGGCCCTTGCCCCGGAAATCCGGCCCCTCCGTCACCGAACGCATCTGGAAGACCCAGGCCAGCCCGGACATCCGGCCTCCCAGCCCGGACATCCGGCCCGTCCCGAAGCCCCGGACATCCGCCCGTCGCCCGGACATCCGCCACCCTCAGCAGAGTGTAACGGGCCACCGCCCATTTACCCTTCACTTCATCCCCAACTTGTACTATGACTATATATACCTCCACCTCCTCCTAGTTAGGGTTAGCGTTGATTTAGCTCTGTTAGAGATAGAGTCGCTCATCCATCGGATCTCCTCCTCGTGAGAGACCGCGGCCTCTTCGGAGAAGATCCTATCGGATTCAAGACCCCTTGTGGGAAGATCCCTTGTGGATTCAAGCCTCCTCGCGGAGAAGAACGGTTCCTTTGTATCCTCTACCTTTGTTGACTTTGGATCTCGTGTATCTCTTTGTGTTCTTTGATCTAGCATTTGTGTGACCGATTCCTTGTTGGTTGAGTGTTTTCCCTCGTTCCTCCTCGTGATTTCCTCGTGTTCTTCCGCTCGTTCTTCGTGTCTCCCCGTAGGATCCACTCCAAACGTGAAAGATCGACGCTATAGGGTTCCACCCTACATCATCTTGGTATCATGAGCCACGTTGATCACGTCTTTGGAGCCCCTAACCCGTGATTTCTAGCTTGATTTTGTTGATTTCGTCCTAAATCCGAAAATCCCCACCAAAAATAGCCCCAAATTTTTTTGTGATTTGTTAGTTTTGATGATGTTTTGTTGATTTTGATCCATGGATTTGCTTGGTTTCGAGTGGATCTAGCTTTTCCCCAAGTTTCCCCACTTTCCATCCACGAAATCTCTCCAATTTTGACCTTGAAATCATCAATTTCCGCCCCCAATTCGAAAATTTCCGCCCCAAACGAAATCTGGATTCGTCGGGCCGGACATCTGGGCCTCAGGCCAGACATCCGGACCATCCGGCCGGACATCCGGGCCCCAAGCCGGACATCCGGGCCCTGGAGCACCAAATCCGCTCGGTTCTGGACATACACCCCCGGAAATCCGGCCCTAACCCCGGATATCCTGCCCCTGTAGATTTCAGCCTCCCCGTTTCACCATTTCGGCCATAACTAATTCATCCGGAGTCCGATTTTCGCGTTCTTTAGCTCGTTTTGAAGCTATTGACCTCCCCCATCCCATAAAAATACTACCACCACTATTTTATTCCATCAAGTTTTTGGAACTTTGGCATCTTTGCCTAGGGCTTCCACCACATCATGAGCATGTCCACCACCGACTTCCGCAACCTAACCCATTTTGTTCCCCTTTGCATTTGAGGTTGTTTGAGTTGTGATTCGAGTCTCCTAAGGTGTTTCGGCTACTTAGGGACGGTTGCATCTTCATCAACCACCACCACCACCATAACTTCCGCATAGGCGTGCCCACCATACACTTCCGCCACCCCCAACTTAACCCAATAGTTGTTTGAGCTTGTTTGAGTTGTGGCTTGTGTCTCCTAAGGTGTTTCAGCTACTTAGGGACGGCAACTTCAACCGCAACACGTGTATAGCCCATCATTCCACTTCCGCATTGCCAAGTGCAAACCACCACCGCATTCCCGCTACCACCATTTTGACATTTGACGTTTGAGATTTTGAGTTCGCGGTTTTTCCGTTTCCTAAGGTGTTTCGACTACTTAGGGACGAGTCTCCATCATCTTGGTATCTACATCAAGAACACCGCTACTCATCATCGCCGGACGGTAACCTCCATATCATCTTGGTATCGTGGTATCCATCCATTGTATATTCCCCTTGCCATTGCATTGTTAACCCCTAGCCTTACTTTCGCGTTACTTGCCTATCGAGACTAGCCATTTGAGTATTGCCGGCAACGTTACTTGTGCACATTAGTGATCATACTTCCCATAGCATATATACCATATCATTGTTGTGCATATATTGGTATCATATCTTGTGTCACAAGTTTGTTCCCGCATACACACAATTGCTATCTTGGTTTGTGCATTGTGCAAAGTGGCCATAGAAAAAAGAAAGAAAAAAAAGCTTTTAAGCAAAAGAAAGAGAGCAAAGAAGCTTGTAAGCAAGTGCCATAGCATCATACCACATTGCATATAAGATTGTCATATCCGATCATCTTGGATCATCTTGAGAGAAACACCGGGAACTATACATACATAGCATACTTGGGATAGAAGTTTATCCATTTTGCATCTTATAGGTTGTGCACAAGTGTCGTATCCGCCTATTGAGCAATCTTGCTAGCGTCTCTCTTGAGTTGTGCAACATGAGCGTTTTCCGTGGATTCCACATTTTGTGCTCATTCCTTGGTTGCACGACCCCATTTATCTATCCGTGTGTGTGTTTCCGTGTGCCATTCTTTGCTATTGGTCCATTTGTTTCACTTGCGAATTTGTGAATCTCTTTCAACATTATTGACTCTTGCTAACATTTTGCATTAAATTTTTGTGCCACTATCCTCACCGAGCTCCTCCATAAGCTTTACTTGTGTAGGTGTGAGAACCGACAAGCATTGGTACCAATAGTGCTATTTCATTGTCCGCATTTGAGTGAACTTGATTCTTTGTCAACATCGGTCAAGGTACATTGGTTTAAGTTCTTCTATTTCTCCCACTCATATTTGCTCGAGTCTTGTGATGGATAGGCAAGGCATTTCCTCTTCGGTCTTCGACAACAACGACGGCGTGAACAACTACATCACCAAAGCGTCTATCTTCGATCTACAACGACAAGTGCAAGGCACACAATCAAGATTGCGAGAGCGCATCGAGAACATCTCCATCGACATTCGTCACTCCGAAGCAAGGAGAAGGGACTACTTCGACAAGAAGCTTGCCGCACATAAAGAGGAGCAAGATGCAAGGATGGAGGAGATCAGAGCCTTGATCAAGTCTACTTCCCTTCGTCATCTTCAAGGCGGCGACATTCAAGCCACAAGTCTTGAGCGCTGAAACGACGCAAGTGCAAATCGTCTTCGTCCACATCTACATGGCGACCACCATCATGTTCGTGATCAACATCGCCATGAAGGGCAAGTCACCTCAAGCATCATGTGCACGACGACCATTTAACGCCAAGGAGCTCAAGCACGACAACGACATCATCATCATGAAGATGCTCCACAAGCGCAAATGCACAAGTCCCAACAAGCCCTACTTCACGCCAAGTCAAGCTTCATAAGCACAAGAGAAGACCGCGAGACGAGCACCACCAAGACGGCGCTACGGCTACAACAACCACTTCGCATCTTCGCCAAGTGCAATCAAGACATCTTCGCCTTTGGACGTCACGGCATCTTCGTCTACTTCCCACGTACGCCTTCATCGACTTCATCAAGTCCAAGGCGACCACCCACGAGCGAGGGCGACACTTCCATCTTCGAAGCCCTCAAGGAAGATGGCGAGCATGGGAAACTCCCTTCGTCATGGAGACGAGCTATGAGGTGCCACATCATATGGGCCTCCAACACAAAGACGGTGACAAGACGGTCGAGCAAGGGCCATCCCTTCGACCACGGCGACCAGCGAACCTCTTCAACAACATGAAGACGACGCCCACATTGGACTCATACTCCGAGTCAAGCTACGCGACCGCGCATGGAGACATTTGCACCTATATCTCTCCGGCACCCACATATGTCGAGATGCCCCAATTGCAATGTGAGGAGAGCCACCACCCCATGAGTGACATGAGTGACTCCACCATACGTGACATTGAGAGCATTTCCTATGAGAGGATGAGTGTGACCACCACTAGCCCCACACATGAGAGCATGCCACACATCCTATGTGAGGTTGAGCGCCATTTGAGTGACTCCACCCACCATACGAGTGAGAGCATCCTTGAGGGAGTGAGTGAGCCAGAACACTTAGTGAGTGAGGTAGTTGAGACGGCATGTGAGGCCACTAGGATTTCTAACGACTTAACCTCTACTCCTAGTGTGTTTTCTTCTTTGGTGCTAGGTCTCCTACATGACGACATGCCTATCCTCGACGAGTCCATTCCTCCAATGGAGACGACGATGCCATGGTGGACGATGATGCACCCCCCACATGGTTCCATCAACATGAAGATGACAACGAGACGATCTTCAACACCTCACCTACAACACATGAGCGACGCTCCAAAGGAAACATAGGTGATGGTACTTCTCTTGTCCCACTAGTGGACCATCTTGACATTGATTGCTCCCATGATGTCGACCCACCTATTACCATGCTTCATGCTAGTGAAACTTCTTCATGCCTTGACTTACCTATTTATGATGAATATGATGATGAGCATGTTGAGTTTCCTAGTTGTGATGTTATGCTCCATAGGATATCATGTGAAAATTCTTTTGGTCACATCATATTTGACAATCCATTGAACTAGTCATATGCTATGAGTGAGATCTCCCATATTGCATCTTCACAATCTCAACATAGTAACTATGCATGCCCCATTAAAATAAATCCCATTTGCACTTATGGCATAGATGACGAGATGATGGTCATAGGCTTTCGCTTCTCTTGTGATGATATTGCCATGCTTCCTTTACATGATTTGCACAATTCGTCTACTATTCCATGCCATGATCAAATTGTTCCAAATATGCATTGTTTTGGATGTTGTCAATATTCTCCATGTGATGTTTCCATTAATGCTCATGAGGAGACCCCCATAGTTTCCTCATACATATTAGGAGATCTTGATGCATTTCATACTTTGCATGATTCTCATGATTGTGTACACCATATGCATTCCATGAACAACAATGCTCTAGACATTTCTCATGATGCATTACACAATTTGAGTCTCCATTATGCGATACATCATAACAAACCTCTCATGATGGATGACATGTTTCTATATCACGCATCTCATTTATTTGAGCATTGGATATTTTGTGCTAACAAACACACGCACGTATGCATCATGATGGATGATGTGTACATCTACCATGCACACACAATTTTTCCTTTGTCTTTGTTTTGTGTAGGTACGCACGTATACTCGTCAACATCTCAATCCCATGAGTTGACGAAACGAGCTCTTGAGAGCAACGATGACTTGGGATCCCGTGGACTATCCTTACCACCGTTCCCTTCGCGCAAGGACTACACGCATCTCTTCTACTTGGCTCTCACACGGCTATGGGCTATTTACCACTTGTCACCTTATGCTCATTTTGCCGTGTTCACATTGCATGCTATGCTTGCTTCTATGCCTTTGCCATGCAATTGTGACCCTTGCTTGCATATACCCATGATTCACCATTATGCTACTTCTATGTGTATTTGCATGCTTGGTGGAGATCCTTGTTGCTATTGCCATGTTTATCATGTGCCCCATGCTATTGATGCTTGTTGTGTTGGAAGAGTCATGATGTCCCATTACTATTTACATATGGTCTCTCGCCAATACATTGATGCTATTTTTCTCATATCTTGCTTCCATGCTTGTGCTATGTCATGTGAATTATTCTTGCACACTATTGGCACCAAGGACATGCTTGCCATGATTCCTTCTAGTATGTTGCATCTTTGCACTACTAGCTTGCTTGACTTGATTGCTATGATTGCTTGCTTGGTTGCATCACCCATGTTCCACTCTTACTCGCTTTCCTGGGTTGATGACATATATGCTCATGCCTCTCACATGATATATCTTGATCATTGTCTCTTGTGTCCATTAGTTGCCTCTTTCACATCCACTTGTATTGAGTGCAACTATACTATGCTTATTGATCTTGGAGACTTTGACACCTTACTTGTGATGCATGCTTGTTTGATTGAGCCTCTTGTATTTGGATGTTCTTGCATCATATGCCTCCATACTATGACACGCTCCCTTGTACTTTCTTATGATGAGCATGATGCATACACTTGTTGGGTACCTTACCACTCGAATGATAGGTTTCGCATTTCCGCTAACCTCATTTGTTTTTCCGAGTGTTTGTCATGTTCTTTCATTTTGAAGAACTCACAAGGCGGTAACATCACGAGACAACTTGGTTATGTGAACGCATACAAGATGCACAACTCCATCATCCTTGAGAACCTCCTAAAGGTGACCTCCTTCCCTTTGAGCCATCCTCAAATACACATATTGGATGGTTCACTCTTTCATTGTTGTTTCCTTCTTGTTGTGTACATGTTACATCTATAGGATGGAGGAGCGACATTAGAGATTGGCTCTATGGACCTTCACATTGAGGAGCGCTCGCACTTATTGGATGCACCTTTGGAAATCCACTCATGGCACGGCATCGAGCATGGGTATACCACCACCTCCATATTTTTTGTTTGTTCTCATACATGTCATGCTCGATGGACATATCATACTCACCACAAGTTTGCACCCTATGCATGGATTGAACACATTATGATTGTCTTGTTGCACCTATTCCCATGTCATCCATGATACATGAGCTTGTGCATTTTCTTAGCAAATTTTTTGTGATCTTTCTTGATGGCATATTCATACATCGTGATCATATTGCCTACCATCAATTGCATGATAACTTAATCATATTGAGCATCCATTGCCATATTCATGCTATTGATAAACCGTCTCACTATGACATCATTTTGCACCGTGGTTGCATTGATCATATTTACAACACATTTGTGTGCACAATGAATGCTTTACATCTCATTCCATATTATCTTGCTAAGCTTCATGTGCTTTGTCATAAACAATCTTGCCTCACGGACTCATTCTTACATGATGGACACTTTGTGTGCACTAACCATTGTATTTCCGAGTGTCGTTTGTGTTTGCTCTCTTTGCATGTCTACCATCCCAACGACATCTTCAAGTACTTGGATTGTGCCATGACTTCCACTCCGTCCAATTACAAGTTCGTCCACGACAACCGTTTCCATCGTGATGAGGATTTCGATCCGAGGTCGGATCTTTCCCAAGGGAGGGGAGATGATGCGGAGCATCCGACGATCATCCCCATGTACACTCGAGCCTACGCCATTGGACCTAAGGTGAATTTGCTCCTTTCCGAATCTTCCCTTTCCGCATGTAAGACATGGATGCTACTTCAAGCGCGGACCTTGTGCATACTCAGGTACACCCGAGGAGACCATGGAGAGCCCAAGGACCAAGGCCAAACGTGCTTGTGAAGCGAAGGAAGGAGAAGGAAGAAGAAACCGGCTACTACAACTGACGGACATCCGACCCCATCCGGACATCCGCCCTTGCCCGAAATCCGGCCCTCCACACCGAACGATCTGGAAGACCCAGGCCAGCCCGGACATCCGCCTCCCAGCCGGACATCCGCCCGTCCCAAGCCCCGGACATCCGCCCGTCGCCGGACATCCGCCACCCTCACAGTAGTGTAATGGGCCACCGGCCCATTTACCCCTTCACTTCATCCCCAACTTGTACTACGACTATATATACTCCTCCACCTCCTCCTAGTTAGGGTTAACGTTGATTTAGCTCAAGTTAGAGATAGAGCTTCGCTCATCCATCAGATCTCCTCCTCCTGAGAGACCACGGCCTCTTCGGAGAAGATCCTATCGGATTCAAGACCCCCTCGTGGGAAGATCCCCTTGTGGATTCAAGCCCTCCTCGTGGAGAAGAACGGTTCCTTTGTATCCTCTACCTTTGTTGACTTTGGATCTCGTGTATCTCTTTGTGTTCTTTGATCTAGCATTTGTGTGACCGATTCCTTGTTGGTTGAGTGTTTTCCCTCCTTCCTCCCCATGATTTCCTCGTGTTCTTCCGCTCTATCACATCCCTAGTTCTGGTATGACCTAGACTAGCTGGTCATTTGTGCATCATGTTTAAATTCCATTTAATTTTGAAATGGGGATTTGTGAAACCCTCAGAATCATTTTTAGAAATGACCTAAATAAAAAGTGCTCCAAAAGGGGTCCAAGAAAATGCTCATGTTGCTCTCTGAAAATATTGGACAGAGATAAAAATCAAACCAATATTATTAGGAGCTCATAAGTCCTTATTTTGGGCATTTGGAATTAATGCATAATTATATGCATTGGATATATATATGTTATATATATTATATATGTCCAATAATTATGCTAGTTGCTGAGGAGCTCTGGAATAATATAGTTAGCTCCTGCAAAAATTGGCATAAGGAAATAAAATGATTTAGTATTTTAATTAAATCAAAACAAATGTCAGAAAAATAGAAAAGAAAAAGAATAGGAAAACCTTACCTGGGTTCCTACCTGGCGCCGCTGGCCGGCCCGTTCCTGTTCTGGCCCAGCCCACCAGGGGCATAGCCGTCTTCCTCCTCTTGCCAGTAGGCAGAGGGGAAGCTGTGCCCGACGCCGCGCGCGCCGGCACGCAGCTGCTTGCCTGGCCGCTCCAGGCCCTTCTCCTGCCACGCGCCCCGACCGCTCTCCTCTCTCTCCCGTGCCTCTCCCCTCCTCTGGCTCCCTCTCCCTCTCTTTCCCGAGCGCACCAGAGAGCGCAGCTGCTCGCCGCCGTAGCCACCGGCCACCCCTCGCCCTGCCACTGAGCCGAGAAGCTCCGCCGCGACTGCCTTGCCCCCTGCACGGAGCTACGCGACGCCCGGAGGCCCTGCTACGTCGCCACCATCGTCGTCTTCGCCTCGGCCGCCGTGGATCGCCGCCGTCGATTCGCGACAACCCACGCTTCCCCGACCCTGCCGTCTGCACCATCCACCTCCCCGTGAGCCCCTGCTTCATCTCCCCTCTCTCCCCTGGTCGCGCTCGCCCTCTAGCTGTCGTCTCCGCCATGGCCGAACCTTCGCCACCGCCCGAGCTCGCCGTCGACGCAGCTCCGGTGACCATTTGGTCACCCCGTTGAGTCCAACAAGCCCGCAGGGCCACGTAGAGCATCCCTAGCGCTTTGCTTCTCTCGTCTTCGAGCTCCAAACGCGCTCTCGTGCACGACCGAACTCCGGCGGCCGCAACCGAGCTCACTGTCGTCGACTCCGGCCATCCCAGGCCCAGCCACGGCCACCGCCCGACGCGCCATCGAGCTAGCTCTCCAACGCGCCTAGCCGCGCGTCATTTGGAGCACCACAGAGGAAACCCGGGGCACAATTACGCCGCGGATCTCGCCGGTGACTAATCGCCGGCAGGTTTGACCTGTTTGACCCGGGGTTTGACCTCCCTGGAGTCAACACACGTGGGCCCCGCCCCTGACTAGATTAGCTTAGGATTAATTACCCCTGCTGACACTGACAGTGGGCCCCAGCGCCACTAATCTAAATTAGTTTAGAAATAACCCCCTGGTTAACACTATGACACTGACGTGTGGACCCCACACGCCCTGGTTTGACCTCGATCAATGCGAATTGACCTGCCGACGTCATGCTTACTCAATGGTGGCGCAATTATTTATTTTCTGGATTTAAATTAAATCAGGAATTCCAGAAAATTAGCAAAACTTCAAAAATTCATATAAATTCAACCGTAACTCAGATTGAAATAATTTATATATGAAAAATTATTAGAAAAATGCAATCTTTCCATCTGTACTAGTGTCATGCATGACAAACCAACTTATACATGCTGTATAAGTGAAAACACATGAATGGCATTTATAAGAGCTTATTTTGGAGTTGCATTTGAACCTTTGGTTCAAATGGACTTCATTCAAATTGAATACTAGTTGCATTGGCTCAAACAGCATCACATCTACATGCCATGTTCATGCATCATATTGTTGCATATGATTGTGTATTGATTGCCGGCACCGTTCCTTCTCGATAGGTCCTGCTCCGGAGATGTTCCAGAGTACCTGTCTGTGAAGCAGTGCCCCCCTTGTTGATTTACCAGGCAAGCAAACCCCCTTGTTCATTCCGATACAATCCTACTCTCTCGCTCCTGCTCTCAGTTATTGCATTAGGACAACAACGATTCATCTGCTACTCTGTGGTGCGGTAGTTGAACCCATTTCTCTGCATGACCTGTCATTGCCACAGTAAATAGTTGAAATCCACTAGCATGTGTAGAAGTTGATTGAGCCATGTTGTGTTCCTACCATGCTATGCCTGCTATTGCTTAGAGTTGTGTCAGGTCTGATTCATTGGGAATGAATTGGAGTGTTACGATATGTTACGATCTTCGAGAGTGAAGTGTGTGAACACGATTTGGTAAAGGTAGCGGTGAGAGGCCATGTAGGAGTACATGGTGGGTTGTCTCACTGGAACCATCCTTAAGCAATTAGTTCTATGTATGTCGTCCAATGACTCGATACTACCACACATTGGGCTCCGGGCGCTACAAGCTCTCTCGACTTATTAACCAACTTGATCTCTGTCCAGGAGTCGCAACTAGTTTCTGGTGTTTGTAGGTAGTGCTATTTTTCTACCGAGTGGCACCAGGCAGGGTGGGCTTGGGACAGACAAGGCACAGGTGGCACGGTGTACCAAGTGGCACCCGGATGGTGGGCTTGGGAACCCTGCTCACATCATTTGGGGCCGTGAGCAACACCCCGGCCGGATCTATTTGCGGATGGAACCCGAATAGGCGATAAACCAGGGCTAGAGTCTTGTGTGGTTAGTCAGGTCTTGGCCGACACCCTCGCCAGGCTTCCGCTTGAAGGTTGCCGAGATACATGACGTGTATATGGCGGTAAGTGGCGAGAGCGTGTGAAGAAGTACACCCTGCGGGTTATCATGATCTATTCGAATAGCCGTGTCCTCGGTTATGGACTTCTTGGATGCTTACGTGGTACATAGACAACTTGAAGTGGATACTCTAAAATGCTCAACACAAGTGTGAGTTCTATGGATGGCCTTCTCGTATGGAGACGGGGATGAATCCATAGTAGTGTATTGTGTGGTGACTAGTGGACTCGTGTGCGCCATATCACCTCAAAGAAGTTCTTGTAGTCGTAGAACAGGATAGCCACTGAGTCAAAGCTGGCTTGCTGCAAATAAACCCCACATTACCCTCTTGATACAAATGCATGTATGTTACGATCTGATGTAAGTCTTGCTGAGTACCTTTGTACTCATGTTTGCTTTATTTATGTTTTGCAGATGAGACATCTGTCTCACTAGTAGTTCCGCTTGGACTTCGACGAGTAGCTTGCTACCTCAGCTACGATCTTGTACCCTTGGGAGGGTCTTGTAGATAGTCAGGCTTCTCAGCCTTTTTCTTTTGTAGTTGTCTGTACTCAGACATGTAATGCTTCCGCTTGTTGCTTTTATGCTCTGAATGATGGGTCATGTGACCCCTGTTTGTATTTAATGCTATGTGGCTCTTCTGAGCCTTTACCTATATGAGTTTGCGTTATGTTGTGATGCCATGTTGTAAAGCACATACTTGCATGTTATGCGTACGTTTAACTTGTATTGCTATGTGTGGGATCCGACAACCTAGTTGTTTATCCTTGGTAGCCTCTCTTATGGGGAAATGTAGTCTCGTGCTTACGAGCGATAGTAGTCCGCTACAGCCGGTTCACGAGTCCTGCTAGCCCAGCACTACCTGCTTGGACACTTGACTGGCGGCATGTGTTTCACTTCGTTCCTATGTCTGTCCCTTCGGGGAAATGTCACGCGGTGATATTCGGAGTCCTGCCTAGCCTGCTACAGCCCGGGATACCGGAGTCTTGTTAGCCCAGTGCTACCGCCCGGATTCACACGCTGCTGACCGACATGCTCGATGTTGATTCATGTATGCCTGTCCCCATAGGTTAGTGCCACTTTGGGTTCACGACTAGTCATGTCAGCCCGGGTTCTCTGTCATATGGATGCTAGCGACACTATCATATACGTGAGCCAAAAGGCGCAAACGGTCCTGGGCCATGGTAAGGCGACACCCATGGGAATACCGTGCGTGAGGCCGCAAAGTGATATGATGTGTTACATGCTAGATCGGTGTGACTTAGGATCGGGGTCCTGACAGCTTTGGTATCGAGATCTGTTGCTGTAGGATTGCCAAGCCAACCTGGTCGAAGTTGAGTCTAGAAATGCTTTAGTTATGTAGGGGAATTGATTGTGGAAGGGAACGTAAGGCTCTTTTTACTCCCTATATCTCATGCACTTATGATCTGAGTCGTCCTATCTTTCCTACGGGGTTAAGGAACTAGGCTTTCTCCTCTGTCTATCAGGATGACGTGTTACTACTCCGTAGTTCCATAGGATTGGATGATCATAGTCATATCCTAGTTCGAGTACTTCCGGTGTAGTCTGTTTAGTACTATCCCAGAACCTTTGAGTGGTGATGTTGAGTTGTTGTACTACCCCATTTTGGCAGGATGTCTCATTTTGAGCATTTTACTGCCTTTATGCTGCTGAAATTGCCCTAGGAGTTCGAGAGTTACTAATTTCTGTGGCCTACATTTTTCAGTCTATAGTTGATGTTGATTCCGTCCTTGGTTTCGTTTCTCAGGATGTCACCAGTTAAGCGAAGTTCTGTTGCTCGTAGCCAGAACCACGGAGATGGTAGGGATGAGGATCCTCCCGACCAGCCCTCATTGGCAGAGTTTATGTTAGAGATGGAGAGAAACAAGCGTGAGTCTAACCGCTTGTTGGCACGTATCGAGGAGAACACCACACAGCAGTTCAAAGGGTCTGCAACCATTCATGACTTCATTCACTTGCACCCACCTACCTTTCATCATTCCATCGAGCCACTCGATGTAGATGACTGGCTCCGTAGTATCACACGCAAGCTCCGTTCTGTGAACGTAGCTGAAAGTGACAAGGTCACCTATGCTGCGTACCACCTGGAAGGTCATGCTAGTCTTTGGAGGCAGAACTATGAGGCTATGCTTCCAGCTGGTCAGATTCCTACCTGGAGAGATTTCACTTAGGCTTTTCGCGAGCATCACATTCCTGAAGCCCTCATCGATCGCAAGAGAGAAGAGTTCTGTAGTTTCATCCAGGGTAAGTTGGCTGTTGATGCTTATAGTAGAGAGTTTGAGAACCTCGCCCGCTATGCTACAGAACAAGTGTCCACGGACGCCAAGAAGCAGGCTAGGTTCCGGAAGGGTCTCAACCCCAAGTTGCATCGCGATCTCCACTTGCACCATTGCAATACATTCCAAGCTCTTGTGAACAAGGCCATTAATGCAGAGACAGCTCAGCTCACTTACGAGGAGTCTCGTAAGCACAACCGTGATTTGGTTTCTTCCTTCGGTTCTAGTTTGCAGAAGCGCCAGATTTGGATTCCGAACTCCGCTCTTCCACCCGGTTATACATCGAGGCCATCTTGTGTGGCGCCTCACCTAGTTCAGCAGTATGCTCCACCCAAGCCTGTTGGTAGACCGCTTGTCAATGCGGGTCCACGTCCAACTTCAGGGACTTGCTTCACATGCGAAGAGCTAGGACACTATGCACGTGACTGCTCTCAGACCAGTTTTGCCCCACCCCAGCCCGAGAAGTCTGTTGGCCGTGGTAGTAAGCCATCGCGCAAGATGATCAGTGCCAAGTCAGCTCCCACTGAACATGGACGTGTGCATCACGTCTCAGCTAAAGACGCCCATGATGATCCAGATGTCGTTCTTGGTACACTCCTTGTCAATTGCCATCCCGCCTCAGTTCTATTCGATACCGGAGCATCTCATTCCTTCATTTCTGAAAGCTATGCTAACTTGCACAACATATCATTTTGTGATATGCCCTCTCCACTAGTCATTCAAACCCCTGGATCCAAATGGCAAACTTCTAGTGTAAGCCATGGTAATGAAATCCTTGTTGATAGACTTGTATTCCTTGCCTCACTTATAGCCCTCAAGTCCACAGATATTAACATTATCTTGGGTATGGACTGGATGAAAGCTCATTATGCCAAGATTGATTGTTTCACTAGGTCTGTTCAGCTTACACACCCATCTGGCAAAATAGTCACTGTCTCCACCGGAGTTGCAAAGCGTCAACTCTATTCTCTTAATGCCAGCCCTCTCCAGACCTTGAAGATATCCCGGTAGTCCATGACTTTCCGGATGTTTTTCCAGAGGAACTGCCAAGTGTTCCACCTGACAGAGATGTAGAGTTCGTCATAGATCTTATCCCAGGAACCGCTCCAATCTCTAGGAGACCTTACAAGATGGCACCCTTAGAACTAGCCGAGCTTAAGAAACAACTTGATGAGTCCTTGCAAAAGGGTTTCATCCATCCTAGTTCTTCTCCTTGGTCTTGCCCCATCCTCTTCGTCAAGAAGAAGGATGGTACAGACCGGATGGTTGTAGATTATCGTCCCGTTAATTTGGTCACGATAAAGAACAAATATCCGCTCCCCATGATCAACGACCTGTATGATCAGCTCGCTGGATCCTCAGTCTTTTCCAAGATGGATTTGAGGTTAGGCTACCACCATATCAAGATCAGAAACGGGGACATCCCCAAGATAGCCTTTGTCACTCGTTATGGCCAGTACGAGTACACCGTCATGTCCTTTGGTCTAACCAATGCTCCAGCTACATTCTCCCGCTTGATGAACTCGATCTTCATGGAGTACTTAGATAAATTTGTCGTGGTTTACCTCGATGATATTTTTATTTACTCGAAGAACGAGGAAGAGCATGCCGAACATCTTAGACTTGTGTTAGAAAAACTCAGAGAGCACCGCCTTTATGCCAAGTTCTCCAAGTGTGAATTTTGGTTGCCGTAAGTGACCTACCTAGGCCACGTAATCTCGGTAAGGGCATTGCTGTCAATCCCGAGAGAGTTCAGGCCGTTCTCGATTGGACTCCACCTGAATCAGTTAAACAAGTTAGGAGTTTCCTTGGTCTAGCCAGCTATTGTCGCCGCTTTGTTGAAAACTTCTCCAAAGTAGCCAAACCCCTCACGGAACTTCTCAAGAAAGATAAAAAGTTTGAGTGGTCCCCACAGTGTGAGTACAGTTTTCAGGAACTGAAAAGACGCCTGACTTCTGCTCCCGTACTTGTGCCACCGGATTTCACTAAAGACTTTATTATCTACTGCGACGCCTCACGACAGGGAATAGGATGCATTCTTATGCAGGATCGTCATGTGATTGCCTATGCATCTCGTCAGTTGCATCCACATGAGGAGAATTATCCTACACATGATCTAGAGCTTGCAGCCGTAGTCTATGCACTCAAGACCTGGCGACACTACCTTCTTGGTAAACGTCGCGAGATCTACACCGATCACCAGAGTCTCAAGTATATCTTCACCCAACCAGATTTGAACCTTAGGCAAAGACGTTGGTTGGAGTTGATCACAGATTATGATCTAGGGATTACCTACACCCCCGGCAAAGCCAATGTCATGGCTGATGCTCTAAGCCGTAAATCCTATTGCAACAATCTCATGTTGCAGCAAGGCCAACCACTTCTCCATGAGGAATTTTTTAAGCTTAACCTTCACATGGCTCCTCACGGATTCCTTTCTACCTTGGTGGCGAAACCTGATCTTGAGGATCGGATTGTCGCTGCTCAAAAGCAAGACACAAGAATTTCTCGGATCAAGAGAAACATTAAGAAGGGAGTTAGTGGATGTTTCTCTATGGATGATCGTGGTGTTGTTTTCTTTGAGAATCGTTTGGTGGTTCCCACGAATCAACATCTGCGACAACTGATTCTTAAGGAGGCGCATGAATCTCCTCTCACGATTCATCCCGGTAGTACTAAGATGTATCAGGACCTACGCCAGAGGTTCTGGTGGACTAGGATGAAGAGAGAAATCGCTCAGTTTATTGCTAACTGCGACGTTTGTCGTCGCGTTAAGGCAGAGCACCAAAGGCCTGCAGGCACCCTTCAGCCTTTAGCCATTCCTGAGTGGAAATGGGATAAAGTTGGTATGGACTTCATCACCGGCTTTCCCAGGACCAAGAAAGGGAATAACACTATCTTCGTAGTCGTTGATCGTATTTCCAAAGTGGCTCACTTCCTACCTGTTCGAGAGAGTATCACTGCTAGTCAGCTCGCTGACTTATATATATTTCTCGAATAGTGTCACTTCATGGTGTTCCACTAGAGATCAATTCAGACCGTGGCAGTCTTTTCACTTCCCATTTCTGGGAGAGTTTCCAAACTGCCATGGGCACCCATCTTTCCTTGATGCCGCTTTCCACCCTCGGTCAAGTGGTCGGTGGAAAGGGTCAACCAAATTCTCAAGACATGCTTAGAGCTTGCGTTATCTCATTCGGTATGGATTGGGAGAAATGTCTTCCTTTTGCCGAGTTTGCTTATAACAATAGCTATCAATCCAGTCTCAAGAAAGCTCCTTTTGAGATTCTCTATGGACGAAGATGTCGAACACCTTTGAACTGGTCAGAAACCGGTGAAAGACAATTCTTTGGACGAGATATGATCTAGGAGGCAGAAGAGCAAGTTCGCATCATTCGTGAGAATTTGAAAACAGCCCAATCTCGTCAAAAGAGCCAGTATGACCGTCGTCATAAGGAAGTGGCTTATGAAATTGGCGACCAAGCTTACCTTCGGGTTACTCCTCTAAAGGGTACCCATCGTTTCGGTATCAAGGGCAAGTTGGCTCCTCGTTACATTGGTCCTTTTCGCATTCTCGCTAAACGAGGAGAGGTTGCCTACCAATTGGAACTACCCCCACATCTTTCCCGAGTGCACGATGTATTCCACGTCTCTCAACTCAGGTGTTGCTTCTCGGATCCTATCCGCGGAGTGGACCACGAAACGCTTGATCTCCAAGATAACCTCACATACCAAGAGTACCAGGTTCGCATTCTTGATCAAGCAGAGCGTGTTACCCGACGTCAGAACATCAAGTTTCTCAAGGTTCAGTGGTCTCATCATTCCGAGAGAGAAGCTACTTGGGAGCGAGAAGATCGTCTTCGACTGGAGTACCCCGCTTTCTTTCCGTCGACCCCTGAATCTCGGGACGAGATTCTTTCAAGTGGGGGCGAGTTGTCACATCCCTAGTTCTAGTATGACCTAGACTAGCTGGTCATTTGTGCATCATGTTTAAATTCCATTTAATTTTGAAATGGGGATTTGTGAAACCCTCAGAATCATTTTTAGAAATGACCTAAATAAAAAGTGCTCCAAAAGGGGTCCAAGAAAATGCTCATGTTGCTCTCTGAAAATATTGGACAGAGATGAAAATCAAACCAATATTATTAGGAGCTCATAAGTATTTATTTTGAGCATTTGGAATTAATGCATAATTATTTGCATTGGATATATATATGTTATATATATTATATATGTCCAATAATTATGCTAGTTGCTGAGGAGCTCTGGAATAATATAGTTAGCTCCTGCAAAAATTGGCATAAGGAAATAAAATGATTTACTATTTTAATTAAATCAAAACAAATGTCAGAAAAATAGAAAAGAAAAAGAATGGGAAAACCTTACCTGGGCTTCCTACCTGGCGCCGCTGGCCGGCCCGTTCCTGTTCTGGCCCAGCCCACCAGGGGCATAGCCGTCTTCCTCCTCTTGCCAGTAGGCAGAGGGGAAGCGGTGCCCAACGCCGCGCGCGCCGGCACGCAGCTGCTTGCCTGGCCGCTCCAGGCCCTTCTCCTCACGCCAAACAACGCCACGCGCCCCGACCGCTCTCCTCTCTCTCCCGTGCCTCTCCCCTCCTCTGGCTCCCTCTCCCTCTCTTTCCCGAGCGCACCAGAGAGCGCAGCTGCTCGCCCGTAGCCACCGCCACCCCTCGCCCTGCCACTGAGCCGAGAAGCTCCGCCGCGACTGCCTTGCCCCTGCACGGAGCTATGCGACGCCCGGAGGCCCTGCTACGTCGCCACCATCGTCGTCTTCGCCTAGGCCGCCGTGGATGGCCGCCGTCGATTCACGACAACCCATGCTTCCCCGACCCTGCCGTCTGCACCATCCACCTCCCCGTGAGCCCCTGCTTCATCTCCCCTCTCTCCCCTGGTCGCGCTCGCCCTCTAGCTGTCGTCTTCGCCATGGCCGAACCTTCGCCGCCGCCCAAGCTTGCCGTCGACGCAGCTCCGGTGACCATTTGGTCACCCCAGTGAGTCCAACAAGCTCGCAGGGCCACGTAGAGCATCCCTAGCGCTTTGCTTCTCTCGTCTTCGAGCTCCAAACGCGCTCTCGTGCATGACCGAACTCCGGCGGCCGCAACCAAGCTCACCGCCGTCGACTCCGGCCATCCCAGGCCTAGCCACGGCCACCACCCGACGCGCCATCGAGCTAGCTCTCCAACGCGCCTAGCCGTGCGTCATTTGGAGCACCACAGAGGAAACCCGGGGCACAAGTACGCCGCGGATCTCGCCGGCGACTAATCGCCGGCAGGTTTGACCTGTTTGACCCGGGGTTTGACCTCCCTGGAGTCAACACACGTGGGCCCCGCCCCTGACTAGATTAGCTTAGGATTAATTACCCCTGCTGACACTCATAGTGGGCCCCAGCGCCACTAATCTAAATTAGTTTAGAAATAACCCGCCTGGTTAACACTATGACACTGACATGTGGACCCCACACGTCTGGTTTGACCCCAGTCAGTCAAAGTTGACCTGCTGACGTCATGCTTACTCAATGCTGACGCAATTATTTATTTTCTGGATTTAAATTAAATCAGGAATTCCAGAAAATTAGCAAAACTTCAAAAATTCATATAAATTCAACCGTAACTCAGATTGAAATAATTTATATATGAAAAATTATCAGAAAAATGCAATATTTCCATCTGTACTAGTTTCATGCATGACAAACCAACTTAGACATGCTGTATAAGTGAAAACACACGAATGGAATTTATAAGAGCTTATTTTGGAGTTGCATTTGAACCTTTGGTTCAAATGGACTTCATTCAAATTGAATACTAGTTGCATTAGCTCAAACAACATCACATCTACATGCCATGTTCATGCATCATATTGTTGCATATGATTGTGTATTGATTGCCGGCACTGTTCCTTCTCGATAGGTCCTGCTCAGGAGACGTTCAGAGTACACATGCGTGAAGCGGTGCCCCCTTGTTGATTTACCGGGCAAGCAAACCCCTTGTTCATTCCGATACAATCCTACTCTCTCGCTCCTGCTCTCGGTTATTGCATTAGGACAACAACGATTCATCGCTACTTTGTGCTGCGGTAGTTGAACCCATTTCTCTGCATGACTGTCATTGCCACAAGAATAGTTGAAACCCACTAGCATGTGTAGGAGTTGATTGAGCCATGTTGTGTTCCTACCATGCTATGCCTGCTATTGCTTAGAGTTGTGTCAGGTCTGATTCATTGGGAATGAATTGGAGTGTTACGATATGTTACGATGTGAGAGTGAAGTGTGTGAACACGATTTGGTAAAGGTAGCGGTGAGAGGCCATGTAGGAGTACATGGTGGGTTGTCTCTTTGGAACCGTCCTTAAGCATCGAGTTCTATGTATGTCGTCCAATGACTCGATACTACCACACATTGGGCTCCGGGCGCTCCAAGCTCTCTCGACTTATTAACAATCTTGATCTCTGTCCAGGAGTCGCAACTAGTTTCTGGTGTTTGTAGGTAGTGCTATTTTTCTACCGAGTGGCACCGGCAGGTGGTCTTGGGACAGACTAGGCAGTGTGGCACGGTGTACCAAGTGGCACCGGATGGTGGGCTTGGGAACCCTGCTCACATCGTTTGGGTCCGTGAGCGACACCCGCCGGATCTCCTTGCGGATGGAACCGAATAGGCGATAAACCTGGGCTAGAGTCTTGTGTGGTTAGTCGGTCATGGCCGACACCCTCGCCAAAGCTTCCGCTTGAAGGTTGCCGAGATACATGACGGTATATGGCGGTAAGTGCTAGAGCGTGTGTGAAGAAGTACACCCCTGCAGGGTTATCATGATCTATTCGAATAGTCGTGTCCTCGGTTATGGACTTCTTGGATGCTTACATGGTACATAGACAACTTGAAGTGGATACTCTAAAATGCTCAAGACAAGTGTGAGTGCTATGGATGGCCTTCTCGTATGGATACGGGGATGAATCCATAGTAGTGAATCGTGTGGTGACTAGTGGACTCGTGTGCGCCATATCACCTCAAAGAAGTTCTTGTAGTCGTAGAACAGGATAGCCACTGAGTCAAAGCTGGCTTGCTGCAACTAAACCCCACATTACCCTCTTGATACAAATGCATGTATGTTAGGATCTGATGTAAGTCTTGCTGAGTACCTTTGTACTCACGTTTGCTTTATTTATGTTTTGCAGATGAGACATCTGTCTCACTAGTAGTTCCGCTTGGACTTCGACGAGTAGCTTGTTACCTCAGCTACGATCTTGTACCCTTGGGAGGGTCTTGTAGATAGTCAGGCTTCTCAGCCTTTTTCTTTTGTAGTTATGCGTACTCGGACATGTAATGCTTCCGCTTGTTGCTTGTATGTTTCAATGATGGGTCATGTGACCCTGTTTGTATTTAATGCTATGTGGCTCTTCCGAGCCTTTACCTATATGAGTTTGCGTTATGTTGTGATGCCATGTTGTACAGCACATACTTGCATGTTATGCGTACGTGTAACTTGTATTGCTATGTGTGGGATCCGACAACCAAGTTGTTTATCCTTGGTAGCCTCTCTTATGGGGAAATGTAGTCTCGTGCTTCGAGCGATAGTAGTGCGCTACAGCCGGTTCACGGAGTCTCGCTAGCCAAAGACTACTGCTTGGACACTTGATGGCGGCATGTGTTTCACTTCGTTCCTATGTCTGTCCTTCGGGAAATGTCACGCGGTGATATTCGGAGTCCTGCCTAGCCTGCTACAGCCCGGGATACCGGAGTCCTGTTAGCCCAGTGCTACAGCCCGGATTCACACGCTGCTGACCGACATGCTCGATGTTGATTCATGTATGCCTGTCCCCATAGGTTAGTGCCACTTTGAGTTCATGACTAGTCATGTCGGCCGGGTTCTCTGTCATATGGATGCTAGCGACACTATCATATACGTGAGCCAAAAGGCACAAACGGTCCCGGGCCATGGTAAGGCGACACCCGTGGGAATACCGTGCGTGAGGCCGCAAAGTGATATGATGTGTTACATGCTAGATCGGTGTGACTTAGGATCGGGGTCCTGACACGCTCGTTCTTCGTGTCTCCCCGTAGGATCCACTCCAAACGTGAAAGATCGACGCTATAGGGTTCCACCCTACATCACACTGCGAGGCTCATGTTGGGGTGCAGCCCTCAGTGGCCTTGCTGCGCCATTATTTCTACCTCCGGATCTCTCGCGGCCCCATCACCGCGTGCGCGAGCTTCGTTGCGTACTCCAGCTCTAATGCTATCTCGAAGCCTGGGAAGAGGATTGAAGGCTTCCGGAGCAAGTGGGTTATGGTGGATGCTGGGCGCATCCACCCCTGGCTGATCCTGCCCACGAAGCAGCCCGAGTCCGTCGGCGCTTGGTCTCGCGCGGAGCTCGTGGATCGCCGCGCGAAGCCAGTGCTGGAGAGGATGGACGCGGACCTGTGGCCGGGCAACATGGCGACGGCGAAGCTGACCGGGGCGTCGCTCTTGAGGGAGTTCCTGGAGCACCAGGTGGCCCTGCTTCGGCAATACTCGCTCCAGCTGTGGAGGCTTCGCCCGTGCCCCGTAGTCTTGGCCGACGAAGATCTGGCCGCGATCCTCCAATCCTTGGTCGGGGGAGACGTGGCGAGGCTGGAGGGTGCTCCTATACCCCTGTTCCTTCGAGATGATTGGGAGCAGGTGGTGAACTCCATGCCCGCTTTCAACGGGGAAGGGCTTGTGCCCGCGGAGGTTCCGGAGGACCTGGCGGCCCTGGCGATGGTGAACGTATCCTCCGGCGACTCTAGCGGGGAGGAGGAAGAAGAGGAGTAGGAAGAGGAGCCCGATTCGGAGGCGACCGACGGGGAGTCGAGAGCGCCCCTCCCTCGGTGCAGGTCCCGCGCTCTTCGCCTCATGCCGGATGACGACGAGGATAGTGACGAGAGAGGTGGCGAGAGCTCGCCCCTGATCCCGAAGAAGGAGAGGACGGGGCTGGTTCCCCGCGGGTCTGCTCCGGCTCTGAGGCGATCTGCAGATGCGCCTCCTGCTCCCGAGCCTCTTGAGGTTGATCCCAACAGCCGGCTCTCGGGCTTCAAGTTCGGACGGAGGTTGCTTGAGCCCGCGAGCGATGACCAGTAAGTGCTTGATTCTCATTTTGATTCTCGCTTCGTTGTTGAGGCTTGATGTCCGTATTCCTTGGCTAGGCCGTTGCCTGCGGCGAAAAAGCTGAAGGGGGCTCCTGAAGATTCACCCGGGGCAGCACCTCCATCCGCTGGAGAAGGGGGCGGCAAGGTGCGGGCCTCTCCTGCCCGGTCACCCTCGCGAGGCCTGGCTGGGCTAGCTGGGGCGAGCACAGCCCCCATGGCCCAAGCGACTCTCGAGGTGTCCTTGCCTGATGCCACTACCGCAGTCGCCGGGGCGCAGAAGGTCCCAACTCATGGTGCTGTGATTATGCTGCCGTCTTGTCCTCCTACTCCGCCACCTGCCATCTCTCCGACTCCTTCTACTGTCCTGGATCGTGCTGCTGCTGAGCTGGACCGGCTGCGGAAAGATCTTCTGGGCGGCGACCCTCGCTTGGTGGCTGGGCGCCTGGAGCTGGCCTCTGGCTGGGTCCGCTCTGATGCTTCAGTCCGGGCGGCGCTGGCTCAGGCCGCGACGGCTTGCGACGAGGAGAAGCAGGCCATCCTCGAGGCCAAGGCTGCTCGCGCCGCTGCCTTGGGTGAGGTTGCGGATGTTCGGGGTCGCTGCAAGGCGCTGGAGAGGGAGCTGCAAGGCCTGCGCGACCAGCTCGCCAATGAGGCCCGTGTCCACCAGGAGAAGGAGGAAGACCTGAAGGCTCGTGAGGCTGCCGCCAAGGACCGGGATGCTAAACTCGATGAACGCCATGGCCGCTTAGGTGCGCTAGAGCAGGCGTTGGACGCGAAGAGGATCGAGCTGGACGGCAAGGCGCGGGTCCTGGCCGAGGACCGCGTGGCCTTCGCGAAGCTGGAGGGGAAGGCTCGCACCTTGCTGAAGTCGCTTTATGACAGCGGCCTGGAAAGCCCGCTGGCCGGCGCCAAGGACGGCCCCGCCAAGCTGCTTCCCTTCTTGGTCCGCGCCCTTGAAGATGTCGCCCTCGGGCTTGGCCCCACGGCTGAGGTTGAGGCGCGTGTCCTTTCTTCTGCAGCGCTGACGCGCGTCTTCACCCACATCTACCTCCGCGACCCTGGCGTTGACCTTGACAGCCTGCTGGAGCCTGTGAGCGGCGAGCTTGCCGCTGTCGCTGCTGAGGCCGTGAAGGGTCGAGCGGAGGCTCTGCTGGCGAAGTTCCGTGCTTTCAGCACCAAGCCAAGGCGAGGCACTGCCGATCCTGAGGCTCCACAAGGCGAAGTCGCCCAGCGCAGCTCTGTCACCAGCGATGGCACCGCCAGAAAGTGACCCCTTCGCGGCTCCCGTCCTGCTTTTAGCTCCTGCAACATGCATCATGCCTCGTAGAGGCATTTAAACTTGTGTTTGGCATTGTCAAAGCACTCTATGGACTGTAATATTTGCTTTTGAATTAATTGAGATTTGCATTTTTCCTTCCTACTTGCTTGTGTTCTACGTCGGCAGAGCCCGGCCCCATGCATACCTCAGCCGCCGTTAGCCCCGACCGGAAACCAGGACGGGACCAAGGAGTGAGGGGCTACGTGACAAGTTAGGCTCCTGAGTCGCGATGCTCAGGAGTCCCCCTTGACGCACGAACAGCAAGTAGGGAGGTGAGATGTATGGTTGAATTTACCGTTCTACGTCGGCAGAGCCCGGCCCCGCGCATACCTCAGTCGCCGTTAGCCTTTCGGAACTAAGGGGTGAGGGGGTACGTGACCAGTTAGGCTCCCGAGTCGCGATGCTCAGGAGTCCCGCTTGACGTCCAAACGGTCTTCGTACCTTGGCTCCGCTCGGGGAGAGGCGTGCGAAAAACCAGGCCCGAGGGGCCTGGCAGGTTGGCGTGCGTCTAGGCGTGACCCAGGCATAGCCCCCATGCCCAGCCCCCTCGCGCGGCACTCCCGAGGGGAGGCGTTGCGATGAGGCCGGACATTGAGCTCTGGGCTCCCTGAGGTTGATGCGGCCGGAGGCCACCCTCAGTTGTTTATCACCTGCGGGGAGCATAGCGCTTCCGTATGTGTACGGGCATAGCCGCTCCTCGGCAGTGTCGTCAGCCAGCGCGGAGCATGGTGCTTCCATTGGTGCGTGGGAGGGGGCTCCCCTCCGAGAGGAACCCCCGGGGCGTGTACAGCCCCGCCCTGACACGTGGTTGGCACGGTAGGGCCTGACGAGGTGTATCTGGGCACTCGTGAGCCAGCGCGGGACTCACGGGGCCCTACTTCAAGGCGGGTTGCGCCTTGCTCTGGGCCTTTACTTGTAATGTGTTCCTGCAAATTTGGTTAGATGCCGACGCTCTACGTCCTCGGGTCCCGGCCCTCGAGCGAGCTCAGCCGTCGCTGGTATGCCAGGTCGCGATGCCGTGGACAAGGCCAGAGGGTGAGGACTGGAGAGCCAGTAAGGGCCATGAGTCGCGATGCTCAGGTACCCCCCCTTTAACGTGCAAGCGGCCGACATGAAGGAAGAAGGGTGCCGTGGACAAGCATCAAGTAACGATCATGAAGAGTCAAGCACACGACTTGAGTAAATGCGAGAGGGATGCATGCCACTGGGTCTGGCCCGAGTGGCTTGGGGATATTGCAGCCCGAGGGGCGCCCCCGATAAGGTAAACTAAAAACATGAATCAAAGGGATGCATGCCGCAGGGAAGGACCCACGCAGCCTGGGAATGATGCAGCCCTGGGGGCACTCCCAGCTGAGACCACAATTATAATTGGTTATTCTGGAATGAGAGAACCTAACCCTGGATGGTGGCAACAAGAAAAAACCAGAGTGAACTCCAGGAAATTTAAGCCTGCCGGGAGGCCCTTTGCTCGAGAGAAGCCTTGCTTTTTTCCTGATTTGTAAACCTTCTCACAA
The DNA here is from genome assembly GCA_021605205.1 of Aegilops longissima. Lineage (NCBI taxonomy): Eukaryota > Viridiplantae > Streptophyta > Magnoliopsida > Poales > Poaceae > Aegilops > Aegilops longissima. Next base: position 501,847,091 of record CM038682.1, on the reverse strand, counting down.
CTTTGTCTTTTGCTGTGAACTAGTATATGTTTGTTATGTTCTATGAATCATTGAGATGTATAAAACTGCTTAACTAATGCTTTTCAAGATTTTTATGAAGACGAGTTTAATGTGAGTGTTCCACATGAGAGCTGGACTAGCGTTGAACGTTTGGAATTTATTACATTGTGGCCTCAATTAACTGCACGAACCACTGTAACAAGATACATAGTTGCTTATATGATTCACAAGCACACAAAAGTAGCAGCAGTTCCCATAGATGGATTCAAACAGAGTACTAGCCCGAGAGGGGTCGATAACAGGCAAGGTTCGGATAATTAGACACAATCCAAACTACTATTAAACACTAGCCGGGGCAACTATTTCATGCGTCGATCTAATTTGGGTTGGACACAAGACGGACCTTGCCATGAACATCATCGAGGACGTCCCGCAGCAGCTCAATCCTGTGAACCTTCATGAAGACAACCTTGTGGCCTTGCCACTGATAAACTTGTTTGTGGAGGCATGCCACGTCATCTTCCTGCGTAAGCTTGACAAGAACAGTATGCCTCACAAACGAAGGAGTAGCTTTGAACTTCTTGTGCTTCAGTACACCCTGGACAACACGCCTGACAACAATGAGGCTTGAATACACCTCTTCATTGGTATAACCGCAGATGGCTTCCAGGATCCAACAGCCTAAGAACTATGTTTTCCCAGTGCGTATATTCAGGTCGTCCGCCTCATAGCAAGTGACATGCACAACCACATAATCCTTGTCTGCATCAGGGCTCTAATTGAAACAGAAACAAATTCTGAACTACTTTTCAGCATAAGAAACACAAGTTATTTAAACCACTATGTATAGCATGGCATCGAAGCTAATAAAAGTTTGCATTATTAATCACCACATACTTCCTTTCCTTAAAAAAATCACCACATACTTAGATGAAAAACCACAATCGAGATCGGCAAAGAAGGAAATCACCTTGGGCAGCTCGGCGGGGAGGACACATCCTCCAAGGGGAAAACTGCTCCTGCAGTGCCACAGGGTCTGTAACCTCAAACGGGGCGTTGACCATCTCAGTAGTGGCCGTGAGCGTATCTGGGGTCGCCTCGGTGGTTGCCTCCCGCATCTGCTCCAATATCGGCAGATCTTTGCCTGGTTCTCCTTGGTCCATCATGAAACTGACGAATACTAGGAGACCACTGAAAGGAAAACACAATCGCAATGACAATGAAACAAAAAAGAGAGTGAGGATCGGTTACTGCTTTGCAAAAGTTCTTTTTTTTTCATTGAACGAAAATATACCAACATAACGATCCGCTTACCTTCCCTTCGTTGGGAGAGAAGAACAGTGGCAGATGCGAGTGTTGCCTTTCTTGAAGACGGTGAGGGAGAAGGGGATTCAGCGGAAGAGTGAAATGATGGTTGCTTCGTCCATCAAACTTAGAGTGCGGGGAGGTGGGGTTTTGTGATACGACGACTCGTTACTACCGCGCTACGACCGGGGTGACTCTCCGCCTTCATTCTGCCTTCTAATTTGGTGGATGGCATTTGGGCCCGCGCGCTGCATGGCCCGCATGTCGATGAACAAAAGTATAACGACATTCAGTAGAGGGAGACATTTCAATGACCTAGGAGGAGCTAGAAGCGGTAGAGTGTCTCCACTGTACTAGTAGTAATTGTTTTTCTGGGTAGTTGTAGAGTGTCTCCACTGTATTGTAGTAATTGTTTCTCTAGGCGCTACCCACACCCAGCACACCGCCCCCCCGCCCCAGAAAATCTTGGGTGCTCTTCTTCCTCCTTGCTCCCACCCACCTCACGTCAGCTCGCTCCACTCGTACCCCAAATTCCTCACCTCACTCCTATAGAAAACCCCAGCCCCTTCTTCCTCACTCCCTGAAAACCCCAGCTCCCTTCTTATTCGCTCAAGACTACAACTAGGCTCGTCATTCGTTACTCTGCTCAAATCCGTGAGCGCGACGCGAGACCCTCGAGGAAAAGGGAGTCAGCTGACCCCAGCGCCAAGAAGATGAGGCTCCCGCCAGCGGCGACGCCTGTTGTAGATCCCGCGCCCGGCAGTGCGGGGAGAAGCGGCGACCCCACCCCCACCGGATCTCAGGAACCCATAGAATCTCGGGTGGACCGCATCAGCGATCTCCCGGACGCCATCCTTGGGGAGATCATCTCGCTTCTCCCCACCAAGGATTGCTGCCGCACCCAAGTCCTCTCAATTCGGCGGCGCCCTCTATGGTGCGCCGTGCCCCTTAATCTCGACTGTCGTCAGCTATCTCTCTTCAATGATTTTGAAATCCCCAGAGCCATCATCTCCTCCCACCAGGGCTCCGTTCTGCATCCCGTCATGCTACCTGAGCAAGCATACCATGCCCTGCACGGTGGACGCCTGGCTGAAATCCCGTGAATTCACAGAACTAGAGCTGCTTGAGTTCTACTATTCCCCTCGAAATCACATACCACATACCGAACGCCATGAACTTGTGCCCTCAGCACCGATGTCCATCTCGCGGTTTCCTCCTCCTCCACACCGCCACTTTGCGCTGTGCTACCTACCGACAACTGGTACTAAACCTTGACTCCCATTTCTCAAGAAACTTTCACTTGTGCGGGTTCGTATATCGGAGGCCTCATTGCGCAGCATCATCCACTCCAGATTGCCCTGCTTTGGAGTGCTTGGTGCTGTTTTCACAGTTAGAATCGGTTGTCTCCAAATAAAGTCGCCTAACCTTGTAAGAATTGGAATTTCTTTTGACGGAAGGCAGCTCATCATCCAAGATGCCCCTTCACTTCAAAGGTTGATCCTTGATTCTAATTATTCACCGTTGCAAATAACCGTCCTCTCTGCGCCTAAACTGGAGACCTTGGGTGTAATACATGATCTCTGTGCTCATTTCCATATGGTGTTTGGCTCCACAGTCCTTCAGGTACTTTATATATCATCTACACTTGTAACCATAAGCTGCATTTTAAAATTTTGCACATAATTTATATATCATCTTGGAGTACACATTTTGTACTAATATTATGTTCTATGCTCAATGAAGAGTTTCTCCATGGATGGCCTATCAATGGTGCTGGATTCTGTCAAGATCTTATATATCCAAATGAATAGTTTTGATCTGAACAAGATTATTGGCTTGCTGCAATGCTTTCCATGTCTGGAGAAGTTGTATATAAAGGTGATAATTTCACGCACATTGGAAGCCCGCATATAGTGTACTAGAATTAACCGTTCAGTTGTTGCTCTTTCCACACTCTTCTTTTAGACCTTAACTGTTTTCAATCTTCATGTCTATTTAGGCAACAGGACGGGGTAAGAAAGTTATAACCAATCGCTGGATTCGTAAGCATCGGGATTTTCTCACTTCTCATGAGATTCGATTGAAGACAATAACACTAGAACGATATGTAGCCAACCGTGCAAACACAAGATTTGTCACATTCTTCCTGCTGAATGCGAGGTTACTATTGTCCATCAGGCTTAAGTTTATCAGCAGCATGGTTTTGACGGATGGGTATGTCAAAGAGCAAAAAAGGAGTTTCAGGTGGACAAAAGAGCTTCTGAACGTGCCGGGCTTCTATTTACAACATATTGTGGTCATAATCCAGTAAATTTTACGACCCAGGATGTTCATTCTATGGACCTGATCGATCCATTTGACTGTGACTGCCAAAAACAGTGTTGGAGTTAGATGTTGTTGCCCTTTTCAATCTGGGTTTTTTTTGTAAACCTGATGAACAATCAACCCTCGTGCTTTTGTATAGTTTGTAAGCTGGAGTTAGATGTTCCTGCCCTTTTCAACTCGGCTGGGACTGTCATATTTTCTTTGAAACAAGGCAAATGGCTTGCCATTCGTTTAATTCAGAGTGAAAATATTGTAACAAATCACAACCAAGGGAAATAACATCACTCACGCTGACTGCTTGAGCTCACTGTGCATTATAGAAGCCAAGTGATTAGCCCCCACCAGCACCGACAAACTTATTTCGAACTAGCACATCAAATGGGCTGTAAATTTTCATAGGAAAGGCTGCATGACCGTGACAGATTTGGATTCTGACATTTGGGACCCGCGAGGAAATAGCCTATCCAAGGTGGTGTCGACTTACTAGCCAGTCAACAAACGATTCTGCCTACCAGCCGTTGGATTGACATCCAACATGTGTCGTGTATCTTCTATCTCTTGTCTTCTTCTTCCTCCAGCCGCCCAAACCAAACCACCCCGTCGGCTCCGCCTGCTCCCGCCTCCCATGGCTGGTTGCGCCTCCGCCTCCCTACCATATGTACCCTCCAACGTTGGCCAGTCCCTCCCTCTATTCCCCCACATGTCCTGTTATTCTCCGGCGACGTCAGCCCCAACACGCACCCGTGCCCAAACCTGTCAACCCTCGTACTCCCCTCCGCCTGGCTGGACCGGCGCATCTTCAACGGCTCCTGTTCGTTCCATACGAGGCCTCGCCGTCGTCCTCCGCCTTGCGGCCTTGGTTCACTCGCCGTGCGCGGTGCGCCGCCCTCTTGCGTTTTCAACATCGTCAACAACCGAGAGGAACAAGGAGATGATGATGCGTGGAGAGGATGACGATGAGGGACCCACCAGCGTCATGGCGATGCAAGCAAGTGCCTCTATAGTACAAGCCCAAAAATATGGTTCCTCCTAATGGTTGGACATCTGGGGTTCACGCCATTGTCAACGTAGTCAATAAACGAGAGAATTACACTACGAGCGGTTGACACCAGGGACCCAGCAAGTTGCGCAGTTTTTTTTGAGGTACAAGCAGTTGTTATTTATACTAGTTTTAGCGACGGATCAGGGTAACAATGGGGCTATGCGGGGGCTGTGGCCCATCTAGCCAGGGTTTTATTTATGTTTACCACATCATGAGCCCAGTTGTGTTTTTTGTTGCTGAAAATGGCTAGCCCAGTTCTATTTTTTTAAAGAAATACCCAAACAAGGCCTACTTGCTTTATCGGCCCTGCTGGGCTGCAAATCTTTCAAGATGATGAGAGTTTCATTCGGTTTGCCCAGAAATGGCCTGTACTTTTTTAAAACACATCAAACCGGGAATTAGTTTCAATTTTTTTTCATTACAAGATCTTAAATTCCATTACTTTTTATGCGTGGACAATTATATGGATTTTATATTTATATAAATTATTTTTCAAAATAGTTTGAATGTGAATCGATATTTCTGGATTAAAAACAGTTGACCACACCGAAATATGCAAAATTTCGTGTACTTTTTAACCGTGGCCACAATATGGGGTGTAATGCTAACAAAAAGAAGATGGGCTCCAAAAAAAACTTAAGAATTAGCAAATGGGCCGTACATTATTAGAAATAATGGCAGATGGGTTGTATGCTGTTTTCCACAGATTTGAGGCTGACTTGTGCGCCTACTACAGGTTGACGCGTATGCTTTCATAAAAAAGGTTGGCCTTTGCACGCAACGCCTGTCAACTTAGTCAACACACGAGAGCAAAGGATCGTTGGATGTCCATCCAACGGCTGTCGTGCTTCTTCAATCTCTTCTCTTCATGCTCCAGCCGCTCAAACAAGCGCCGGCCCGACTGCCTGCTCCCTCCTCCCGTGGCCGGCTATGCTGCCGCGCAGGCCTCACAGCCCCACGGTACTCCCATCGCTGGCCTAGCCATTCCTCTGCTCACCCACACATGCTGTTATTCTCCGGCGATGGCAGACGAACCAGTAAACCCTCGTACTCCTCTGCGTGGGAAACAACTGTCGAGTATTCCCTGGCTCCGTGTCATTCCCTTCCTAGGCCTCGCCCTCGTCCACCGCCCTGGTGCTCTCGGCGCGGCCTGGTCAACGTGGTCAATGAATGACATCCATCGGAAGTGGACTGTACGTGGAGAGGCTGACAGCTGGGTCCACGACCGCACGCAAGGAAATGCATCCTTATTACGCGCAAAATAATGATTCCTCCACCTGACAGCTAGGACCCACAGGAAGGGCCTCTGTATTTCGCGAAAAAAACGTTCCCCCCGCTGACAGGTCGGACCCACCAGCTATATCTTCACGCACAAGGAAGTGCCTCCTTATTACACCCAAAAAATGAATACCCCCCTGCTAGCTGGGACCCACCATATTGTTGGGCTGACTTGTGGGCCTACTAAGTTGACGGGGACGGAGGGCTTTGTCAACTTAGTCAATACTCCAGTGACTGTATGATGTCCATCCAACGGCCATAGTGGTTCTTCAACCTCTGGTCTTCTTGCTCCAGCCGCCCAAAGCAGCGCCGGTCGTTCCACCTGCTCCTGCCTCCAGTGGCCGGCTGTGCTACCGCCTGCTCCTGCCTCCCGTGGCCCGGCTCCGCGTCATCCCCTACCTAGGCCTCGCCGTCGTCCACCGCCGTGGTGCTCTCGGCACGGCGTGGTCAATGTGGTCAAGGACCGACTTCCATCGGAAGAGTACTGTACATGGAGAGGCTGACAGCTGGGTCCACGGCAGCCGCAAGGAAGTGCCTCCTTATTACGCGAAAAATAATTATTCCTCCACCTGACAGCAGGGACCCACCGGACGGGCCAACAGTATTTTGCGAAAAAATCGTTTCCCCCTGACTGCTGGGACCCAACGGACGGGCCACCGTATTTCACAAAAAAACGTTCCCCCCGCTGTCAGCTCGGATCCACCGGAAGTGCCTCCTTATTACGCACAAAAAAAAAATGAATACTCCCCCGGCTTGCTGGGACCCACCTTGGTGGGAGGCTGTCTTGTGGGCCTACAAAGTTGACGGGGAAGAAGGGCTTTCTCAACTTAGTCAATATGAACGATTCTAGCTCCAGTGACCGTACGATGTCCATCCAACGGCCATAGTGCTTCTTCAACCTCTGGTCTTCTTGCTCCAGCCGCCCAAAGCAGCGCCGGTCGTGCCACATGCTCCTGCCTCCCGTGGCCGGCTGTGCTGCCCCGGAGGCCTCACCGCCCCCTACTATTTCCACCGCTGGCCAGGCCCTGCGGCGACGACAGCCTCACACCGCAGCCGAACCAGTGAACCCTCGTACTCCTCTCCGCGCGGGCTTCCACTTTCGCATCTTCCCCGGCTCCGCGTCGTCCCCTTCCTAGGCCTCATCGTCGTCCACCGCCGTGGTGCTCTCCATGGCGTGGTCAGCGTGGTAAGGGCGACTTCCATCGGAAGAGTTGTATGTGGAGAGGCTGACAGTGGGTCCACGCCACAGCCCAGTTTTTTGTGATTTGCCAAGTAAGTTGCTTTGTCGGGCCTGTTGGGCTGCAAATCTTTCAAGACGAGGAGAGCTTTAGTTGGCTGGCGAAAATGGCCCATCAAGAATGAGAAATGGGATGTACATTTTAAAACACATCAAACCGCAATTAGTTTCAAATTTTTTTTTCATTTCAATATTTTAAATTACATTAAGTTTTATGCGTGGAGAATTTGTTGGATTTTATATTGATATACATTTATTTTTAAAATCAGTTTGAGTGCGAGTCGAAATTTTGGGATTAAAAATAGTTCGGACCGCACCGAAATATGCAAAATTTCATATAATTTTTTAACCGTGGCCACAATATGGGCTGTAATGCTAACAAAAAGAATATGGGCTCCAAAAAAACCCTTAAGAATTAGCAAATGGGCTGTAAATTATAAGAAATAACGGCAGATGGGTTGTATGCTGTTTTCCATAGATTTGAGGCTTTCCTAAAAAAAAGGTTGACGCACAAGCAGTTACGGTTGGATGTCCATCCAACGGCCGTCGTGCTTCTTCAATCTCTGCTCTTCCTGCTCCAGCCGCTCAAACAAGCGCCGACGGGACTGCTGCTCCCTCCTCCCGTGGCGGCTGTCTTTGCCTTGCAGCCTCACTGCCCCACCGTACTCCCATCGCTGGCCTAGCCATCCCTCTACTCACCCACACCTGCTGTTATTCCTCGGCGACGGCAGACGAACCAGTAAACCCTCGTACAGTCATACTCCCCTCCGCGTGGGAAACAACTGCCGAGTCTTCCCTGCCTCCGTGTCCTCCCCTTCCTAGGTGATGTAGGGCGGAACCCTATGTGGACGATCTTTCACGTTTGGAGTGGATCCTACGGGGAATCACGAAGAACACGTGGAAGAACAAAGGGAAACACGGAGGAAACGAGAGAGAGATCACTCAACCAACAAGGAATCAATCACACAAGTGCTAGATCACCGAACACAAAGAGGTACACATGATTCACAATCAACAAAGGTAAGGATACATGAGTAGCCGTTCTTCTCTGAGAGGAGGTCTTGATGGGGTCCACCCTAGAAGGGGTCTTGAATCCGCTTGGGGATCTTCTCGAAGAGGTCTGAGCTCGAGGAGAAGTAACCAAGTGGATGAGCAAGTCTCTCACACAAACATGAGCTAAACCTAAGCTAACCCTAATACGAAGCTAGGAGAAGAGTATATATAGTGCTAAGCCACGAAGGGGTAAGTGAGGGCGAAGGGGTACACGGGCTCGGCCCAATACACTGTGCGCAGACAGGCCGGTTGTACCGGTTACGGGGGCGGTTGTACCACTGGTAACTCATGCAGGGCGGAAGAACCGGACGTGAAGGCGGTACTACCGCTGGGAGGTCGAACGCTTCAGGAGATGGACGTCGGAGGGCCAGCGGTTGTACCGTTTCTTGGCGGTAGTACCGGTCATCTGGGAATTACCGGTACATCCGGGGCCGTACCGGCCTTGCACCGCACAATCACAGAATGGCGGCCGGTAGTTGGGCGGTAGTCGACCGGTTGTACCGCTTGTTCTGGAGCGGCCAGGCTCTCTTCCTCCTTCTCTTCCATGCTTGGCCTCGGTCCTTGGATTCTCCATGGTCGTCTCGGTCGTACCTGAGTATATGCAAGATCCATGCATGAGGTAGTAGCCGTGTCTCACATGTAGAAAGTGAAGGTTCGAAGAGGAGCGAGTTCACCTTGTGTCCAATGGTGCATATTCGAGGTCTCGTCATATGTCCTCTTGGGGCTTGGAGAATAGTCGGAGTGTACATGGGGATCAAAGTGGGATGCTCCGCATCATCTCCCCCCCCCCCTTGTGAAAGATCAGACCTCGGATCGTGATCCTCATCACCATGGAAAAGGTTGTCGTGGACGGACTTGTAGTTGGACGAAGTTGAAGACATGGCGCAATCCAAGTAGTCCAGGGTGTCGCCGGAGTGATAGACATGCAAAAAGAGCAAACACAAGCAACACTCAAAAATACAATGATTAGCGCACACAAAGTGTCCATCATGTAAGAATGAGTCTGTGCGGCCAGATTGGTCGTGAAAAAGCGCATGAAGATTATCTAGTTGATCTAGAATGAGATGCAAAGCATTTATGGGAGGAAAAGCAATCATTGTGTACACAAATGTGTTATGAATATGAGCAATGTAACCACGATGCAAAATGATGTCATAATGGGATGGTTTATCAAATGCATGAACATGGCAATGGATGCTCAACATGTGGATATTATCATGCAATTGATGGTGGACAATATGATTATGATGTATGAATATGCCATCAAGGTAGATCACAACAAATTTGCTAAGGAAGTGCACAAGTTCATATATCATGGATGACATGGGAATACAAGATGCAACAAGGTAATTATAATGTGAGTCAATCCATGCATAGGGTGCAAACTTGTGGTGAGTATGATGTGTCCATCGAGTATGACATGTATGAGCACAATCAACAAATATGGAGGTGTTGGTGTACAAAAGCTCGATGTCGAGGCATGAGTGGAGTTTCGAAGGTGCATCCAAGAAGTGCGAGCGCTCCTCAATGTGAAGGTCCATGTAGCCAATCTCCAATGTCGCTCCTCCGTTCACGAGATGTATCATGTAGACAACAAGAAGGAAACAACAATGAAAGAGTGACCCATCCAATATGCGTATTTGAGGATGGCTCAAAGGGAAGGAGTTCACCTCACGAAAGTTCCCAAAGATGTTGGAGTCATACATCATGTATGTCTTCACATACCCAATATGTCGCATAACGGCACCGCCTTGTGAATCCTTCAAAAGGAAAGAACATGACAAACACTCGGAAAAACAAATGAGGTTAGCGGAAGTGCAAAACCTATCATTCATGTGGTAAGATACCCAACAAGTGTATGCATCATGCTCATCATAAGAAAGTACAAGGGAGTATTTCATAGTATGGAGGCATATGATGCAAGAACAACCAAATGCAATAGGTTCAATCAAACAAGCATGCATCACAAGTAATATGTCAAAGTCTCCCAGGTCAATAAGCATAGTATGGTTGCACTCAATACAAGTGGATATGAGAGAGGCAACTAATGGACACAAGAGACAATGATCAAGATATATCATGTGAGAGGCATGAGCATATATGTCATCAACCCAAGAAAGCGAGTAATGGAACATGGGTGATGCAATATAGCTAGCAATCATAGAGATCAAGTCAAGCAAGCTAGTAGTGCGAAGATGCAACGTACTAGAAGGAATTATGGCAATCATGTCATGGGTGCAAATAATGTGCATGAATACTTCACATGACATGTCACAAGCATGAAGGCAAGATATGAGCAAAATAGCATCAATAGCATGGGGCACATGATAAACATGGCAATAGCAATAAGGATCTCCACCAAGCATGCAAATACACATAGAGGTATCATAATGGTGAATCATGGGTAGATGCAAGCAAGGGTCACAATTGCATGGCAAAGGCATAGGAGCAAGCATAGCATGCAATGTGAACACGGTAAAATGAGCATAAGGTGACAAGTGGTAAATAGCCCATAGCCGTGTGAGAGCCAAGTAGAAGAGATGCGCGTAGTCCTTGCGCGAAGGGAACAGTGGTAAGGATAGTCCACGGGATCCCAAGTCATCATTGCTCTCAAGAGCTCGTTTCGTCAACTCATGTGATTGAGATGTTGACGAGTATACGTGCGTACCTACACAAAACAAAGACAAAGGGAAAATTGTGTGTGCGTGGTAGATGTACACATCATCCATCATGATGCATACGTGCTTGTGTTGGTTAGCACCAAATATCCAATGCTCAAAGAAATGAGATGCGTGATATAGAAACTTGTCATCCATCATGATAGGTTTGTTGTTATGTATAGCATAATGGAGACTCAAATTGTGTAATGCATCATGGGAAATATCTAGAGCATTGTTATTCATGGAATGCATATGGTGTAAACTATCATGGGAATCATGCAAAGTATGAAATGCATCAAGATCTCCAAGCATGTATGAGGAAACTATGGGGGTCTCCTCATGAGCATTAATGGAAACATCACATGGAGAATATTGACAACATCCAAAACAATGCATATTCGAAATAATGTGATCATGGCATGTCATAGTAGAGGAATTTCACAAATCATGTAAAGGAAGCATGGCAATATCATCACAAGAGAAGCAAAAGCCAATGACCATCATCTCGTCATCTATGCCATTAGTGCAAATGGGATTGATTTTAATGGGGCATGCATAGTTACTATGTTGAGATTGTAATGATGCAATATGGGAGATCTCACTCATAGCATATGACAAGGTCAATGGATTGTCAAACATGAAGTGACCAATAGAATTTTCACAAGATATCCTATGAAGCAGAGCATCACAACTAGGCAACTCAACATGCTCATCATCATATTCATCATAAATAGGTAATTCAAGGCATGAAGAAGTTTCACTAGCATGAAGCATGGTAATAGGTGGATCAACATCATGGGAGCAATCATTGGTAAGATAGTCCTCTAGTGGGACAAGAGAAGCACCGTCACCTATGTTACCTTCGGAGCGTAGCTCATGCATTGTAGGTGAGGTGTTGAAGATCCAATCATTGTCATCTTCATCTTGATGGAACCATGTGGGGGGTGCATCATCGTCCACCATGGCCATCGGTTTTTCCATTGGAGGGATGGACTTGTCGCGTATAGGCTTGTCGTCATGTAGGAGACCTAGCACCAAAGAAGAAAACACACTAGGAGTAGAGGTTAAGTCGTTAGAAATCATAGTGGCCTCACATGCCTTGTCAACTACCTCACTCACTACGTGTTGTGGCTCACTCACTCCCTCAAGGATGCTCTTACTCATATGATTAGTGTAGTCACTCAAATGGCGCTCAACTTCACATAGGATGTGTGGCATGCTCTCATGTGTGGGGCTAGTGGTGGTCACACTCATCCTCTCATAGGAAATGCTCTCAATGTCATGTATAGTGGAGTCACTTATGTCACTCATATGGTGGTGGCTCTCCTCACATGGCACTTGGGGCATCTCTTCATATGTGGGTATCGGAGAGATGTTGGTGCAAATGTCTCCATGCGCGGTCGCGTAGGTTGACTCGGAGGAGGAGTCCAATGTTGGCGCCGTCTTCATGTTGTTGAAGAGGTTCGCGCTCGTCGCCGTGGTCGAAGGGGATGGCCCTTGCTCGACCGTCTTGTCACCGTCTTGGTGTGGGAGGCCCATGTGATGTGGCACCTCATAGCTCGTATCCATGACCAAAGGGAATTTCCCATGCTCTTCCTTGGGGGGCTTCCGAAGATGGAAGTGTCACCCTTGCTTGTATGTGGTCGCCTTGGACTTGATGAAGTCGATGTAGGCGTACACGTGTGAAGTAGGCGAAGATGCCGTACATCCAAAGGCGAAGATGCCTTGATAGCACTTGGCAAAGATGCCGAAGTGGTTGTTGTAGCCTTAGCACCGTCTTGGTGGTGCTCGTCTCGCGGTCTTCTCTTGTGCTTATGAAGCTTCGACTTGGCGTGAAGTAGGGCTTGTTGGGACTTGTGCATTTGCGCTTGTGGAGCATCTTCATGATGATGATGTCGTTGTCGTATTTGAGCTCCTTGGCGTTAAATCGCCGTCGTGCACATGATGCTTGGAGGTGACTTGCCCTTCATGGCGATATTGATCACGAACGTGATGGTGGTCGCCATGTAGATGTTGACTTGGACGACTTGCGCTTGCATCTTGTTTGCGCTCCAAGACTTGTGGCTTGAATGTCGCCGCCTTGAAGATGTGAAGGGAAGTAGACTTGAGCAAGGTCCTAATCTCCTCCATCCTTGCATCATGCTCCTCTTTATGTGCGGCAAGCTTCTTGTCTATGTAGTCCCTTCTCCTTGCTTCAGAGTGATGAATGTCGATGGAGATGTTCTCGATGCGCTCTCGCAATCTTGATTGTGTGCCTTGCACTTGTCGTTGTAGATCGAAGATAGACGCTTTGGTGATGTAGTTTTTCACGCCGTCGTTGTTGTCGTAGACCGAAGATGAAATGCCTTGCCTATCCATCACAAGACTCGAGCAAATATGAGTGGGAGAAAGAGAAGAACTTATACCAATGTACCTTGACCGATGTTGACAATGAATCAAGTTCACTCAAATGCGGACAATGAAATAGCACTATTGGTACCAATTCTTGTCGGTTTTCACACCTACAGAAGTAAAGCTTATGGTGGAGCTCGGTGAGGATAGTGGCACAAAAATTTAATGCAAAATGTTAGCAAGAGTCAATAATGTTGAAAGAGGTTCACAAATTTGCAAGTGAAACAAATGGACCAATAGCAAAGAAAGGCACACGGAAACACACACACGGATAGATAAATGGGGTCGTGCAACCAAGGAATGAGCACAAAATGTGGAATCCACGGAAAACGCTCGTGTTGCACAACTCAAGGGAGACGCTAGCACGATTGCTCTATAGGCGGATACGACACTTCTACACACCCTATAAGATGCAAAATGGATAAACTTCTATCCCAAGTATGCAATGTATGTATGGTTCCCAGTGTTTCTCTCAAGATGATCCAAGATGATCGTATATGACAATCTTATGTGCAATGTGGTATGATGCTATGGCACTTGCTTACTAGCTTCTTTGCTCTCTTTCTTTTGCTTAAAAGCTTTATTTCAAAAAAAAAAAATCTATCGCCACTTTTGCACAATGCACAAACGAAGATAGCAATTGTGTATATGCGGGAACAAACTTGTGACACAAGATATGATACCAATATATGCACCACGATGATATGGTATGTATGTTATGGGAAGTATGATCACTAATGTGCACAAGTAACGTTGCCGGCAATACTCAAATGGCTAGTCTCGATAGGCAAGTAACGCAAAATGGGCTAGGGGTTAACAATGCAATGGCAAGGGGAATATACAATGGATGGATACCACGATACCAAGATGATATGGAGGTTACCGTCCGGCGATGATGATTAGCGGCGTTCTTGATGTAGATACCAAGATGATGGAGACTCGTCCCTAAGTAGCCGAAACACCTTAGGAAACGGAAAAACCGCGAACTCAAAATCTCATACGTCAAATGTCAAAATGGTGGTAGCGGAAAGCGGTGGTGGTTTGCACTAGGCAATGCGGAAGTGGGATGATGGGCTATACACGATGTAAGAGTTGGAAGCACACGGTCCCTAAGTAGCTGAAACACCTTAGGAGACACAAGCCACAACTCGAAAAAGCTCAATCAACAATTGGGTTAAGTTGGGTTGTCGAAAGTGTATGTCGGGCAAGGTTATGTGGAAGTGGTGGTGGTGGTGGTTGATTAAAAAGCAACCGTCCCTAAGTAGCCTAAACACCTTAGGAGACTCAAATCACAACTCAGACAACCACTAATGCTATAAGGAACAAAATGGGTTAGTTTGCGGAAGGCTATGGTGGTATTGCGGATGATGTGGTGGAAGCCCTAGGCAAAGATGCCAAAGTACCAAAAATTTGATGGTGTCAAAAGGTGGTGGTAGTATTTTTGTGGGATGGGGGATGTCAATAGCTTCAAAACGAGCTAAAGAACGTCAAAAACAGACTCCAGATGAATTAGTTATGGGCAAAATGGTGAAACTCGGAACGCTGAAACTGGGAGGGGCGGTAGTACCGCTTGGGAGGGCGGTAGTACCGCTTGTGGTACTCAGCGGTAGTACCACTCGGAGGGGTAGAAGTACCGCTCGTGTCGGGATTTTTCGCAGATCGACTCGGTGCGCGATTTTGGGGCGGAAATGGATGATTTCGGGGCCAAAATTGGATGGATTTCGTGGATAGAAGGTGGGGAAACTTGGGGAGATGCTAGATCCACTCGAAACCAAGCAAATCCATGGATCAAAATCAACAAAACATCATCAAAACTAACAAATCACAAAAAAAATGGGGCTATTTTTGGTGGGGATTTTTGGATTTAGGACGAAAACAACAAAATCAAGCTAGAAAACACGGGGTAGGGGCTCCAAAAACGTGATCAACGTGGCTCATGATACCAAGATGATGTAGGGAGGAACCCTATGTGGACGATCTTTCACGTTTGGAGTGGATCCTACGGGGAATCACGAAGAACACGCGGAAGAACTAAGGGAAACACGGAGGAAACGAGAGAGAGAGATCACTCAACCAACAAGGAATCAATCACACAAGTGCTAGATCACCGAACGCAAAGAGGTACACATGATTCACAATCAACAAAGGTAAGGATACACGAGTAGCCGTTCTTCTCCGAGAGGAGGTCTTGATGGGGTCTACCCTAGAAGGGGGTCTTGAATCCGCTTGGGGGATCTTCTCCGAAGAGGTCCTGAGCTCCGAGGAGAAGTAACCAAGTGGATGAGCAAGGCTCTCACACAAACATGAGCTAAACCTAAGCTAACCCTAATACGAAGCTAGGAGAAGAGTATATATAGTGCTAAGCCACGAAGGGGTAAGTGAGGGCGAAGGGGTACACCGGCTCGGCCCAATACACTGTGCGCAGACAGGCCGGTTGTACCGGTTACGGGGGCGGTTGTACCGCTGGTAACTCATGCAGGGCGGAAGAACCGGACGTGAAGGAGGTACTACCGCTGGGAGGTCGGGCGCTGGCTTCAGGAGATGGACGTCGGAGGGGCCAGCGGTTGTACCGGTTGCTGAGGCGGTAGTACCGGTCATTTGGGAATTACCGGTACATCCGGGGCCGTACCGGCCTTGCACCGCACGATCATAGAATGGCGGCCGGTAGTTGGGCGGCAGTCGACCGGTTGTACCGCTCGTTCTGGAGCGGCCTGGCTCTCTTCCTCCTTCTCTTCCATGCTTGGCCTCGGTCCTTGGATTCTCCATGGTCGTCTCGGTCGTACCTGAGTATATGCAAGATCCATGCATGAGGTAGTAGCCGTGTCTCACATGTGGAAAGTGAAGGTTCGAAGAGGAGCGAGTTCACCTTGTGTCCAATGGTGCATATTCGAGGTCTCGTCATATGTCCTCTTGGGGCTTGGAGAATAGTCAGAGTGTACATGGGGATGAAAGTGGGATGCTCCGCATCACTAGGCCTCGCCGTCGTCCACCGCCGTGGTGCTCTCGGCGCGGCGTGGTCAATGTGGTCAACGACCGACTTCCATCGGAAGAGTACTGTGCGTGGAGAGGCTGACAGCTGGGTCCACGGCCGCAGCAAGGAAGTGCCTCCTTATTACGCCAAAATAATTATTCCTCCACCTGACAGTGGGGACCCACCGGACGAGCCACCGTATTTCGTGAAAAAAACGTTTCCCCCCTGACTGCTGGGACCCACCAGCTACACCTTCGCACGCAAGGAAGTGCGTCCAGGCAAAAAAACGATTCACCCCCTAACTGCTGGGACCCACCAGCTACACCTTTGCACGCAAGGAAGTGCGTCCGGGCAAAAAAATGATTCGCCCCCCTGACTGCTCGGACCCACCAGCTACATCTTCGCAGGCAAGGAAGTGCCTTATAGTCGGGACCCACCTGGTCGAAGCGTACGTAGTGTTGACATTCTGGTCGCGAACGTGTACGTACATATATAATTGTGGATGTAGAGGCACGCACATGCCGTAGTAGAGGCACGCATGTAGCATGTACACGTACGTACAACCGCCAGGGTGCAAGAAAGAAAATACGGCCACGTATGTGTACATACGGGCAGGGTCTCGAACGCCTACTCGCGCATACGTACGACGAGGGCTCGTGTACATGGCTGGGTCGAAACGGAGAAACAGTGTCGTCGTCGTGTTCATGGGGAAGCAACGGAATGCGTCGTGTTCATGGGGAGGCAACGGAATGCGTCGTGTTCATCGGGAGGCAACGAAACACGTGGGAGCCAACCGGCTGGGTTGGAACGGAATGCGTGGTCGTGTTCATCGGGAGGGCTTGGACGGAACAGGCGATGGAAACGAGGCCTGGCGTACCGCAGAATGGAGGAAACGGACCTCCTACGTTCGAAACGGGGTCCTATTGATCGGGAGGGGTGTGGCGTACCGCAAAACGGAGGAAACGGACCTCCTACGGTCGAAACGGGGGTCCTGTTGATTGGGAGGTGCGCGCATCGCAAAACGGAGGAAACGGACCTCCTACGGTCGAAACGGGGTCTGTTGATCGGGAGGGTGTGGCGATCGCAAAAGCGGACGAAACGGACTTGTGTTGGAGCGCTACAGTCGAAACGGGGGTCCTGTTCATCGGGAGGGGTGTGGCGTATTGCAAAACGGGACTCCACGGGACAGTCTTCATCTCCACCGTCGACCTCCTCCAGCCTCCACGGGCTACCGTCGACCTCCTCCAGCTTCCACGAGCTCCTGTTCATCCAGCCTCCACCGCGCGCTACTCCACCGGCTACTGTTCAACCATCCCACCACGGGCACCCCTCCACCGTCTACTGTTCATCCAGCCCTCCACGCCATGGGGTCCTGTTCAACCACCCCTCCACGGCCACCCCTCCACCGTCTGCTGTTCATCCAGCCCTCCACACCACGGGGTCCTGTTCATCCAGAGGCAACGCCACCGCTCACTGTTCATCCAAACCCCCCCGCAATGCTCACTGTTCATCCAATCGATCGGCTTGATTAGCAGCAGCAATGGCGAATCGCCCATCGGGCTCGATTAACAGCCATCGATCGATCGCCGGGTTCAAGAATGCGAGCTCTGCAGTGCAATCTCTCGGGTTCAGTTAGAGCCCAATGCCTCGCTCGGGTTCAGTTAGAGCCAATGCCTCGCACACACGCGCGTACGTGTACGAGAGAAACGCGCATCGCTCGGCCCCCGAGCTCCCACGTAACCGGCAACTCCCCGAAATTTTCCTACCCCTCGCTTCTACTACGGTTTTTTCCGTCATGGACGGCCCAAAGAATGTCATGGAGCTGCGTCTCCGGCCCACCCAGGACGAAAAGCCCATTTTCTGTCATGATTTTTTGTCATAGAAGTAGGAGCCCACCACATCTATGATTATACCGGGTTCTGTCACAATTATCGTCATAGAAGTGTCATATGTATGACAGAAAAAAAATTCGTTCGGCCCAAAATGTCACGGATGTGTCTTTTTTTTGTAGTGTTAGGCGTCATGGTCTAGAGCATCCAAGAGGACATTGTGGATCGCCGAGTGACCTAGTTTGTGAAGGTTGGAAGTCACCTGAAAACTTACCACAAGTGATTGGGCGAGGTCTGTGTGACCTTAGCTCAAGGAGAATACGGTGATGATTGTGTGTCCTCGGGTTTAAATACCTAGCCGCTCCAACCAAACGTACAACTGTCGCAGCAGTTGGAACTGGACTACCAAATCATTATCTTCACCAAGCCTACTGGTTCTATTTCCTCAACTCTTTCATTTCCTCTTTACTGTGTTGTGTGCTTGTTCATATCTGTTTGAAGACTTTGACTGAAGACTTTCTCAATTTCCTCAGTTCAATTTCTTCAGTCTGTTTGTCTTCATCCTGTTTATCCTGTTTTTACACTTTCTGTACTCTGTGCGTGTTTTCATTTCATCATGATGACCATGCTTATGCTCTGCTATGTTTGCATCTGAGTACTTATTCCGCTGCAAGTAGTTCTTCTCTTACGAATTTCCTCACCCTGAAATTCCTCAGTGAAGAACTCATAAAAATCGCCTATCACCCCCCTCTAGTCGACTTAACGCACTTTTAATTGGTATCAGAGCAAGGTACTCCCTTGTTCTGTGTGATTTTGGTTTAACCGCCTGGAGTTTTAGTTATGTCGACTGCAGGTATGATCAAGGTCTCTGCTGGGTGTCCTACCTTCGAGGGGACGGACTACCCCTACTGGAAGAATAAGATTCATATGCATCTTGAGGCAATTGACAACGATCTTTGGTACGTTGTGGAGAATGGCGTTCCCACTATCTCAACTTCCCTGAACGCTGCTGATGTGAAGAAATTCAAGCAACTCAATTCTCAAGCGAAGAACATCATATGTGGCCATCTGAGAAAAGGGCAGTATGGCAGAGTGAGTGCTTTGGAGACAGCTAAGCTCATCTGGGATAGGCTGTCCAAGGTCAATGAAGGAGTCTCGACATAGCGTGACTCTCGAGTTAACGTTGTTCGCAATCTCTTCAACCGCTTCAAAAGAGTCGACAATGAAAATGTTCAGCAAACCTTCGATCGCCTCACTGACATCTCAAATGAGCTTCAAGCACTTGGTGCCACTGACATCACTGACCATGAGGTGGTGAAGAAATTGCTGAAATCGCTTAATTCCTCATTTGATACCCTTGCACTGATGATACAAGAACGTGGAGACTACAAGTCACTTGATCCCGCTGATATCCTCGAGAGGCTAAACACTCATGAGTTCCAGCTTGCTGAGAAGAGAGATATCTATGGTCCTAGCTATGGTAGATCACGCGCTCTGAAGGCCAAGGCAGTATCTGAATCTGAAGGTGAGGATTCTGGTAGCAGCCTTGGTGATCCTAAAGAACTGAGGCAGGAGCTAGCAATGCTCGTGAAGAAATTCCAGAAGTTCTCAAGATGTGGTCGCTTTGGAAAATCCTCAAGAAGTGATGATTCCTCATCCCGATACTACAAGAAGAGACTGTGCCACAAGTGCAAGAAACCTGGTCACTATATTCAAGACTGTCCTCAGTGGGAAAAGGAATCAAAGAAGAAGAAATACAAGGATTACAGTTCGGATGACTCAAAGAAGAAGAAGAAATCTTCAAAGTCTTCATCATCAAAATCCTCGAAGTCTTCATCTCACAAGAAGAGTAGCTCTAAGAAGGCTCGGGCATTCATTGGCAAGGAAATGGACTCTGAAGCTGCATCTGAGGAACATGAGGAAGAGGAGGCATCTGAGGAGTCAGGATCTAGTGTGGTGAGCCTAGCCCTCGCTACTGCGTTTGTTAGCAAGTCCATCTTCAACACTGAAGAAAATGGCTACCACAACAAGGCTGATGACGACAAAGATGACTATGCTCCCACCTATTGCTTCATGGAAAAGGGTGCCAAGGTACTCAAATATCCCTCCTCTGAATCAAGTGAGGATGAATCTGATGAAAACCTCAAGCCTAGCTACTCTAAACTTGGTAAGATTGCTGTGAAACAACAAAAGGCCTTTGAAAAGGTTCATAATATGCTAGACAAAAGTGATGATATGTTGGGTGAAGAAATGGATCGCACTAAAACCTTGACTGAAAGTCTTCAGAGACTTCAGTCTAAGTTTGACAACCTTCAAAGTCATCATAACACTCTCTTATCTGATCATGAGAAGCTTTCTTATGAATGTCTTCAAGGAAAGCAAGATCTTGAAAAGCTAAGGGTGAGTTATGAAGATCTTCAGAAGGAGCGCGATTCATTACTAGCTCAACAAATCAGCGCTGCTCAGGAAGAATTCATTCCTCCATGTTTGAAGTGCATTGAACGTGAATCTGCTAATTCTTCACATGAATGTTCAAATGCTTCTACTGCTACAAATTCTTCACCTATCTCTGCTATCACTAATTCCTCATCTAAGGATATTGCTAGTATCACTGACAATGCAGGGTTGAAGGAATTGTATATGACAGGCATGTACAAAAGCCTCAAAGGGCGTCGGGCTCTTTGTGATGTGCTTAAAAAGCAGATCCTCAACAGGAACCCTAGGAAAGAGGGTATTGCCTTTGAGAGGAAACTCAATGCTGATGGGACATATTGGAAGCCTGAGCAGTATCCCAAAACCTCATGGGTTGCGGCAAAGGGACCTCCAGTAGATCCATCTACTTTATCTGGCTTTACATGTGAATCTCCTCATTCTTCTGATGAGCCATTTGACTCCAACTATAAACTGTTCAAAAATCAGAATGGTGAAGTATATGCTAGATATGTTGGCACTAACTGCAGGAACGGTTCTCCTATGAAGAAAATCTGGGTTCCCAAAAGGTGCCTTGAAAGTCTTCAGGTGAATGTCATCATGACACCACCTGTGAAGAATAGGAACCCCAGATCAAATTCTTCATATGGATCCAAGTCCTCATACGGACCTAATTCCTCACGTGGATCAAATTCCTCAAAAGGATCAAAGTCCTCATATGAACTTTGAGGCTATGAATATGTGCATTATTCTTCAAACCATTATGTTCATAAGTCCTCGAAGAATTTCTCTGCTTATTCATATGCTTATCCTAACTCCTCTTATGTGAAACGAAGTGGACTGGCTTGTATGCCACCGTTCTCTTATGGAGCTCGCAGAATGATGAACTCTTTGCCACCCCTTCAGATGTGGGTGGTGACGAAAAAGAACTAATCTCTTATGCAGGGTCAGGTCTCCAGACGAACTTAAACGTCTGAAGAATTTTCTGGAGACCTGAATATGCCTGAAAGGACGTATGCTAATCATGAAGAAATGAATCCTCATTTCTCACGTCCTCATACTGCTTTATCTGTTCTATTGATTTGATGAAATTGATCTGATGAAATTGATGACATATTCTTCACTGATGAAGTATATGAGTTCGTAAGATGCACTAATTCATCTGCAGGTTGATCTACCTGAAGCCACTGAGTGGGTCCTCGATCGTGGATGTACGAATCACATGACGGGTGACAAGAATCTATTAATGGATTCTCCCTTATCTCCATATCATCTGAAGCATATCACCTATGCTGACAAAGGAAAAGGCAAGGTATTGGGTCTAGGTAAGGTTGCGATCTCAAAGGATCGACACATGGACAAAGTCATGCTTGTCGAGTCCTTAGGATTCAACCTCATCTCAGTCTCAATGCTTTGTGATCTTGATATGGTTGTTATCTTTGGCAAGTATCATTGTGTTGTGATGATGGAAGCTGACAATTTCAAAGTCTTCGAAGGCTTTAGGAGAGGAGATATGTATATTGTTGATTTCTCTATAGGACCACAACCAGCTATATGTCTACTTGCAAAAGCTTTAGAAGGCTGGCTATGGCATCAACGACTAGGTCATGCTGGCATGAGGAACTTGCACACGCTCGCGAAGAAGAAGCATGTCATTGGCATTGAGAATGTCAAATTCCTCAAGGATCACTTGTGTGGAGCTTGTGAAGTTGGAAAGATGACCAAGGCCAAGCATCCAGCGAAGACTATCAGGACTACCACTCGTCCATTTGAATTGCTTCACATGGATCTCTTTGGTCCTAACCATTACTCTGCATTCACTAATGAAGCATCTCTATATGGATTTGTTATTGTTGATGATTACTCTCGTTACACATGGTTGCACATTGTCACTTACAAACATGAAGTGCAGGAAGTCTTCAAACGATTTTCCTCGAGGGCTTCAACCAACTTTGGTATGAAGATCAAGCACATCAGAAGTGACAATGGAACTGAGTTCAAGAATACTGGTCTTGATGACTATCTTGATGAACTTGGTATTACTAATGAGTTATCTGCTCCTTATACTCCTCCGCAGAATGGCGTCGTGGAGCGCAAGAACAGGACCCTTGTTGAGATTGCTCATACTATGCTTGATGAATACAAGACACCTCGTCACCTCTGGATTGAGGCAATTGATACTGCGTGCCACATCATTGACAGGGTATATCTTCACAAATTCTGCAAAAAGACTGCAGTTGAACTCCTCACTGACAAGAAACCCAATGTGAGTTATTTCAAAGTCTTCGGTGCTAAATGTTGGATTAGCGATCCTCATCACAATTCTAAATTTGCACCGAAAGCACATGAAGGTTTTATGCTTGGTTACGGAAAGGACTCGCACACCTACAGAGTCTTCAACACCGGTCACCACAAGGTTGTTGAAACTGTAGATGTGCGGTTCGATGAAACTAATGGCTCGCAAAGAGAGCACCTACCTCCTGTGCTAGATGAACAGTCACCTGAGGAAACCATCAAGTTCAAGGCCACCGAGGATATCATTCCTACCGAAGAATCTATTGAAGAAATCATTCCAGAACATGAAGAACATCATGCTGATGCACCTGAAGAAAATGGTGCTGAAGAAAATGCCGATGAAATTCCTCGATGACAACCCGCTCATCCTCGTGTTGCCAACAAAGTGCAGATTGAGAAAATCATCAGCGACATCAATGTTCCAGGTCCTCTCACACGCTCAAAAGCTTCACATTTGTCAAACTTTTGTGGGAACTTTGCTTTCGTCTCTATCACAGAGCCCACTAAGGTAGATGAAGCATTTCTGGAGCCTGAGTTGATTCAAGCTATGCAATAAGAATTACATCAGTTCAAGCTGAACAACATCTGGGAACTGGTTAATCGCCCAGATCCTCGCAAGCACAATATCATTGGCACAAAGTGGATCTACCGGAACAAGCAAGATGAAAATGGCCTTGTGGTGAGGAATAAGGCACGGCTTGTAGCTCAAGGCTACACACAGGTTGAAGGAATTGATTTCGATGAAACTTTTGCACTTGTTGCTAGACTTGATGCTATTCGCATATTACTTGCTTATGCTAACTATCATGATATCACTTTATATCAAATGGGTGTGAAAAGTGCATTCCTCAATGGTAAGCTTGAGGAAGAAGTATATGTTGCTCAACCCCCAGGTTTTGAAGATCCAAAGCATCCTGACAAAGTCTTCAGACTCAATAAGGCCCTCTATGGCCTCAAGCAGGCCCCTCGGGCGTGGTATGATACTCTGAAGGAATTCCTCATGAAGAAAGGCTTCAAATCCGGTTCACTTGACCCTACTCTTTTCACTAAATCTTATGATGGTGAATTGTTTGTGTGCCAAATTTATGTTGATGATATTATCTTTGGCTGTACTGACCAACATTACAGTGATGAATTTGCCTATATGATGAGTGAAGAATATCAAATGTCTATGATGGGAGAATTGAAATTCTTCTTAGGTCTTAAAATTTGTCAAGTGCAATGGTATATTCATATCCCAGGAGAAATACCTCAAGGATGTACTGAGGAAATTCGGCATGAAAGATTGCAAAGGCGTCAAAATTCCTATGCCCACAAATGGCCATCTATGCACTGATGAAAATGGTATTGACTTCGATCAAAAGGTATACCGCTCCATGATTGGTTATTTATTGTATTTATGTGCATGTAGGCCAGATATTATGCTTAGTGTTTGCATGTGTGCCCGATTTCAAGCTACACCGAAGGAATCACACCATAAGGCTGTGAAGCATATTCTTCGATATCTAGCTCACACACCAACACTTGGATTATGGTACCCCAGGGGCTCAGATTTTGATCTCATTGGATATTCAGACTCTGAATATGCTGGTGATCGTGTGGACCGCAAGTCAACATCAGGCACATGCCATTTCCTCGGACGATCATTGGTCTGTTGGTCCTCAAAGAAACAGAACTGCGTATCACTGTCTACTGCTGAAGCTGAGTACATTGCTGCTGGTTCTTGCTATGCTCAATTGCTATGGATGAAGCAAACTCTCAAGGACTATAGCATCAACATGAAGAATGTGCCTCTCTACTGTGACAATGAGAGTGCAATCAAGATTGCTCACAACCCAGTTCAGCACTCGAAGACTAAGCACATTCCAATTCGTCATCATTTTCTTCGTGATCATGTGTGGAAGGCCGACATCTATATTGAGCATGTACGGACTGAAGAACAACTAGCCGATATCTTCACTAAGCCCTTGGATGAGAAGAGATTTAGCAAGTTGAGGTGTGAGCTAAATATCCTAGAATCTTCGAATGTTCTTTGAAAAGGACACACGTCCTAACACTTATGCAAAATTGATGACTTAGATGTGCAACACACGAAGAAATGTTTTTCTTCAATCAATGAAGACTAACACTCTAAGTGTTAAGAATTTAACGAAGAATTTGATTCTCAGAGCCCTACGACAATTGTATGCGGTGTCTGAAATCATCATTCTTACACGGTGGGTTATGCCACCACCAAAAGTTGAAAATCTTCAATTTGAGTTTTTCTTCAATTTTGAAATTCCTCAGTTGTTCATTTTCTCCAACTTTGCATTGTCTTCACCGTCTTCGTTGTTTTTCAGCTCAAGCGCCAGGCCAAGCTAGCCAAAATAGCTAAGGAAGCAGTGAGGAAATTTAAGGAAGACTCTGCTGTTGCTGCTACCACTGCTGAGGCCTCTGCAAGCAAGCCAAAGAAGGCCATGACAAAGAAGCCTGCTCATAAGCCAAGTGCTTCATCCTCAATGCCCTCACGGCCAAGTTCCTCAGCAATGCCCTCACGGCCAGATTCTTCAAAGCCCTCACAACCAACTCCTCAAGCTGCTCCAGCTCCTCCGCCAAAGTCCTCAGCTCCTCCGACAATATCCTTAGCACCTGTGCATCTCGCCACGTGCCAAAGGACAACATGCATCTCGATTGCCTTAGGAGCTTTTGCTAGTTCTTCAGCTCCACCAAATTCTTCAACTGGCCCCTCTCTGCTGAAGAAAAAGGCCATTGCTGGATGAGGCACTCGACCAAGTCCTCACAAGAAGCAGGTCGCCTTTCAAGTGCCGTCTGATGAAGACGAAGCCGATGATGATGAACTTGCTGAAATCATCAGAGACAGGCAGGTCAAGGCCGCTAGAGCCAAAGGCACAAATGTGCCTCTAATTTTGGATCCAAAGTTGATCCTTGATTACATTGATCTCTGGAACAAGGACCCAAACACTCCTATGCCTGATTTCAAGCTGACTCCTGGCCAGAGTCATGTGCTGACTGCCTTCATTCAAGAAGCAAAATGGAAATTTGAAAAGGCCACGCAGTTGAAGAAAGTGCAGTACAGGAAGGAGCACTTCCTGAAGAAAAACGTTGTCTCTATGACAACTGAAGAACTTGTCACTATTCAATCTGAGATCAAGAAGCTCAGTGATGAATTTGACGTATACCGCGCTGACTGGCTTGGAGCCAAAGTCAGATTTGTGAATTTGACTGAAAAGTTCACTTCCAATGTTGCAGCCCCAACGCAACAAGAAAATCCTCAGGCTGAGGCTTCTGCTCAGCCGACTGAATAACATGCCAGCACCGCTGAGACTTTCAGGCTGCTGAAGAAACTCAGAGTACGAGGGCTGATGACTAAATTCCAGCCGCTGAAGAAATTGCCAGGGCAACCACTAGTGTTGCGCCTGAAGAGACTGAAGAAGTCAGAGCAACTGCATCAGTTGTGCCTGAAGTAATTGAACCCAATTCCTCTGCTCCTCCTGCACCTACCCCAACTCCGATCCTTCCGTCTGTATCAGATGTGAAGAAAACCAAGGCTGTAGAGCGTGCAACAGTGAAGAAAAGGAAAACATCAACTTCATCAGATTCTTCAGCTCCGAAGAAACTGAAACCATTGACTAGCTCTTTTGCAAATCCAATTGATGCAATTCCGGTCTCATCCATGCCATCAAAGGACCTTGTTCCTTTTGATGAAGAATATGTGATTCCAAGTGAATCAGATGAAGAGAATCATTTTGCTGCTTTGTCAGAGCAGTTGGATGAAGAAATTGAAGCGGATGCATTCCCTTCAACCCCAATTGTCTCATCGCCCATGCCTCAGTTCACTTTTGAAGAGGCCGGCGTTGAGGAAAAGAGTGAAGATGAAGATGTGGACATTGGGTGTACAACACCAGTGCTGAATGATGACTTTTGGGAAAGTCAGCACCCCAACTCTCCTCTGTTCACACCACTGCAACAAATTCCTCAGTCCCCTGTCAATACTGAAGTACAAATGGGATCTGAAGAACCTCGTGCAACCCCGTCTGTCCATGAAGAGATTCCAGCCACTAGTGCTGAAGAAAATGTTAATGAAGAATTAAAGACCCAGGCTGTCACTAAAGAAGAACTTGAAATTCCTCAGCCTGTGGAGCCTGAGATTGTGATTCCTGAGTTGGTGATGCAATTGACTGATACTCCTCAGCCCAAGCCAAAGGATACCTTCTCGAAGAAGCAAAAATTCAAGGCTGATGACTTCTTCGGCGAGCATGTTTTCTTCACTGACTTCAACCCATATGACTCTGCTCGTCTTAGAAGGAAGCGGTTCTGGACTGCCATCCAAGCAAATTTTTATTCTTCACTGCTCTTCAACAAGGACAAAGTCTTCGACCACGAGCATATTCCTCACGTCGACATGGAATCAATGCCTTGCTTTACCCCAGTCCTTATTGTGCTTCATGATGTAGGATTGCTCAACTTTTGCACAAATATTTGCGATTGGAATGAAGAGCTCATTCTTCAATTCTATGCAACCCTGTACATCACAGGCGATGCTGATGATATCAACTCTTGGGTGTTGGACTGGATGACCGAAAACACTCATTATAAGGAACCGGCCTCTGGATTACTTCACACCCTGCCCATGAGTCCACTCCTTGAAGGAGCTCACTGCCTGTACTAGGAGCCTGAACTCAGAGCTCATTACATGCAAGTGCTTATGAAGCCTCTGAAGCCCGGTCAAGCCCCAAGGACCAAATTCCTCGTGAAGGAATTGCCCTGTGTACCAAGAACAGTCTATCACATTCTGACGAAGACTATGAGTCCAATAAAAGGCCACGACTCATCTGATGAGGAAATTGTTGGCGTCATGAAGAATCTGCTATTCAACATCATTCATGGCATTCCTGTCAATTATCACGATTTCTTCATGAGGACTTTTGCAAATGTTGCACTCTCTCTGTTTGAGTTGAAGCCTTACGCACCTTGGATTATGAGATTCATCAGATCAAGGTCTTCGCTCAACTACAAGGCTGACACTCTCAACCATTGCAGCTACTTGCCCCCCATTGAAGTCCTCAAAAGGACATTTTCCTCAGCTGGTGAAAAGGGCAAGGCCGCTGCTGTTATAGATGAAGGCATTCGTCCATTGGATGGTCAGTTTCACAAAGCTGCATCTTATTCGACCAATGATGACTCTGCCACTCATGATTCTGCTGCCAATGCATCCAAGCCAAATCCTCAAGCCATAGCTCCAAGAGTGATGACTGACCGTGAGCTTCTTCTCAGTCTTCACCAGAAGGTGGATCGAAACCATAAATGGGTTAAGCGTCAGTTTGGTTCTATTATTCACAACATGACTGCTACACATAATGCAGTGAGGAAAAACCATTACTACCTCCATGAAGTCTTCGGTCGCACCTGTGCTATTCTGTCACATCTATATGGTGAAGAAGATCTGAAGCAAATGGGTCTCAAGGAGGATTTTGACTGGTCTGCACCTCCACCGAAGAAATACAAGAAGGTCAAGGTTCCTTCACTGGTGGCCAGCTCCTATTCTTCATCACGCGACACCGACGAGTATGAAGACTTGGACGACACTGCGGCAGGCCCTACAACAACAAACGACCCCAACAACGCTGTCGCTCCTCCATCAGCTTGATATTCTTCAGGGGCGTTAGT
The DNA here is from genome assembly GCA_021605205.1 of Aegilops longissima. Classification (NCBI taxonomy): domain Eukaryota; kingdom Viridiplantae; phylum Streptophyta; class Magnoliopsida; order Poales; family Poaceae; genus Aegilops; species Aegilops longissima. The sequence continues at coordinate 501,818,608 of CM038682.1, read as the reverse complement.
CCACATTTTTTGACCCTTTTGGCCATTCGATGACAAAGGGGGAGAAATTTGAGTTAGTCTTCAAGCGGGTTTACCTAAGTGGGCGTTTTTTGCTAAGTTACAACACTCGTTATTTTGAGACTTTATTCGATCGAGTTGTAAACTTAAACTCTATGGTGGTCTGATACTTTTGCTGAGTTCTTCTGCATGCTTATTCCTTGTTAATGTTAATGCACGCATGCTGAATTACATTAGTCACCATATTTCATCATGCATTTCAAATTCTTCATATTATATGTCAAATGCGTGTATGAATTACAAGATATAGGGGGAGATCTCCATGATTCTACTCTTTTAGTCCCAAACCAAAAGTCAAACTCGGCCCTACCGAATCTTTCTATCCGGCGCCATCGAGTTCAGTTGACATAGCCACTGCCAGAAACCCTAGTCTTTTCGGTCTCACCGATAGGGATCTTGGTCTCACCGAGATGGGATTGTAATCACTCTGTTTCCCTTCATAACGTTTCGGTCAAACCGAAATGAGCGATCGGTCCCACCGAGATTGCAATGCAAACTCTCTGTTTCCCTTCCATAATGTTTCGGTCCAACCGAAATGAGTGAATCGGTCCCACCGAGTTTGCCTGACCAACTCTCTGTTAGACTATTACCAAAATCGGTCTCACCGAGTTTGTGTGATCAGTCTCACCGAGATTACGTTATGCCCTAACCCTAATGAAATCGGTCCCACCGAGATGACATGTCAGTCCCACCGAAATGCCTAACGGTCACATTGTGAACTAAATCGGTCTGACTGAGTTCCTTGAATCGGTCCCACCGAGTTTGGTGATTTGTGTGTAATGGTTAGATTTGTGTGGAAGCTATATATACCCCTCCACCCACTCTTCATTCATGGAGAGAGCCATCAGAACATGCCTACACCTCCAACATACATTTTCTGAGAGAGAACCACCTACACTTGTGTTGAGGTCAAGATATTCCATTCCAATCACATAAATCTTGATCTCTAGCTTTCCCAAGTTGCTTTCCACTCAAATCTTCCTTCCACCAAATCCAAATCCTGTGAGAGAGAGTTGAGTGTTGGGGAGACTATCATTTGAAGCACAAGGGCAAGGAGTTCATCATCAACACACCATTTGTTACCTCTTGGAGACTGGTGTCTCCTAGATTGGCTAGGTGTCACTTGGGAGCCTCCGTCAAGATTGTGGAGTTGAACCAAGGAGTTTGTAAGGGCAAGGAGATCTCCTACTTCGTGAAGATCTACCCTAGTGAGGCAAGTCCTTCGTGGGCGACGACCATGGTGGAATAGACAAGCTTGCTTCTTCGTGGACCCTTCATGGGTGGAGCCCTCCGTGGACTCGTGCAACCGTTACCCTTCGTGGGTTGAAGTCTCCATCAACGTGGATGTACGATAATACCACCTATCAGAACCACGGATAGAAAAATCTCTGTGTCATCATTGTGTTTGCTCCCTCAAACTCCTCCCTTTACCTTCATATGCAATTGTTTTACATTCTGCTGCTATACTCTTAGAATTGCATGTGTAGGTTGTTTGCTTGACTTGTGCAAAGTTGCTAAAATCTGCCAAGAACTAAAATTGGGAAAACGCTAGATTTTTAATTGGTCAATTAGTCTAATAACCCCCCCTCTAGACATACTTTCGATCCTACAAGTGGTATCAGAGCTTTGGTCTCCATTTGCTTTGATTTCCACAGCTTTTGGTGGTCATAGCCTTGGTTTCACAACCTAGGAGAGTATGGCGTCTAGCGAGGGAAACTACCACCATAGAGGTCCTTACTTTGATGGTACAAATTTTGCTAGTTGGAAGCATAAGATGAAAATGCATATTCTTGGACATAACCCCGCCGCTTGGGCTATTGTGACTATTGGCTTGCAAGGTGAATTCTTTGTTGGGAGAGAACCAAACCGTGAAGCTACCGTAGAAGAGTTGAAGATGCTACAATACAATGCTCAAGCTTGTGATATTCTCTTCAACGGATTGTGCCCCGAACAATTCAACAAAATCAGCCGTCTTGAGAATGCAAAGGAAATTTGGGATACTTTGATTGATATGCACGAAGGTACCGATTCCGTCAAGGAATCCAAATTGGATGTGCTCCAAAGTCAGCTTGACAAGTTCAAAATGAAGGATGGTGAAGGCGTCGCTGAAATGTACTCTAGGCTTGCTCTTGTCACAAATGAGATTGCCGGCTTAGGAAGTGAAGAGATGACCGATAGAATCATCATCAAGAAGATCCTAAGAGCCTTGGATGGAAAATATGATACTATGTGCACATTGATCCAAATGATGCCCAATTACAAAATCTCAAGGCAACGGAAGTTATTGGAAGAATTGTTGCTCATGAGATGTCACTCAAGGACAAGGAAGAGCTTCACAACAAGTCAAGTGGTGCTTACAAAGCCTCGTGTGATGCTCCTACCTCATCAAGTGAGAAGCAAACCTTCAATGAGGAATTGAGTCTAATGGTGAAGAACTTCAACAAGTTCTACAAGAGTAGAAGCAAGGAAAGAAGTTCCAAGTCAAGGTCCTACAATGACAAAATATCTTCTAGTCGTGAGTATAATTGCTAGAATTGTGGAAGGCCCAGACACTACTCCGGTGAGTGTACGGCTCCCTACAAAAGAAGAGAAGATTCTCCCAAAAGAAGGAGTAGAAGAGAAGAATCACCATCAAGAGAAAGAAGGAGTAGAGATGATCGTTATGAACGAAGACCCTCTCGGAGAAGCAAGGATTTGGAAAGGAAGGACAAGTAATGAAGGATCTACACAAAAAGAAGACATCAAGCTCATGTTGGTGAATGGGCATCCGGTTCCGACTCTGACCATCACTTCGAAAGAAGTTATCACTCCGACTCCGAATATACTCAAGATGAAGGTGTTGCCGGACTAGCACTTGTGACAACCAACTCCTACGACATATTTGACTCACCAAATGAAGGAATTGGGAGATGCTTCATGGCTAAAGGTCAAAAGGTAACACACCCCGAGTATGTTGATTTCAATAGTGATGAAGATGATTTGCTAGGAGATGATGATTTACTTGTTGAAAACTCTAGTTATGAAAACTATGATGAGCTTGCTATTAATCATGATAATCAAGATAAAACGAATGATGATGATAAGAAGGAGATTGAGCGTCTAACTAAAGAACTAAACACTCTTAAGTTAGCTCATGAAACTACCTTGGAAAATCATCGAGAACTTTTAAAGACTCGTGATAAGCTACGCTTTGAAAAGCTCAACCTTGAGCAAGAGCATGAGTTTTTAAAGGCAATCAATGATGATCTTCGCAAGAAAAGTTCTTCTTACATTGACAAACGTTTACTCTTGTCTACTTACATGCCACAATTTAAATCTAGCAACAAGAACAAGAAAGATTCTTCATCTAGTAGTAACAACAATCATGCTAAATCCAATGTTGTTGCTTCTAGTAGTTCTCTTGATTCCACTAATGATTCTCTTAGCCAAGTTACACTTGAGCAAGAAAATAGCTTATTGAAGGGAACCATAGAGAAAGGTGTTTACAAGAGCCTTGCCGGAAGTAAGCAATTTGAGGAAATTGTACGCAAGCAAGGAAGGCACCGGAAGAACCAAGGTGTTGATTTTGAACGAAAGTTCAATGCCAATGGAGTTGAGTGGGAAGAAGATCAATACCCCAAGACAAAGTTTCTTCCACAACAAGAGAAGTATGATCCTACTTCTTTCAAAGGAACACAAGCTCAAGATGATCTTCCACCACAAGACCACAAGCAAAAAGGCAAGGACAAGCTTCAAGAGGAGATTGATGCATTTGAAGAAGCACCCAAGGCCTTGGTCAAGTGGATTCCCAAGGCTACATCAAGTTCTACTTCATCAAGTACGACTACAACTCCAAGGATTCCCATCAAGATGGTGTGGATCCCGTAGAAGAACTAGAGAGTTCTTGAGGGAGACTCCGCCAATGTATTTCACTCTCATCATTTTGGCAAGGACAAGTGCAAACAACTTTCATATCTTGCACTAGTTCAAGGAGTCACAAACCCTCTTGTTGGTAAGACAAGGGACAAGGTAACCTAATGCTTTCATGGACATCATCTTGTGTACACATCACTCTATGCCGATGGATATCCTTGTTTGTTCCTTGTGGGACTAACCCGTGTAGGTATTGAAAGTGCAACTCACTCCAATGAATTGCTCCGAACGATCTACATCAACATTGAGCATCCACATCTTCAACACCTACATGAAGACATCATCAACAAAACCCAAGGTTAGTTCATCCCTCTTAGGGGGGATATCAAATCTAGGGGGAGCTTTACTCTAATCAATTAAGCTAAAGCAGCTCTAATGATGTGAGCACAACAATGCTTTATGTAAAAGTGGCAACCCCACTTGTGCTTAAACGATGAGTATGACCTATGATCAAATGTTCTCATTTGACTCCTAAGTCAATATACTCATATATAGATGACCTAGTCATCGCCAAATTGCTTGATAGATGCTAGAGTGTTTTGTGCATGCTTTGTCACATATTTGTCGGTTTATTGTGTGAGCATGCTGGATGCATATTTTACTCATTCAAGGACATCCATTTGTTGCTTTGATTGTTTGGCTATTTCTCTTTTGCCAAATGGATGGACAAGAATGCCTAAGAACTCCCTCTAGCTATCTATGCGTTTCTCGTCTCAAACTCTATTCGTGCTACATCACAAAGTTTGATCAAGTCAGATTCGAACCACTCTGTGTGAGGAGCACTCGGAGTCCCCAATTCGTCATAGACTTAAACCTCCAAAACCTCTTTGTGCATCTCGGTCTGACCGAGTCATCCTTTTTGGTCCTACCGAGATCACTAAGTTGATATAGGTTTTTAATCTCGGTACAACCAATTAGAACCTTTCGATCACACCGAGTTGCAGTAACTGCCTGCAGTTTTGCATCTCGGTGCCACCGAGTTGTTCCACGTCACACCGACAGGGTCAGGTTATATATACCGACGGGTCAAATTTTGGAAATTTTCCGAAACCCTTCACCCGCGCGTAACCTACTCTGCCTTCTCGGGTCTCCGGATTGTCTTCTCGCTGCCAGTGACCTCCCGCCGCTAGTCTCCACCGCCGTCAACGGCAATCTGCTCCGCCGTTGCCGCCGTAGCGAACACTCGCCGCTCTAGGGTAAGTGTTCGATCCCTTGTGTTGTATTTTTCACTCCAATTCCTAGCACAAGGACAATGCCATGTTTATTGCCATGATTGAGATTGATCCATCCAGCTAAAACTTCCTTAGGTCTAGATTGATTCAAAAAATTTAGGATTAGCTCTCCGCAGAACTCATCTCGGACCGACCGAACTATAGAAATCGGTCTCACCGATTCGGCCTTGGCCATTGCACATGCGCTCTTCGGTCTGACTGAAACGTGCAAATCGGTGTGACCGAGTTCAAAATTCTGTGAAACCCTAGCAATCTCGGTGCCACCAAACTGTGACTCGGCCCTACCGAGCTCACTAGTTTAGGTTCCAAGTGTTGCTTCGGTTTCACCGAGTTTGTCAATTTGGTAGCTCCGAGATCACTTACGTAGAGAACTAAAACTAAACTTTTTGACTCAATTGTTTTGCAAAACTCATGTACTTTGTGATGCTCATCTTGTCTACCTCATCTATAATCTATTCACAGGGTTTGCTGACAGTTTGCCTGCAAGATGTCTGACCAAAGCGACAGCCAGAACAAGTCTGAACAACAGGTGCAGATGAGTGAGGGTTCTGATCCCTCTAGCAGCTATGATGAGGGCAGCAGGAGCACACCTAGTAACTTGCCAAAGGCAGCTACCAGGACAAGGAAGAAGAAAAATTCTGATTCAGAGGATGAAGATTATGTGGCTATAGAAGATGAAGCCACTTCAGGGAAAAAGGTGCTGAAAAAGGAGTATGGCACAGCTGCTGCAAGTAAGCCAGGAATGAAAACAAAGGCTCTAGCAAGAAGAGTTCCAATGTCAAAGCCAAGGAAAGTTGGCACAGGTGAAACCGTGAAGTTCACCATTGAATCTGAAGAAGATGCAGCTGGTGAGGATAAGAAGAAGAAAAGGGCAAGAACCACTACTGCCAAAGTTCTTGGCAAGCCCTCAATGAGGATTGATTCTGAAGAAGAAGAAGAAGAACAGGAGGATGCTGCACCAGCACCCAAAGCTCAGAAGTTCACGGGGGATGCAATCAGATCAGGGGATGCTCCATCTAAGCCCAAAGCTGCTCCCAAGGCTGTTGCTCCAGCTCCAAAGCCTAAACCCAAGAGAAGCACTAGAAACATTCCTTCTGAGGAGAAAAACAAGGCCCCAGTGCCTAAGGCTGCTGAAGAAGAGGAAGATGCCTCACTTGTTTTGAGAAAGCTCAAGCCCAAGATCCCTGACCACAATGATGCACATCCAGTTGCAGAAAACAGAAGATCAGGAAGGATGCAGGACTGAGGTTACGGAGACAGTCTGATCCATATGCTGTCAGGAGAAGAACTACTGTTGACTACAAGTTTCACACTAAGGAACAACAAGACTCTTATGAGACAATTTTGCTTGACCAGAAGCCCATTGTGTGTGACATGAGATGGGTTGACTGGGAGTACATCAAGAATAATGAAGATCACTATCCAGGAGTATATGACAGCTTCAAAGCATGTGGAGTTGATACATTTGTTGCCCAGAAGCTCACCAAGTGGAATGATGAGCTGATCATGCAGTTTTACTCCACTGCCCACTTCTATCCAGATGGAAGGATAGTTTGGATGTCTGAAGGTACAAGGTACCAATCCACTGTTGAAGAATGGGCTCAGTTGATCAATGCTCCGGAAGAAAATGAGGATGACTTGGATGTATATGCTGAGAAGAAGAAAGAACACAACACTATGGCACACATGTACAGAGAGATCCCAGATGATGCTTTGGAGAATCACACGTTTGGATCTGTCCACTTCCTGTTATCTGGTCTGCCTACCATAAATTGGATCCTAAGGCACACTTTGCTACCCAAGTCAGGTGATCACAAGATGATCAGAGGACATGCTATCAACTTGCTACATTTGTTTGATGTGCCTGAAAAGTTGAAAGTCAGGAGCTCATCAACTCAAAGATGGGCACATGCACATATCTGTTGGATAAGGAGCACCTCGCCTTATATCCTGAGTTTGAAGACAACACTGTAGTCATGACTGAGAATGAACCATCATCAGCTCAAGCACATGAGAAGAGAGAGAAGGCGAGGGCAGAGAAAGCTGCAAAGATGCCAACTGTTGAAGAGGCATCTCAAGTTTTCCTAATGAGCAAGCAAGATTAGTTAGCATATCTGATCCAATCCACCTTGAGGATTGAGAAGGGCTTGGCCACCCGGACTCAAAACCAGGAGAGCTTGGAGAGGATTATGGAGACCAAATTCTATGATCTTGATCTGAAGGAACTGAGATCCAAACTGCAATTGAGCAGCTTCAGGAGGAAGAAAAGGAGAAGAAGGGCAAGTCTACTATAGATGCTTTTGCTAGAGTGCCTAGAGGACAAAGATCTGCTGCAGTGCCCGTGACAGATACTCGAGCAACAACATCAGCACCAGCAGCTATAGCTCCAGTGCCACCTCCAGCAGCCACTCCACCAGCTCCAGCTACATCATCTAAAGCCTTTGTCCTTGGAGTTCTCTCAACACCACCTCCCGAAGATCAAGCCTGAGAGACATTTAGCACTATGCATTTTTGAAATTTTTGGCAACTTGTTGCCAAGGGGGGATAAATATGTATAGATCATAGGCTTCGAGAGAGAGTGTTGCTTTTTATTTTGGTTGGAATTTTTTATTGTGTGCTTGTGTGAAATACTTTATGTCCTTATGAGATACTTGTTTGATCATGTGTTTGATCATATACTACCCTTAATTCTTGTTGGATGATAATATCTTTTATATCTCATATATGATCATTCACTTCCTAGGTGATGAGTGCATGCTTTTAATTTCTATCATTCTGAGTGCTCCACCAAGATGTATGTGACATGGAAGAGCAACCCATGATCCTAATCGATTGTGCATTTGCATTCAAAAGCAAATTTTAAATAATGCACAAATTTAGGGGGAGCTCTTGTATCACATACTTCTCAAAGCAACTATGGTTTTCAATCTTATTATTCTTTGTCGAAGCTTTGATCTATATGTTGTCATCAATTACCAAAAAGGGGGAGATTGAAAGTGCAACTATCCCTGGGTGGTTTTGGTAATTCCTAACAACATATAGCTCATTGAGCTAATGCTATTTCAAGATAAATATTTCAGGAAAGCTCAATGATTGGCATGGCATGGATTAGAAATTGGACCCCTCAAAATGCTTAGGACAAAAGATTGGCTCAAGCTCAAAGCACAAGACTCTACATTTTTTCATTTTAGTGATCCAAGATCACATTGAGTCCATAGGAAAAGCCAATACTATCAAGAGGGGGTGAGGTGTTGCTTAATGAGTTTGTTTGTCAAAGTGCTTAGTGATATGCTCCAAAACCCTCAACTACTTTCTCACATCCACATATGTCCCAAACCAAAAGTCAAACTCGCATTACGAATCTTTCTATCCGCGCCACCGAAGTTCGGGCTTGAGATAGCCCACGCCGTAAACCCTAGTCTTTTCGGTCTCACCGATAGGGATCTCGATCTCACCGAGATGGGATTCTAATCACTCTGTTTCCCTTTGTAACGTTTCGGTCAAACCAAAATGAGTGATCGGTCCCACCAAGGTTACAATGCATACTCTCTGTTTCCCTTTCGTAATGTTTTGGACCAACCGAAATAAGCGAATCAGTCCCACCGAGTTTGCCTGACCAACTCTCTGTTAGACTATTACCAAAATCGGTCTCACCGAGTTTGTGTGATGGGTCTCACTGAGATTACGTTATGCCCTAACCCTAACGACATCGGTCCCACAGAGTTGACATGTCGGTCACACCGAAATGCCTAACAGTCACATTATGAACTAAATTGGTCTGACCGAGTTCCTTGAATCGGTCCCACCGAGTTTGGTGATTTGTGTGTAATGGTTAGATTTTGTGTGGAGGCTATATATACCCCACCACCCACTCTTCATTCATGGAGAGAGCCATCAGAACATGCCTACACTTCCAACATACATTTTCTGAGAGAGAACCACCTACACTTGTGTTGAGGTCAAGATATTCCATTCCAACCACATAAATCTTGATCTCTAGCCTTCCCAAGTTGCTTTCCACTCAAATCTTCTTTCCACCAAATCCAAATCCCGTGAGAGAGAGTTGAGTGTTGGGGAGATGATCATTTGAAGCACAAGAGCAAGGAGTTCATCATCAACACACCATTTGTTAGCTCTTGGAGAGTGGTGTCTCCTAGATTGGCTAGGTGTCACTTGGGAGCCTCCGTCAAGATTGTGGAGTTGAACCAAGGAGTTTGTAAGGGAAAGGAAATCACCTACTTCATGAAGATCTACCCTAGTGAGGCAAGTCCTTCGTGGGCGATGGCCATGGTGGGATAGACAAGGTTGCTTCTTCGTGGACCCTTCGTGGTTGGACCCCTCCGTGGACTCGCGCAATCGTTACCCTTCGTGGGTTGAAGTCTCCATCAACGTAGATGTACGATAGCACCACCTATCGGAACCATGGATAAAAAAATCTTCATGTCATCATTGCGTTTGCTCCCTCAAACTCCTCCCTTTACCTTCATATGCAATTGTTTTACATTCCGCTGCTATACTCTTAGAATTGCTTGTGTAGGTTGTTTGCTTGACTTGTGCAAAGTTGCTAAAATCTGCCAAGAACTAAAATTGGGAAAAGGCTAGATTTTTATTTGGTCAAGTAGTCTAATCACCCCACCTCTAGACATACTTTCGATCCTACACCTTGAAGACTTGGTATTCATTTGAGGAACATGAAGCGTGAAGACTTTTGTTTTCGCAGTTTCATTTTCTCTTTCTTGAGTCATAGGAAACACCGTACTGTTAAAGGGGGTCGAGGAAATACTGAGGAAAAAATTTCGTGTGATGCTCAACTCAAAATCCTACACCTACCAATCCCTTCGAGTGAAGCCATTGGAAATCTCATACACCTCAGTCAATTTCTTCAGTGATAGAGATGAAGTTCTTCTAGTCGCTGAGGAATTTGTTCTGACCGAGGAGTTAGGAATTCACTAGTGCGGATTGCCTACACAGTGAGGAACATGATAGCCCTGAGGTATTTGATACTCAAAATTCCGACCATTGTTGAGCTACGCGCCAGCTGTCCCAAAATATCTACCCACCTAACGGTCATATCCTTGAAGGGAATTTATGTCTTATCATGTCGGGCTGCTCCCTAGGCTATAAATAGCCGCCCCCTACAACCACTAGCTGGTTGGCTGCTCCGAGAGAAACTAACACTTGTCATTTGAGAGCATCCCATCCTCCGAGGACTTTGGCGAAAATCATCAAGTGAGGAAAACCCACCCAAACACCTACAAACCCAAAGTGATTGAGCATCACTGAAGAGATTGATCTTGCGTGGATCCGACGCTTGTTACCTTTGAAGACTGTGCATCTTCCAGATGGTTAGGCGTCATGGTCTAGAGCATCCAAGAGGAAATTGTGGATCGCCGAGTGACCGAGTTTGTGAAGGTTTGGAAGTCACCTGAAGACTTACCACGAGTGATTGGGCGAGGTCTGTGTGACCTTAGCTCAAGGAGAATACGGTTAGGACTGTGTGTCCGGGACTGTGTGTCCTCAGGTTTAAATACCTAGCCGCTCCAACCATGTCGGTGTACTAGAGTAGGGGTACCCTAGTATCCCGAACTCGTGCACGGGCAGTTGCAGCACCCCGCGGCAAGGCTTGCCTAGTGACCGCCGAGGTCCTCCATGGTTCCTCCGAGCCATTCAAAACAAAGTATTTAAGCCAAGGAGACAAGGCTCGCAAGAGGAGCTTGCCGGAAGGCCACTCAAGGCACGCAGAAGACAAGACCCCGGCAAGAGGAGCTTGCCGGGAAGGCTCGGTGAGCGACAAGCTTCCGGCCGCGACAAGGCGCTTGCCGCGGCAGGCAACCTCACTTCATCTCCGCTCCAGCTCATCCACCAACGTGTCGCCATGGGACCATTCGAGGCGTGGGTGTCAAGAGGCTGTGCAGCCAGCGGAGAGCAGCGGTAAGCGGCGCTGACAGGAGTGCCATCGTGGCAAGCGGTGGCGCCCGACGGTCCCTTTTCAGACTGTTTAGGCGATATGGACGGGCATTTAATGCTTTTGTCCCTTGCCGCCGAGTTAGGTAGAATACACTGCACAAAGTAGCTGTACCAACCGCAACTCATTTTCCCATTTTGCCCTTGTCTACGCTACACTGTTGGTGACCCCTTGAGCCTATAAAAGAAGGCCCATGCATAACGAGAGGAGGTTGGGTTCACTCATTCAAACTAGAGACACTCATGCTAGGTTTTGTAGCTCTCGGCTCCCTAGCAAGAACACAATACAATCGACAAGCAGCAGTAGGAGTATTATCTCCGGAGAGCTCCGGCTGGGTAAACTGCTCGTGTGCATCACCTCGATCTGCTCTTCAGGCAATCTCCGCCCCATCGAACCGAAGGGACTCGGTCCGCCGTCCCATAGGTGTTCGTGGGTTACGATCAGCCTCCCGACATCTTTGGCGCGCCAGAAGGCCGAGGCTGTGTGAACCTGATCCGGCATTCACACGAGCAACATCTTCATCATCTTCATCAACATGCCATCGAAGAAGAAGGCCTCGGCGGCAGCGGAGCCGTCCACGTCGATCCCGCCACCACCGGAGCAAACGTATGGCAGGGAAGACGCCGGCGGAAGAACGTGCGTCGATGAGAGAGCTCACGACGCTGCCAAGTCCAAGGACAAGGCCGCGCAGACCTCGGCGTCCGTACATGCACCGCGCCCATCTCAGGAGGCGCGGGACCGACAGCGTCATGGTATTCATAGTACCATACGCTCGTTGGATCAAGACCGAGCTGGAGGATCGCGAGGCCCTCAAGACCAGCGTGTCGGTGTACTAGAGTAGGGGTACCCTAGTATCTCGAACTCGTGCACGGGCAGTTGCAGCACCCCGCGGCAAGGTTTGCCTGGTGGCCGCCAAGGTCCTCCGCGGCTCCTTTGGAGCCATTCAAGAACAAAGTATTCAAGGCCCCGCAAGAGGAGCTTGCCGGAAGGCCACTCAAGGCACGGCGAAACAAGGCCCCGCAAGAGGAGCTTGCGGGGGAAGGCTTGGTGAGCGACAAGCTACCGAAGCGACAGGTTCAGCCGCTGCAAGGTACTTGCCGCGCAGCAACCTCTCTTCATCTCCGCCCATCTCATCCACCAACGTGTCGCCATGGGGCCATTCCAGCGCGCGTGTCAAGAAGCTGTGCAGCCGGGGAGCAGCGAAGCGGTGTCGACAAGCTTACCATCGTGGCAAACGGTGGTGCACTTGACGGTCCATGTTGCATCTGTTTAGGCGATGTGGACGGCATTTATTGATCTTGTCCCTTGCCGCCGAGTTAGGTATAAGGCATCAGACATCGCATAAGTCGGTGTACCAACCATCTGTTTTTCCATTTGTACCCTCATCTCGTTGCCACCGTCGGCGACCCCTTGAGCCTATAAAAGGAGGCCCATGTGCAACGAGAAAGGGTTCGTTGGTTCGGTTCATTCGACTCATTTGAGACGACACTCACTCAAGCTAGGTTTGGTAGCTCTCATTGCTCCCTAGCAAGAATACAATACAATCAACCAAGCAGCAGAGGAGTATTATCTCCGAGAGCTCGAAGCTGGGTAAACTGCTCGTGTGCATCGCCGATCTGCTCTTCGTGCAATCTCCGCCCCCCTCCGAACCACAAGGGACTCGGTCCGCCCGGCCCCATAGGTGTTCGTGGGTCACGATCAGCTTCCCCGACATCTTTGCCGCGCCAGGTAGGGGGCGTCGAGGCTGTGTGAACCTGATCCAGCGGTCACACGAGCAACTTCTTCATCATCTTCCTCAACGTGCCACCGAAGAAGAAGGCTTCGGCGGCAGCACAGCCGTCCGCATCAAACCCACCACCACCGGAGTTGACGAGTGGTGGGGAAGACGCTGGCGGAGGAACGGGCGTCGTCGAGGGAGCCCACGACGCTGCCAAGTCCAAGGACAAGGCGGCGCAAGCCTCGGCGTCCGGATACGTACCGCGTCCATCTCAGGAGGCGCGAGACCGACAACGTCATGGTGCTCGCAGCGCCATGCGTTCATTGGGACAAGATCGAGCTGGTGGATCCAGAGACGTTCAAGAGCACCTCGCGCGCCAACAGGCTGGTGCGAGCGTTGCACGGTCGCCTGGACGGGATGCTGCTCCTTCTAATTTATTTAGAAGTCCGAGCACATTCCGCTCCTCGCACCGTTCGCCATTGCCTCCCACCACTCAAGCAGAAGCTTTGGCGCGGGCTCAACTACTCCTGGATTACCCTCCAATGGCTGACAAGGTCGACGAATGGAGGGCCACCATCCAGAGTCTCATCGGCTTTGCCAACGGCGACACTCCGGTAGTTGTACGCAAGGCAAATGGGAAATGGAGACTTTGTATTGACTTCACAGATGTTAATAAAGCTTGTCCCAAAGACCCATTTCCCTTGCCACGTATCGACCAGATTGTTGACTCCACGGCTGGATGTGATTTGCTTTCATTTCTTGATGCATATTCAGGATATCATCAGATCTTCATGGCAGAAGAGGATGAAGAGAAAACCGCATTCGTTACACCATGTGGCACATACTGTTTCATACGGATGCCTTTCGGTTTGAAGAATGCTGATTCAACGTTTGCAAGAGTAGTCCATGACGCTTTTGAGCCACAAATGCACAGAAATATAGAAGCTTACATGGATGACATAGTGGTCAAGAGCAAGGACAAAGCAACTCTGGTTCAAGATTTGGATGAGACCTTTGCAAATCTGCGCAAGATCAACCTCAAGCTCAACCCCGAGAAGTGCGTGTTTGGAGTTCCTTCTGGCAAGCTTCTCGGGTTCTTCATATCTCAGCGGGGAATTGAAGCCAACCCCGACAAGATCAAGGCCATTGAGCAGATTGAAGCACCAAAGCGCGTCAAGGATGTTCGAAGACTTGCCGGTTGCGTGGCTGCTCTCAGTAGGTTTATCTCTAGGTCTGCTGAGCATGCCCTGCCATTTCAAGATTTTGAAAAAGGCAGGTCCAATGAAATGGACTCCCGAAGCGGAGGCTGCGCTGCAGGACTTAAAGAGATACCTGTCCTCTACTCCAATACTTGTCGCACCTAGGCCACAAGAGAAGTTGCTGCTATACATAGCGGCAACCAGTCAAGTGGTTAGTGCTGCGTTAGTAGCGGAGTGGGAGGCGGCCGACGAACCGGCAACCATGGCAGATACATCCAGCGACAAGCGTGGGGCTTCTCCACAAGCTCGTCCCGATAAGGACGGATCAAGCAGGATTGTAGAAGATTCGAAAAGGATGGTGCAGCGCCAAAGGTACTTTGTCGGTTCCCTTCTGCTGGGGCTAGATCAAGGTACTGTGTGCAGAAATTGCTTTTCGCCTCCTCATGGCCTCGAGAAAGCTGCGCCATTACTTCCAAGCACATGAGATAACAGTTGTCACTCATTTTCCGCTGAAAAGGATATTGCAAAATCTAGAAGCAACAGGCATGATTGTCGAGTCGGCACTGGAACTGTCAAGCTTTGGCCTCAAGTTTGAAAGCACTTCAACTATCCAAAGCAGAGCACTGGCAGAGTTCATAGCAGAATGGACGCCAACGCAAGATGAAGAAATTCCAGAGACGAGCATCCCCGTCAAGGAAGCAAGTAAAGAGTGGCTGATGTACTTTGATGGTGCCTTTCGCTGCAGGCGCCGGTGCTGGCATGCTGCTTATCGCACCCACCGGTGAGCACCTCAAGTACATAGTCCAGATGCACTTTCCCAAGGAGCAAGCAACAAATAATACTGCAGAGTATGAAGGTTTGCTTGCCGGTCTCAGGATAGCAGTGGACCTTGGGATCAGGAAGCTCATTGTCAGGGGTGAATCGCAGCTTGTCGTCCGCCAAGTGAACAAAGATTATCAGAGTCTGTTGATGGAAGCCTACGTTGATGAAGTGAGAAAGCTAGAAGAACACTCTGATGGCCTGTCAAAGTGCGCCGCACTCAAGTTACCTGTGGAACCAGGAATTTTTGTGCTCAAGCTGACTCAGCCAACTGTAATGCTAGCAACTGGACAGAACAAGAAGAGGAAGTTGGTTTCTGGTGACTACTTTCCGGCAGAGCTCCCTGAAGCCGCCGCCAAGAAGGTCTCCAAAATCAATGCAGATATCGCTGAGGAGCAGTCTGCTCCGACAAGCCCTAGGGTTTGTTTCTTGAAGCGACGCCCCGACAAGTTTTGCTCCGCAAGCTTGCCGAGGATCATCAAGCTCCGCTGAGCCGCAGGTTCTTGCCGAGAAGCTGATGTTCCCGCAGCGGCAGATGTGCCTTTAGTTCTTGTTGTCGAGCCGCAAGCTCCAACATGGGCACAAGAGATCGTCCATTTCTTCGGACAGAGAACTTCTCAAGAGCAAGAAGAAGCGGAGAGAGTAGCCCGGCAGTCAAGTATGTACCAGTTTGTCGACAAAGACATTGTACGTAAGAAGACTCAACGGTGTGAAATTGAAGTGTATTCATCGGGAAGATGGATGTAAGTTGTTGGCAGAGATACACGGAGGCATATGTGGTCACCACATTGGCAAGAAGAGCACTTGCCGCAAAGCTTTCCGCAAGGTTTCTTCCGCCGACGGCCTCCGTGATGCAATCGCACAAGTAACCAAGTGTGAAGCGCAAGGCCCATTCCAAGCAGATACACCAGCCAGCTCAAGCTCTCCAAATGATCCCTTTATCCCGCCATTTTCGGTCTGGGGCTCGACATCTCGCCCCTTCCCCGAAGTTGTCGGGGCTTTGAGTACTTGTACGTCAGAATCGACAAGTTCACAAAGTGGCCGGAAGTGGAAGCAAGGAGGAAGGTGACAAGACAACAAGAAATCAAGTTCTTCAGTCAATTGTTTGCCGCTTTGGGATACCTAACCGGATCATCACGGACAACGACACACAATTCACGAAGTCGCACCTTCATGCAATACGCCCAAGATCTTACGCCAAGGTCTGTTTTTCTTCGTTGCTCATCCAAGGAGCAACGGTCAAGGTAAAGGGTAAACGCTGAAGTGCTGCGAGGACTCAAGACCAGAACTTTCGACGGGCTGCACAAGTGCGGAAGAAACTGGATTGAGGAGCTGCCGGTGGTTCTTTGGTCGATCAGACGACGCCAAATCGAGCCATCGCCAAACACCTTCGCCTAGTCTATGGAGCAGAGGCAATTCTCCCACGGAATTCGTGATAATGGGTCACCTCGAGTGCTCGCTATGATGAGCTTGAGCAAGAGCAGCTGCGATAAGATGACGCGCTGCTCCTTGAGGAGGATCGCCTTCAGCCGCCGCATAAGCTGCTCGTTACAAAGAAGCTTTGCGCCGCTACCATAGACGCAGTTAGTGCCGAAGTTTCGAGGAAGGCGACTTTGTTCTTCGGGCGTGTTCATCCGCCAAGAATTCCAACAAGTTGACGCCAAGTGGGAAGGCCCTTATCGGGTGAAACGAGTCACTAGGCCTGGCGCTGTCCGCTTTGAGACCAAGATGGCGCCCGTGAGCAACTCCTGGAATATAGAGCATCTTCATAAGTTTTACCTATAGGCGTGGTTGCCGAACCTGCTCCAAGCAACCACCCTTTTGTACAAGTCTTGCCGATGTTGCATGTAATCCTTTGTACAAAGCCGGGCGCAGACCCGTGCATCAAGAAGCTCATGTGTTACGCAGAAATTGTCAACTTCATGCTTTCATCATCATTTTGCATGTGTTATCCGACATTTTGTGCAGCATCCACACCCGTAAGCAATAACGAGCCACTAGGCTCCATAACTTTATTTTCTTCTTTCTTCTCAAAGAAGGAAGGTTCCTTCGCCCACAAGTTAGCCGGGGAAGGAGAAGATAATGGTGTGGGCCGCCAAGTGTCGCCGAGGAAATATCGCCTTGCCGGGAAGCTTAACGACGTAAAAGCTAAGTTGCCAAAGTTTGAGCAATCAATTTTAAATTTTTAAGTTATCTTCCTCGAACGATAGTACTTTGTATGGAAAACCTGTGCGTGAAGGAACTAACTCGCGGCTGGTTTGCGCTTACTTTGTTTCGAGTCCGCTCAACAACTTAAGTGAGCTGCAACTAGCTTCGATAAGGTTGCTTGTCGGAGGCGGTATCGCCAAGAGGCTGCTGACGTCCCGCACTCAGCGCTCGCAGCAAAGGTGCCTGCACCGACAAGTTCCCTAAAAGCGTAGGGTACAAACATACAAAGGAAGAAATCGAGTAAAGGAAATAACATTGCAATCGTTCGCCTAAGATAGAGTATATTACAAAATAACTTGTCGCAGATCTAATAAGTTGTTCTCCTGAACATGATCAGCAACGACAAGGGAAAGATAAATTTGGCGGCCTAGTCCACGTGGTCGCCATCAACTCTCTTGACTCCGCTCACCCTATCCACAATGGGTGCGACAAGGGCCTTGAGCGCTTCACCGTCAGCAGTTGGCGGCAGGGACTTGAGGACGTTGGTGAAGCTGACGCCTGGATTGCGGAAGGCCACCTTCATCAGCACCTTTTGGAGAGCCCCTGCACAGATTTGGCGCGACTCATCGGCCAGCTGCTTTGGGATCTCTTCCCGAGCAGCCTGGAGAGCCGCCACCACGCCTTGAGGAACAGGCTGAGCTTGGCGCTAGGTTGGAGATGCTCGTCGGTGGAGTACCCGAGGTCCACCATCCCCATCTCCATCAGCTCCTTGTCAATGGCGGCGGCAGATCCACAAGACCCTCCGTCCAAAGGCATCACGCTCTCCTTGAAGGTAGTATATGCTCGTGGTATTCGCCAAGAGCTCCGCATTGGCCTTGATCTTCCAACAAACCCACTTCCCGCTCCTTGGCGCCTGGCCCAGCGCCGCCGCTGTGGTGGACAGCTTCAGCTCAAGATCTGCCTTGGAGTCCTTGGCGGCGCCGAGTTTTTGATCTTCTCAGCGAGACGGCCTCGCAACTCGCCAAGAGTGTAGGCGCCCTTCTCGCCATGCTTCAGCGGTGACCTCCTCGCCGCTCTTCCGAGGGTGGCCTCCAGCTGCGCCACCCTTGTCTCTAACTCCTTCTTGGCGGCCTCGGCAGCTGCAGCAGCGTCCTTTGCCTCCTTGAGTGCTCGCCAATTGATTGCTTCGCTGCAAGATCTTCCTCATAGCTGTCGAGGTTGATCTTCCGCTGCGCCACCGCTTTCTTGCACAAATAGCTTCGCGGCAAGCCTTTGCTGCTCCTCGACCTCGGCCTTCTCCAGATGAAGGCCGGCGCCTCAGCGAAGTTGCTCCGCGCTCGCTATGTCCCGGAGAGTTTCTTTGTTGCGCGCCGGAGCTCTTTCAAGGCTTCTCCATGTCAGCTCCCCCCGCGACAAGTGCTTCCTCGACTCCATTTTAGCTTGTCGGGCGGTAGAGCGACAGCAGCTTCTTCAGCAGCTGCTCCTCCTCGACTCGCCATCGCTGCTGCTTGGCGCGTTAACTAGCGACAGCCCAATGGAGGCGCAGCAGCCTCGTCAAGGTCTCTCCTCGACCGCACCTCGAGCTCGACGCCCATGGAAGCTTGATGAAGACACCGCCGCCGCCTTCAGATAGGGCGCTGGCTGGGGCTCTTCGAGCCTCGGTGCTGCATCGGTGGCGGAGGGATCGGCGGTCGGCGAGAGCCCGGCGCGCCTCGCGGCCTCGAGGTCGTCCAAGACGATCACCGACCTCCCCAGCCTTTGCGCCAAAGAGCCTTGGCGGCCTCCTCGCCGGCGCATCTATCGGCGCCGCCTCCTCCATGTTGGCGGCGTTGCCATTGTTGCCAAGGCCCTCCTTGCCGGCAACCTCGCCCATCGGCTCTCCGGCAGATGGGTCTGATGATCGAAAAAGAAAGAACAGTCAAACAAATGTTCGAAAAGAAGAACAGAAGAAAAGGAACCTAAGGGAAATTTTCAAGCAAGAAGATTACCATGATGGGATCTGTGGGTCGCGGTTTCCACCACCGAGGATCGCTGGCGCTGCCCCTTGTCGGAGAAACATCCCTTATCGGAGAGGCCTCCCTTGCCGGAGAGCGCCCTTGCCGGAGAATTCTCCTTGGCGCGAGTTGAAGCGCATGTAACTTCGGGAGTGACTTCCGGCCTCCCGATGAGGCTGCTCTGCTCCTACACAAATCAACAAGTCGATATCAAGAAGAAGGAGCACCCATGCACACCCAACCGTAAGAAATAAACCAATTACTTACGCTGGGGGCCAGCTGGGGCTACTCAGGAAGGTTGCCGGATCCGCAGGGGTCTCAGACGCTCCTGTCAGCCAAGGAGGATCGCCTTCGATGACAACCACCGGAGTCTTGGCCCTCTTCGACGCTCTCTGAGCCAGCGTCCTGAAAAAGGAAAGGGTTCAAAATGAAGCAAATCAGATACAAGACAAAGCAGCAAATTGAAGAATTACAAGTAATAGCGACAAGATCTTACTCTTCTTCTTCTTCCTGAGCTGAGAGTGGAGAAGTCGAACTCCGCCCGCCTCCCGTGCGATTTAGCTGGAAGAGTAGGCTCCTCGGCGCTTGGCGGTGCGGGAGCCGTGATCCCAAGGTCCCGCCCAGCTTGCTGTGGCGGCGTGAGGCGCCCCGCTGCACGACGGCTGTTGGTCTGCCCGCCGCCCGCCACTTCCCATCCTGGAGGCGCCTTTCAGGAGCTGCGGGCTCCTCCCGCGACAAGTTATCTCAAGGTGGAGGGAGGCGCCCCGCAGGCTCGCTCAGCTCAGCATCGGCTCGGCCTGCTCCTCCTCGCCGCAAACTCCTCTCGATCGGCAAGGCTTGCCGCCGGCTGGCTCGCCTCCTCCACAGTTGAACCCAACACGGCAGCGGCAGCATTGCCGCCGCCTCCAACCTTGTGGCAATGTGCACCATCTCTTGCTCGGTGGTGTCGCTGGTGAGCAACCTCGCTCGCCGGGCGCGATCGGCACCTCTTCCAAGCTGTCAAGAACTGCCACACGATGTCGCCGGAAGGCTCTTGCCAGGTTGGAACGATCCCATGGGAATCGCACAAGGGCATCATGGCGCTGGATGCGGTCAAGCCAAGAATTGTTGCATTAAAGGAACAACCCCTCGCAACATAAACCACTGGGTGATCGGGTCATGCTTGAACAACTCCAGCAGCATTGCATCCAACTCCAAGACAGTGAAGTTCCAATTGAGGCCCGGCGCAACCTCATGATATCCGCCGGGTTTTGGAACTCCCAAGCAGGCCTCCTCCTCTTGCAAGGGAGGCGGCGCGGCGTAAGGAAATCCACGCCAACCGCGCCACGGTGAGTCCGCAAGCCTCGAGGCGCAAGATCCGGTCACAGCTATCTTCAACCTAGCATCCTCCGCGCCAAGTTGCTCCAATTGTTGCCCGCACTATGGGAGTTTGGCGCCGGGCAGTAAAAGGCTGTGGGTCCTCCTCACAATCCAACACCAATCGGCTCTCCACTCTTCCCACTTGCCGCGGAGCTCTCCTTCAAGATAGGATTCTTTCTTGCCGATCCTGGAGATCCAAGCAATTCCTCCGCAAGTGGCTCTCCTCCGCTTCACGCTGGGCATGAAGAAGTGGCGAAAAGGGCTACATTTGGGTGGACTCCACAAAGTTCTCGCAGAGGGTGCGAAACCGCCATGGTCGTAACGGTGTTGGGGTGAAATCAAGGAGGCATAACCCGTAGGTATTCATAACATCGCAGAAGAATTGAAAAGGCGGGCAGAGCCCGCAGAGAAGAAGAGCGCAAGAAGGGATACCCGACGTAACCCTTCGGATGCGGCGGCGAGATCACCTCGCGCTGGTGCGCCCGCTTCCATCGACCGTAAGAGGTAGTACCTCCCGCAGCTCCTTTGCGCCGAGCCGGGATCAAAGAGGGCCCGCCTTGCGCAGCGCCGGCCGATTTCACGCTTTTCCCTTATCGCTTTCGGAGCCATGGCGAGGCGGTGGAGGAGGCCGACGGCGTTGATGGCGCTGTATGGCGATGGGGAGCGGGCGCTGTTTCTTCTCACCAGAGAAGAAAGGGGGGGCGAAGGTGGTTTTTAGATGTGACAGCAATGGCGAGGTGGGGCGCCCTGCCCCGATTCCTCTGCTTATAAGGAGGGAGAGAGGCGGACGCCCGCTTTTCCACTAAAGAAAGCCCCACGATCTCTCCCACGATGCCACGCTCGCGCGGCTGTTCGTGGGGGACGTGGTGGGTCCAGAGCGAGTAACGGCGTGATCTAGGCCACGCGCGTCTGCAGACTGTTTTGGACCTGGCCCAACAGGCTCGGCGCTGTGTGGCCCAGCCCGGGGCTCTGCCGGTGTACTAGAGTAGGGGTACACTAGTATCCCGAACTCGCACGGGCAGTTGCAGCACCCTCGTGGCAAGGTTTGCCTGGTGACCGCCATAAGTCCTCCGCTGCTCCTTTGGAGCCATTCAAGAACAAAGATTCAAGGCCCCGCAAGAGGAGCTTGCCGGAAGGCCACTCAAGGCATGAAGGAAACAAGGCCCCGGCAAGAGGAGCTTGCTGGGAAGGCTTGGTGAGCGACAAGCTACCGAGCACGACAAGGGTTCAGCCACGGCAAGGTACTTGCCGCGGCAGGCAACCTCTCTTCATCTCCGCTCCAGCTCATCCACCAACGTGTCGCCATGGGGCCATTCCAGCGCGGTCAAGAGGCTGTGCAGCCAGCGGGAGCAGCGATAAGCGGTGCCGACAAGCTTACCATCATGGCAAACGGTGGTGCACTTGACGGTCCCTCACAGACTGTTTAGGCGATGTGGACGGGCATTTATTGATCTTGTCCCTTGCCGTCCGAGTTAGGTATAAGGCATCAGACATCGTACAAGTCGGTGTACCAACTACTATTTTTCCATTTGTACCCTCATCTACGTTGCCACCTGTCGGTGACCCCTTGAGCCTATAAAAGGAGGCCCATGTGCAATGTAGAAAGGGTTCGGTTGGTTCGGTTCATTCGACTCATTTGAGACGACACTCACTCAAGCTAGGTTTGGTAGCTCTCATTGCTCCCTAGCAAGAATACAATACAATCAACCAAGCAGCAGTAGGAGTATTATCTCTCCGGAGAGCTCCGAAGCTGGGTAAACTGCTCGTGTGCATCGCCTCGATCTACTCTTCGTGCAATCTCCGCCCCCCTTCGAACCACAAGGGACTCGGTCTGCCAGGTCCCATAGGTGTTCGTGGGTCACGATCAGCTTCCCCGACACAGCGTGCACGCCAGCATGCTGGCGTGAGCAGGGTACGGTCGCCTGGACGGGATGCTGCTCCTTCTAACATAGTTGGAAGTCCGAGCATATCCCGCTCCTCGCGCCGTTCACCACTGCCACCCACCACTCCAGCGGAAGCCTTGGCGAGAGCTCAACTGCTTCTAGACTACCTTCCAACGGCCGACAAGGTCGACGAATGGAGGCCACCATCCAGAGTCTCATCGGCTTTGCCAACGGCGACACTCCGCGGCAACCAACTACATCGCTGCCGCGGCAAGATGACAAGGCACGAGCCGGTGGCGACGAAACATGTGGGGATGCAACAAACATGCACTCTCCACCCCAAAGGCCAAGATCACCAGCTCCTCGGATCCACCTCGACAGCGACTCCACCGCGTCATCGGATCCACGAGCTCGCCGTGATCAGCGCCAAGTTCTTCAAGAACGGTAAGAAGAAGACGCCGAACTCGCATCGAGCGCCAAGAGAAGCGCGACGTCATCCGACCAGCGCTGGCTGGGCCCTCCGTCGACATGCAAGCGCCAGGGAACTAGGTGACTTGTCGACGCTGTAGGTTGCCCTGCGCTCACTCGTGAGCTGCGGCAAGTCCAAAGGGGTCCGACAAGAAAAACTTCAAGCCGGTTGTGCGAGAAGTATGATGGCAGGACACACCCATCGGAGTTCCTCAAGATCTACACCATTGCGGTGCAGGCTGCGGGGACGAGACGACAAGATCCTCGCCAACTACTTCCCCGCCGGTACTCAAGCCAAATGTCGATCTTGGCTCATGCACTTGCCGGACAGTTCCATATCTTCTTGGGCAGATCTATGCCATCGGCCCGTCGGTGTTTTCACAAAGCGCCACAAACCTCATGGCCAAGAGAGTGACCTTCACCTGCTCGCCCAGAAGGAAGGAGAGTCCTTGCGCAAGTTCATCCAGAGATTCAGCCGTGTACACTACAACATCCCAGATGTCCACCCTGCCGCGGTAATCAGCGCGTTTCATCAGAACGTGCGGAACCGCAGGATGAGGGAGGAGATGGCGATGTGCAAAGTCAAGGACGTCAGTGAGCTGTATGCCTTGGCCGACAAGTGTGCACGTCTTGAGGAAGGAAGAAGACTCCGTGAGAGAATGCGAAGCAGGATCTGATAGGAGGAGACCGCCCGGCAAAGAAGAGCGGTGACGGAACAATGTAAAGAAGAAGAGCAAAGAAGTACTAGTTGTCGAGCAGTCCGGCAACGGAGGTGGCGCCAAGAAGGCCAAGGTTGGTGGCTCCGGCAAGGAGGTTGCCGCTGGCACCGACCGCCAAGCTGTGGCGGCCGCCGACAAGCAGGACAGCTCCAACAGACAGTACTGCAAGATTCACCGCACCAAGGTCCATGACCTCCAGAGCTGCAAGAAGGTCGAGCAGCTTGTTGAACAGCAGAAGGCTGAGTACGAGCGGCGCGACAAGGAGAAGGCCTAGGAAGGTACTGGGGGAGTTAGCAAGAAGCGACCCGGCCGGGGAGGACGCCGCAGCAAAGCCAAGCATTGGCAAGGAGACAGACCTCCCCGCGGCCGCGACAAGGATGAAGACGACGACGATGATGAAGATATGGAAGACGATGAGACTGATGAGCAGGAGTTTCAGAAAGCCACAGAGGTCCTCTGCGTTGACGGCGGTGCTTCTCTGCATACTTCACACCGCCAACTCAAGCAATGGATGCGGAAGTTAATGCAGCAGAACCATCCGTAGAGTCACGCAAGCCTCTCGAAATGGTCCAAGACGCCTATCATCTTTGATATTGAGGACCACCCCGATCGATAATCTGCGGTCGGGTGCTTGCCGATGTTGGTCTCACCAACTATCCGCAACCTCAAGGTCACCAAGATGCTAGTTGACGGCGGGGCCGGCTTAAACCTGATCTCCTCCGCGGTGCTCCAGAAGCTTCAGATCCCTGACAGCGAGCTCGAAGAGACCGGCACTTTCCAAGGAATCAACCCGGGAAGGAGCAAGCCGAAGGGGAAGATCACGTTGCCGGTAACATTTGGCAGCGAGCTAAACTTCAGGACTGAGAGGGTCACGTTCGACGTTGCTGATTTTCCATTACCTTACAATGGGATACTCGGCCGTCCAGCGCTCGCCAAGTTCATGGCAGCCTCTCATTATGCATACAACTTGCTCAAGATGCCAGGCCCAATAAGTGTCATTTCTGTCCATGGCGACAAGAAGGATGCTCTTATCTGCGCCGACAAGATTTACCGGGAGGCGGCAGCTGCAACAGATAGCAAATCACTTGCCGCTAAAGCTCCCGGGAAGAAGAAGAGAGCCAAGACCACTTTGTCCGGCAAGAGCTCTGATGCCCACTCCGGCAAGCGCACCTCTTCGGAGTGCTGCGCCACCGCCGAGGACGCACCATCGAGCTCCACCGCAAGTGCAAGAAGACGATGGCAGCTCCCCAAGACCAAGAAGGTGCCCGCCAAGGAGGACGGCACTGGTGGTACCTTCACCATCGCTGCCACTCTCGACCCTAAATAGGAAGGCGCCGTTGTTTTCTCTGCGGGCTAACGCCGACGTGTTTGCATGGCAACCGTCGACATCCCCGTGTTCCTGTGAAAGTAATTGAGCATCACTTAGCTGTCTGTCCTCGCGCGCGCCCGTCAAGCGTAAAGTCGAAGCGTGCAAAGGAGCGCCAAGAATTCATTGCGTAAGAAATCAAGAAATTGGAAGCAGCAGGCCTTGTCGAGGAGTGCTCCATCCCACGTGGTTGGCCAATCCTGTAGTTGTATCGCAAGGCAAATGGGAAATGGAGACTTTGTATCGACTTCACATATGTTAATAAAGCTTGTCCCAAAGACCCATTTCCTTGCCGCGATCGACCAGATTGTTGACTCCATGGCTGGATGTGATTTGCTTTCATTTCTTGATGCATACTCAGATATCATCAAATCTTCATGGCGAAGAGGATGAGGAAAACCGCATTCATCACTCCATGTGGCACATACTGTTTTATACGGATGCCTTTTGGGCTAAAGAATGCTGGTTCAACGTTTGCAAGAGTAGTCCATGACGCTTTTGAGCCCCAAATGCACATAAATGTAGAAGCCTACATGGATGACATAGTGGTCAAAAGCAAGGACAGGGCAACTTTGGTTCAAGATTTAGATGAGACCTTTGCAAATCTGCGCAAGATCAACCTCAAGCTCAACCCCGAGAAGTGCGTGTTTGGAGTCCCTTCCGGCAAGCTTCTCGGGTTCTTCGTGTCTCAGCGGGGAATTGAAGCCAATCCCAACAAGATCAAGGCCATTGAGCAGATTGAAGCTCCAAAGCGCGTCAAGGATGTACGAAGACTTGCCGGTTGCGTGGCTGCTCTCAAAGAGGTTTATCTCTAGGTCTGCTGAGCGCCTCGCCATTTTTCAAGATTTTGAAAAAGGCAGGTCCAATGAAATGGACTCCCGAAGCGGAGGCTGCGCTGCAGGACTTAAAGAGGTACCTGTCCTCCACTCCAATACTTGTCGCACATAGGCCACAAGAGAAGTTGCTGCTATATATAGCGGCAACCAATCAAGTGGTTATTGCTGCGTTAGTAGCATAAAGGGAGGCGGATGATGAGCCGGCAACCAAGGCAGATGCATCCAGTGACAAGCAGGGGGCTTCATCGACAAGCTCTGGTCTCGACAAGGACGGATCTGCGCAGACATGCGAGAAGATACAGAAAAGGATGGTGCAGCGCCCAGTTTACTTTGTCAATTCCCTTCTGCAGGGGGCTAGGTCAAGGTACTCTGGTGTGCAGAAATTGCTTTTCGCCTCCTCATGGCCTCGAGAAAGCTGCGCCATTACTTCCAAGCACATGAGATAACAATCGTCACTCGCTTCCATCAAGAGGATATTGCAAAATCCAGAAGCAACAGGCAGGATTGTCGAGTGGGCACTGGAATTGTCAAGCTTTGGCATCAAGTTTGAAAGCACTTCAACTATCCAAAGCAGAGCATTGGCAGAGTTCATAGCAGAATGGACGCCAACGCAAGATGAAGAAATTCGAGATGAGCATCCCGTCAAGGAAGCAAGCAAAGAGTGGCTGATGTACTTTGATGGTGCCTTCGCTGCAAGGCGCCGGTGCCAAGCGCGGTTGCTTATCGCACCCACCGGTGAGCACCTCAAGTACATAGTCCAGATGCACTTTCCCAAGGAGCAAGCAACAAACAATACTGCAGAGTATGAAGGTTTGCTTGCCAGTCTCAGAATTGCCGTAGACCTTGGGATCAAGAAGCTCATTGTAAGGGGTGACTCGCAGCTTGTCGTCCGCCAAGTGAACAAAGATTATCAGAGTCCGTTGATGGAAGCCTACGTTGATGAAGTGAGAAAGCTAGAAGAACACTTTGACGGCCTGCAAATGGAACATGTGCCAAGAGCTCAGAATGATATTGCTGATGGATCGTTAAAGTGCGCCGCGACTCAAGTTACTGTGGAACCAGGGATTTTGTGCTCAAGCTGACTCAACCGACTGTAACACCATCAACTGGACAGAACAAGAAGAGGAAGTTGATTTCTGGTGACTATTTTCCGGCAGAGCTCCCCGAAGCCGCCACCAAGAAGGTCCCCAGGATCAATACCAAAAATGCTAAGGGGCAGTCTGCTCCGACAAGCCATAGGGTTTGTTCCGTTGAAGCAGACGCCCCGACAAGTTTTGTTCGCAAGCTTGCCGGGAACATCAAGCTCCGCCCAACCACGTGTTCTCGCCAGAGAAGCTGATGTTCCCGCAGCAGCAGATGTGCCTTTAGTCCTTGTTGTCGAGCCGCAAGCTCCAACATGGGCGCAGCAGATTGTCCATTTCCTTGCACGGAGAACTTCCCAAGAGCAAGAAGAAGCGGAAAGAGTAGCCCGACAGTCAAGTATGTACCAGTTTGTCGACAAAGACGCTGCATGTAAGAAGACTCAACGGTGTGAAGTTGAAGTGTATTCACCGGAAGATGGATGAAGTTGTTGGCAGAGATACATGGAGGCATATGTGGTCACCACATTGGCGAAGAGCACTTGCCGCAAAGCTTTCCGCAAGGTTTCTTCCGCCGACAGCCCTCCAGATGCAACTCGCACAAGTAACCAAGTGTGAAGCGTGCAGGCCCATTCCAAGCAGATACACCAGCCAGCTCAAGCTCTCCAGACGATCCCTTTATCCCGCCATTTTCGGTCTGGGGGCTCGACATCCTCGGCCCCTTTCCCCGAGCTGTCGGGGGCTTTGAGTACTTGTACGTTGTAATCGACAAGTTCACAAAGTGGCCGGAAGTGGAAGCAGTGAGGAAGGTGACAAGACAACAAGCGGTCAAGTTCTTCAGTCGATTGTTTCCGCTTTGGAATTCCTAACAGATCATCACCGACAACGGCACACAATTCACGAGTCGCACCTTCATGCAGTACGTCCAAGATCTTGGCGCCAAGGTCTGCTTCGCTTCTGTTGCTCATCCGAGAAGCAACGGTCAAGCGGAGAGGGCAAATGCTGAAGTGCTGCGTGGGCTCAACACCAGAACTTTCGATAGGCTGCACAAGTTCGGAAGAAACTGGATTGAGGAGCTGCCGGTGGTTCTTTGGTCGATCAGGACGACGCCAAATCGAGCCACTGGCCAGACACCTTTCCCTCTAGTCTACGGAGCAGAGGCAGTTCTCCCCACGGAACTCGTATACGGGTCGCCTCGAGTACTCGCTTATGATGAGCTTGAGCAAGAGCAGCTGCGACAAGATGACACGCTGCTCCTTGAGGAGGATCGTCTTCAGGCTGCTGTACGAGCTGCTCGTTACCAGCAAGCTTTGCGTTGCTACCATAGCCGCAAAGTTAGTGCCAGAAGTCTCGAGGAAGGCGACCTTGTTCTTCGGCGCGTTCAGTCCGCCAAGAATTCCAACAAGTTGACGCCAAGGTGGGAAGGCCCTTATCGGGTGAAACGAGTCACTAGGCCTGGCGCTGTCCGCCTTGAGACCGAAGATGGCATTCCGGTGAGAAACTCCTGGAACATTGAACATCTTCGTAAGTTTTACCCATAGAGTGCGGTTGCTGGAACCTGTTCCGGCAACCACCTTTTGTACAAATCTTGCCGATGTTGCATGTAATCCTTTGTACAAAGCCGGGCGCAGACCCCGTGCATAAATAAAGCTCATGTGTTGTGCACAACTTGTCAATTTCATGCTTTCATAATTATTTTTGCATGTGTTGTCTAACATTTTGTGCAGCATCCACACCCGGTAAGCAATAACGAGCCACAAGGCTCCATAACTTTATTTTCTCTTCTTTCTCTTTCTCAAAGAAAGGAAGGTTCCTTCGCCCACAAGTTAGCCGGGGGGAAGGAGAAGATAATGGTGTGGGCCACCGAGCGTCGCTTGAGGAAGTTTCGCCTTACCGGGAAGCAAACGACAGAAAAGCTAAGTTGCCAAAGTTTGAGCAATCAGTTTTTAAATTTTCAAGTTATCTTCCTCGAACGATAGTACTTTGTAAGGAAAACCTGTGCGCGAAGGAACCAACTCGTAGCTAGTCGCGCCCTTACTTTGTTTTGAGTCCGCTCAACAACTTGAGTGAGCTGCAACTAGTTGCGACAAGGTTGTTTGTCGGAGGCAGCACCGCCAAGAAGCTGCCGACGTTCGCACTCGGGCCATGGCAAAGGTGCCCGCGCCGACAAGTTCCCTAAAACCGTTGGGCACAAACATACAAAGGAAGGAATCAAGTAAAGGAAATAACATTGCAATCATTGCCTAAGATAGAGTTATATTACAAAAATAGCTTGTCGCAGATCTAATAAATTGTTCTCCTAAACATGATCAGCAGCGACAAGGAAAGATAAAATTGGCGGCCTAGTCACGCGGGTCGCCATCAACCCGCTTGATCTTGCCCACCTTGTCCACAATGGGTGCGACAAGGGCTTTGAGCGCCTCCACATCGGCATCTGGCGGCAAGGATCTGAGGACGCCGTTGAGGTTGAGGCCTTGATTGCGGAAGGCCACCTTCATCAACACCTTCTGGAGAGCTCCTGCGCAGATCTGGCGCGATTCCTCGGCCAGCTGCTTTGGGATCTCTTCCCGAGTCGGCTGGAGAGCCGCCACCACGCCTTGAGGAACAAGCTGAGCTTGGCGCTGGGTTGAGACGCTCGTCGGAGGAGTACCGAAGATCCACCATCCCCAGCTCCATCAGCTCCTTGTCGATGGCGGCGGTGGTATCCACAAGACCCTCCGTCCAGTGCATCACGTTCTCTCTGAAGGTGTTCTGGGCGGTCGTAGCACTCGTCAGCAGCTCCTCGACGGTCTTGATCTTCTCCAACAGGGCCACCTCCCGCTCCTTGGCGCCGTCCAGCGTCTGCACCAGGGTGGTCAGCTTTAGCTCAAGATCTGCCTTGGAGTCCTTGGCGGCATCGAGCTCTTTGATCCTTTCAGCGAGACGGCCCTGCAACTCCCCAAGAGTGTAGGCGTCCTTCTCGCGCTCGTGCTTCAGCGTAGCAAGCTCCTCGCCGCTCTTCTGGAGGTTGGCCTCCAGCTGCGTCACCTTTGTCTCCAACTCTTTCTTGGCGGCCTCGGCAGCTGCAGCAGCATCTTTTGCTTCCTTGAGAGCTCTGCCTATTGATTGCTCGCGCGCGCAAGCTCTTCCTCATAGCTGTAAAGATTGATCTTCCGCTGCGCTAACTCGCCTTCTTGCGCAGATAGCTTCTCGGCAGCAAGCCGTTGCTGCTCCTCGACCTCAGCCTTCTCAAGGATGAAGGCTGTGCGCTCTTCAGCGAGTCGCTCCCGCTCTTCTGCTACGTTCCGGAGAGCTTCTTGGTTGGCACCTCAGAGCTCTTCTGCGCGCTTCTCCATGTCCGCTCCCGACCTCACGACAAGTGCTTCCCGGGACTCCAATTTGGCTTGTCGGGCGCGGTAGAGCGACAACAGCTTCTTCAGCAGCTGCTCCTCCTCAGACTCGCCGCTGCTGCTGCTTGGCGCGTCAACCAGCGACAGCCCAGCAGAGGTGAGCAGCTCTTCGTCAAAGGTCTCCCGTTCGACCGGCGCCCTGGAGCTCGACGTCCAGGGGAGCTTGATGAAGACGCCGTCACCGGCCTTCAGATAGGCGCCGGGCTGGGGCTCTTCGGAGCCTGACGCTGCACCGGTGGCGGAGGGATCGGCGGTCGGCGTAGCGCCTGGCGCTCCTGCGGCCTCAGGGTCATCAATACGATCGGCGGACCCCTCGCCAGCCTGTGCGGCGGCAGCCTTGGCGGCCTCTTCGCCGGCGGATCCATCGGCACCAGCCTCTTCCTCCATGGTGGCGACGTCGTCAGTGTTTCCGCGCGCGTCCTCCTCGCCGGCGACCTTAGTCTCCATCGGCTCTGCGGCAGATGGATCTGACGATCAGAAAAAAAAGAACAGTCAAGCAAATGTTCGAAAAGAGAAACAGAAGAAAAAGAACCCAAGGGAAATTTTTCGTCAAAAGGATTACCTGCGATGGGATCTGCAGCCATGGTCTCGACAACCGGAGGATCACTGGTGCTGTCCCTCGCCGGAGAAGTCTCCCTTGCCGGAGAACGCTCCCTTGCCGGAGAATTCTCCCTTGGCGGCGTAGTTGAAGCAGATGGTATTTCGGGAGCGGCTTCCGGGCACTCCTGATGAGGCTGCTCTGCTCCTACACAAATCAACAAGTCAGATATCAGCAAAGAAGGAGCACCCATGCACACCTAACCGTAAGAAATAAACCATATACTTACTGGGGCTATCTTTGGGGCTGCTTTGAGGAAGGGTTGCGGGTCCGCAAGGGGTCTCAGACGCGCCTCCTGTTGCCACGGGGGGATCGTCTTCGATGACAACCACCGGGGTCTTGGCTCTCTTCGACGCTCTCTGGGCCAGCGTCCTGAAAAGGAAAGAGTTCAGAATGAAGCAAATTAGATACAAGACAAAGCAACCAAATTGAAGAAATACAAGCACAGCATAGAAGCTTACTCTTCTTCTTCTTCCTCGTCGGAGCTGGCGCGGAGAGATCAAATTCGGCTCGCCTCCGTGCGAAGAGGCGGAGGAGTGGGTTCTCTTGACCGCTTGGTGGGGGCAGCGGTGGCACGAGAAGATCCCGCCTCAGTTGTTGCAGCGGTGTGGGGTGCTCCCGCGGCAAAGATGCTTGCATGGTGGAGCGCGTCGCCGCGCTTCGGCTGTTGGCCCGTCTGCCGCCCGTCACTTCCCCGCCTTGCGGAGACGCCTTCTTGGTGGAGCTGTGGGCTCTGCTCGTGGCAAGCTACTTGAAGGTGTGGAGGAGGCGCCCTCGGCAGACTCGCTCGGCTCAACTTCGGGCTCGGCCTGCTCCTCCTCGACGGCAAGCTCCTCTCGATCGGCAAGGCTTGCCGCCTGTGCCTCCTCCACGTTGAACCCGAATTCGCCAGCAGCAGCAGCTGCTGCCGCCTCCTCCAGCCTGGTGGCAATGCGCTGCATCTCGGTGTCGGTGGTATCGCGGGTGAGCCATTTCTGCTCGTCGGGGCGGATCGGCACTTCTTCCAAGCTATTGAAGAACTGCCGCACGACGTCGTCCGCAGGCTCTTGCCAGGTTGGAACGATCCCATGCGAATCGCACAACGGCATCATTGCACGGATGCGGTCGAGCGAAGAGTTGTTGCACAATGGGACGACTCCCCTCGGAAACCTAAACCACTCGGGGTGATCGGGGTCGTGCTTGAACAGCTCCAAGAGCATCGCATCCAACTCCAAGACAGTGAAATTCCGGTTGAGGCCCGGCGCAGCTCGATGATGTCCGCGCGATTTTGGAACTCCCAAGCAGGTCTCCTCCTCTCCTGCAAGGGAAGCGCGGCGGCGAAGGAAATCTGCGCCAATGGCGCCTACAGTGAGTCCGGCAAGCCTGAGGCGCAAGATCCGGGTCACAGCAATCTTCAACCTAGCATCCTCCGGCGCCAAGTTGCTCCAATCGTTGCCGCACACTATGGGAGTTTGGCGCTAGGCAGTGAAGGGTTGCGGGTTCTCCTCAACGATCCAACACCAATCGGCTCTCCACTCCTCCCACTTGCTGCGGAGCTCTCCTTCCACTTGGCGCTAGGCATTGGGGGTGAAATCAAGGAGGCGAAGCCCGTAGGTGTTCATGATGTCGCAGAAGAATTCAGAGAAGGGCGGGCAGAGCCCGCAATAGAAGAAGAGAGCGAAGAAGGGGTACCCGCCCGAAGCCAACTCTGATGCGGCGGAGAGTACCTTCGTGCGCGGATGCGCCCGCGTCTCCGTCGACCAGAAGAGGTAGTAGCCCTCTCTCAGCTCCTTTGCGTCGAGCTGGGGGGAAGACGGCCCGCTCCTTTCGCAGCGCCGCGAGCCGCTGCGCCTCGGCCGACTACACGCCCTTCCCCTTGTCAGCTTTCGGAGCAATGGCGGAGGTGGTGGAGGAGACCGACGGCGTTGATGGCGCTGGTGGCGATGGGGGGCGGAGCGTTGTTCTCTTCAGACTAGAGAAGAAGGGGGGAGCGGCGGTGGTTTTCGAGATGGGACAGCAAATGGCGAGGTGGGCGACCTGCCCATGTTTCCCCTGCTTATAAGGAGGGAGAGGGGGCGGACGTTCCGCTTTTCCAATTAAAGAAACCCCCACGATCTCTCCCACGATGCCACGTTTGGCGCGTGCTGTTCGTGGGGGACGTGGTGGGTCCGGAGCCATTTAAGGCGTGATCTAGGCCGAGCGTGCCCGTGCACTGTTTTGGGCCTGGCCCAACAGTGCTCGGCACCGTGTGTAGCCCAGGCCCGGGGGCTCCTGTCGGTGTACTAGAGTAGGGGTACCCTAGTATCCCGAAATCGTGCACGGGCAGTTGCAGCACCCCGCGGCAAGGCTTGCCTAGTGACCGCCGAGGTCCTCCATGGTTCCTCTGGAGCCATTCAAAAACAAAGTATTTAAGTCAAGGAAAGAAGGCCCCGGCAAGAGGAGCTTGCCGGGAAGGCCACTCAAGGCACGCAGAAGACAAGACCCCGGCAAGAGGAGCTTGCCGGGAAGGCTCGGTGAGCGACAAGCTTCCGGGCGCGACAAGGCGCTTGCCGTGGCAGGCAACCTCTCTTCATCTCCGCTCCAGCTCATCCACCAACGTGTCGCCATGGGACCATTCCAGGCGTGCGTGTCAAGAGGCTGTGCAGCCAGCGGAGCAGCGGTAAGCGGCCGACAGAGTGCCATCGTGGCAAGCGGTGGCGCCCCTGACGGTCCCTTTCTGCACTATTTAGGCGACATGGACGGGCATTTAATGCTTTTGTCCCTTGCCGTCAGAGTTAGGTAGAATACACTGTACAAAGTAGCCGTACCAACCGCAACTCATTTTCCCATTTTGCCCTTGTCTACGTTGCCACCTGTTGGTGACCCCTTGAGCCTATAAAAGGAGGACCATGCGCAACGTAGAGGAGGTTGGGTTCGACTCATTCGAAACTAGAGACACTCACGCTAGGTTTTGTAGCTCTCTGTGCTCCCTAGCAAGAACACAATACAATCAGACAAGCAGCAGTAGGAGTATTATCTCTCCGGAGAGCTCCGAAGCTGGGTAAACTGCTCGTGTGCATCGCCTCGATATGCTCTTTGTGCAATCTCCGCCCCCCACCGAACCGAAAGGGACTCGGTCCGCCGGTCCCATAGGTGTTCGTGGGTTACGATCAGCCTCCCCGACAAACCAGATGTACAACTGTCACAGCAGTTGGAACTGGTCTACCAAATCATTGTCTTCACCAAGCCTACTGGTTCTATTTCCTCAACTCTTCCATTTCCTCATTACTGTGTTGTGTACTTGTTCATATCTGTTTTTGAAGACTTTGACTGAAGATTTTCTCAATTTCCTCAGTTCAATTTCTTCAGTCTGATTGTCTTCATCCTGTGTTATCCTGTGTTTACGCTTTCTGTACTCTGTGCTTGTCTTCATTTCTTCATGATGACCATGCTTGTGTTCTGTTATGTTTACATCTGAGTACTTATTCCGCTGCAAGTCGTTCTTCACTCAGGAATTTCCTCACCCACAAATTCCTTAGTGAAGAATTCATAAAAATCGCCTATTCACCCACCCTCTAGTCGATATAACGCACTTTCACTTACGCTCCTTGGATTATGAGATTCCTCAGAACAAGGTCTTCACTCAACTACAAGGCTAACTTTCAAAATCATCTCAGCTACTTGCCCCCCATTGAAGTCCTCAAATGGACATTTTCCTCAGCTGATGAAAAGGGCAAGGCCACTGCTGTTATTGATGAAGGCATTCGTCCATTGGATTTTCAGTTCCGCAAAGCTGCATTCTACTCCACCAATGATGACTCTGCCACTCATGACTCTACTGCCAATGCTTCAAAGCAAAATCCTCAAGGCACAGTTCCAAGGGTGATGACTGATCGTGAGCTTCTCCTCAGTCTTCAATAGAAGGTCGATCGCAACCACAAATGGGTTAAGCGTCAGTTTGGGTTAATTCTTCACAACATGACTGCTACACACAATGCAGTGAAGAAAAACCATTACTACCTCCATGAAGTCTTCGGTCGCACCTGGGCTGTTCTGTCACATCTTTATGGTGAAGAAGATCTGAAGCAAATGGGTCTCAAGCAGGACTTTGACTGGTCTCAACCACCAGCGAAGAAATTCAAGAAAGTCAAAGTTCCCTCCTTGGTGGCCAGCTCATATTCTTCATCACGCGACATTGATCAGCATGAAGATTTGGACGACACTGCGGCAGGCCCTACTACAACAACCGACCCCAACAACGCTAGTGCTCCTTCATCAACATGATATTCTTCAGGGGCGTTAGTCCTCATTTTTTGATCCTTTTGGTCATTCAATGACAAAGGGGGAGAAATTTGAGTTAGTCTTCAAGCGGGTCTACATATATGGGCGTTTTTTTTGCTAAGTTACAACTCTCGTTCTCTTGAAGAGTTTGCTGGATCGAGTTGTAATCTTAAACCCGATTGTGGTCTGGTACTTTTGTTGTGTTCTTCTGCATGCTTACCCTCATATATGTTAATGCACGCATGTTGAATTACATCAGTGACCATATTTCATCATGCATTTCAAATTCTTCATATTATATGTTAAATGCGTCTATGAATTATAAGATATAGGGGGAGATCTCCATGGTTCTACTTTTCAAGTGTGCATTGCTTCAAAAGCAAATTCCTCACTATGCACAACTTCAGGGGGAGTTCTTCTATATCTTGCAATCAAATTCCTCAATATTAGTGTTTACACTTCATATGTTTTATCCCCGTTGAAAACTTAACCTATATTGTCATCAATCACCAAAAAGGGGGAGATTGTAAGTGCATCTAGTGCCCCTTATTGATTTTGGTGTATTGAAGACTTATAGGTTAAGGAACTAATGTGTTTGTGAGTGTACACAGGTCTATAAGTCTATGAGGAGTTTGATATTTACAGAGAAAGTCGGCCCCTAAAAATGAATGTCTTCAACTGAAGACTTTGGATTTCTGAAGATTTTCTGAAGACTTTGAAAGTGAAGAAATTGGGGTGACCCTGAAGACTTGGTATTCATGCGAGGAACATGAAGCGTGAAGACTTTTGTTTTCGTAGTTTCATTTTCTATTTCTTGAGTCATAGGAAACATCGTACTGTCAAAGGGGGTCGAGGAAAAACTAAGGAAAAGTTTCCATGTGATGCTCATCTCAAAATCCTATACCTACCAATCCCTTCGAGTGAAGCCATTGGAAATCTCATACAGTTCAGTCAATTTCTTCAGTGACAGAGACGAAGTTCTTCTAGTCCCTGAGGAATTTGTTCTGACTGAGGAGTTAGGAATTCACTAGTGCGGATTGCCTACAAGTGAGGAACATGATAGCCCTGAGGAATTTGATAGTCAAATTTCCGACCGTTGTTGTGCTACGCACCAGCTGTCCCAAAATATCTACCCACCTAACTGCCATATCATTGAAGGGCATTTATGTCTTATCATGCCGGGCTGCTCCCTAGGCTATAAATAGCCACCCCCTACAACCACTAGCTGGTTGGTTGCTCCGAGAGAAACTAACACTTGTCATTTGAGAGCATCCAATCCTCTGAGGAATTTGAGCGAAAATCATCAAGTGAGGAAAACCCAAACCCAAACACCTACAACCCAAAGTGATTGAGCATCACTGAAGAGATTGATCCTACGTGGATCCGACGCTTGTTACCTTTGAAGACTGTGCATCTTCCAGATGGTTAGGCGTCATGGTCTAGAGCATCCAAGAGGAAATTGTGGATCACCGAGTGACCGAGTTTGTGAAGGTTTGGAAGTCACCTGAAGACTTACCACGAGTGATTGGGTGAGGTCTGTGTGACCTTAGCTCAAGGAGAATACGGTGAGGACTGTGTGTCCTCAGGTTTAAATACCTAGCCGCTCCAACCAGACGTACAACTGTCACAACAGTTGGAACCGGTCTACCAAATCATTGTCTTCACCAAGCCTACTGGTTCTATTTCCTCAACTCTTTCATTTCCTCTTTACTGTGTTGTGTGCTTGTTCATATCTGTTTGAAGACTTTGACTGAAGACTTTCTCAATTTCCTCAATTCAATTTCTTCTGTCTGTTTGTCTTCATCCTATGATTACGCTTTCTGTACTCTATGCGCGTTTTCATTTCATCATGATGAACATGCTTATGCTCTGTTATGTTTGAATCTGAGTACTTATTCCGCTGCAAGTAGTTCTTCTCCTCACCCTGGAATTCCTAAGTGAAGAACTCATAAAAATCGCCTATTCACTCCCCTCTAGTCGACTTAACGCACTTTCAGCAACCTTCTATACCCGCGAGATCCTATCTTGGGGCCTTTTCCGGCGCTCCGTCGGAGGGGGAATCGATCACGGAGGAATTCTACATCAACACCATAGCCTCTCCGATGATGTGTGAGTAGTTTACCACAGACCTTCGGGTCGATAGTTATTATCTCGATGGCTTCTTCTCTCTCTTTGGATCCAAATACAAAGTTCTCCTCGATTCTCTTGGAGATCTATTCGATGTAATACTTTTTGCGGTGTGTTTGTCGAGATCCGATGAATTGTGGGTTTATGATCAAGATTATCTATGAACAATATTTGGTTCTTCTATGAATTCTTTTATGTATGTTTTGATAGCTTTGCAAGTCTCTTCGAATTATCAGTTTGGTTTGGCCTACTAGATTGATCTTTCTAGCTATGAGAGAAGTGCTTAGCTTGTTCAATCTTGCGGTGTCCTTTCCAAGTGACAACAGGGGCAGCAAGGCACATATTGTATTGTTGTAATCGAGGATAAAAAGATGTGTTTTATATCATATTGCTTGAGTTTATCCCTCTACATCATTTCATCTTGCTTAATGCGTTACTCTATTCTTATGAACTTAATACTCTAGATGCATGCTGGATAGCAGTCGATGTGTGGAGTAATAGTAGTAGATGCAGAATGGTTTCGGTCTACTTGTCACGGACGTGATGCTTATATACATGATCTTGCCTAGATATTCTCATGACTATTCACTTTTCTATCAATTGCTCGACAGTAATTTGTTCACCCACCGTAGAATTTTCTATCTTGAGAGAAGCCACTGGTGAAACCTATGGCCCTCGGGTCTATCTTCCATCATATAAGTTTTCGTTCTCTTTTATTTTGGAATCTTTACTTTCCAATCTATATCATAAAAGTACAAAATATTTATGTTATTATCTCAATCAGATCTCACTTTTGCAAGTGGCTGTGAAGGGATTGACAACCCCTTTATCGCGTTGGTTGCAAGGTTCTTATTTTTTTTGTGCAGGTACGAGGGATTTGCGTGTTGTCTCCTACTGGAATTGATACCTTGGTTCTCAAAAACTGAGGGAAATACTTACGCTACTTTGCTGCATCACCCTTTCCTCTTCAAGGGAAAACCAACGCATGCTCAAGAGGTAGCAAGAAGGATTTCTGGCGCCGTTGCCGGGGAGATCTACGCACAAGTCAAGAAATACCAAGTACCCATCACAAACTCTTATCCCTCGCATTACATTATTTGCCATTTTCCTCTCGTTTTCCTCTCCCTCACTTCACCCTTGCCGTTTTACTCGCCCTTTTTCCGTTCGTCTCTTTTTGCTTGCTTCTTGTGTCCCCGTGTGTTAGATCGCTTGCTTCGTCATTATGGCCAGTCCTTTATCTGCTCCTTTGTCTCCCGAGTTTGAAGTTGTTCACTTCAAACAAAGACAAGGAGAAAAATTAAAAGATGCTTCGCATAGGATGATGGAATCTTATGGCAGTTGCACCTTAGAGGTGAATTTTAGAATTTTACTCCGCAATTTTTATGTTGGACTAAATATGTCCCATAGACAACTTTTGGATTGTGTTGCCAAAGGAAATTTTATTGAAATTGATCCCAGTATTGCGCATGAAATTATAGAGGGAATAGTGGGAACACTACCTCAACAAAAGGGACCACATCATACTCAGGAAGAGACATAAGTTTTTGAGAAGATTTGTGAAGTAACGAAAATTTTACAAAAGTCTCTTGAACCTCTTAAGAGTGTTAGTGGAAATCTTCACCGCATGAATATGTTGATCACCCTTTGCAATAAGCGGTTGGATTTGTTAGATCTAAAAATTTCCGAATATGAAGTAATACGCAAAGAACCTGCCAGATTCGAGCATGACTCTGCTAAAAAAATAAAAACCGAAGATGGAAATACCTAGATCTATTCTTGTTTTTATGCCTAGCTAGGGGCGTTAAACGATAGTGCTTGTTGGGAGGCAACCCAATTTTATTTATGTTCCAGTTTAGTAATAAATAATTCATTTGGCCTCTGGTTAGATGTGGTTTTATGTTTTAATTAGTGTTTGTGCCAAGTAGAACCAATAGGATCTTCTTGGGTGATAATTGTTTGATCTTGCTGAAAAAGACAGAAACTTTGCGCTCATGAAAATAATTGTTTCAATTCACCAGAACGTGATAAATTGCCAATTATTTTTGCAGTAGATCAATATACAAATTTTTCAGGTTGTCCTAGTTTTTCAGAATTTTTGGAGTTCCACAAGTATTCGAACAAATCAGATTTCTACATACAGTTCTGTTTTTGATAGATTCTGTTTTTCGTGTGTTGTTTTCTTATTTTAACGAATCTATGGCTAGTATCGGGGGGTATGAATCATAGAGAAGTTGGAATACGGTAGGTTTAACACCAATATAAATAAAGAATGAGTTAATTACAGTACCTTAAAGTGTTGGTTTGTTTTATTTCGCTAACGGTGCTCATGAGATTTTCTGTTGAGCTTTGTGTTGTGAAGTTTTCAAGTTTTTGGGTAAAGATTTGATGGATTTTGGAACAAGGAGTGGCAAGAGACTAAGCTTGGGGATGCCCAAGGCACCCCAAGGTAAAATTCAAGGATAACCAAAAGCCTAAGCTTGGGGATGCCCCGGAAGGCATCCCTTCTTTCGTCTTCGTCTATCGGTAACTTTACTTGAGGCTATATTTTTATTCACCACATGATATGTGTTTTGCTTGGAGCTTCTTGTATGATTTGAGTCTTTGATTTTTAGTTTACCACAATCATCCTTGCTGTACACACCTTTTGGAGAGACACACATGATTTGGAATTTATTAGAATACTCTATGTGCTTCACTTATATCTTTTGAGCTAGATAATTTTGCTCTAGTGCTTCACTTATATCTTTAGAGCACGGTGGTGGTTTTATTTTGTAGAAATTATTGATCTCTCATGCTTCACTAATATTATTTTGAGAGTCCTT
The DNA here is from genome assembly GCA_021605205.1 of Aegilops longissima. Lineage (NCBI taxonomy): Eukaryota > Viridiplantae > Streptophyta > Magnoliopsida > Poales > Poaceae > Aegilops > Aegilops longissima. The sequence goes on along the minus strand of CM038682.1, from coordinate 501,778,680 downwards.
TAGAACATAATGGTAATTAGCTTTGGCTATAAAATTAGTCCTAATATGATAGGCATCCATTATGGGTATAGTAAAAACTTTCATATAAAGCGCATTGAATACTATGAGAAGTTTGATACTTGATGATTGTTTTGAGATATGAAGATAGTGATATTAGATTTGTGCTAGTTGAGTAATTATGAATTAGAGAAATACTTGTGTTGAAGTTTGCAAGTCCCGTAGCATGCACGTATGGTAACTGTTGTGTAACAAATTTGAAACATGAGGTGTTCTTTGATTGTCATCCTTATGAGTGGCCGTCGGGGACGAGCGATGGTATTTTCCTACCAATCTATCCCCTAGGAGGATGCGCGTAATGCTTGGTTTTTGATGACTTGTAGATTTTTGCAAAAAGTATGTGAGTTCTTTATGACTAATGTTGAGTCCATGGATTATACGCACTCTCACCTTTCCATCATTGCTAGCCTCTTCGGTACCATACATTGACCTTTCTCACCTTGAGAGTTGGTGCAAACTTTGCCGGTGCGTCCAAACCCCGTTATATGATACGCTCTATCACACATAAACCTCCTTATATCTTCCTCAAAACAGCCACCATACCTACCTATTATGGCATTCCCATAGCCATTCCGAGATATATTGCCATGCAACTTTCCATCGTTCCGTTTATTATGACATGCTTCATCATTGTCATATTGCCTTGCATGATCATGTAGTTGACATCGTATTTGTGGCAAAGCCACCATGCATAATTTATCATACATGTCGCTCTTGATTCATTGCCCATTCCGGTACACCGTCGGAGGCACTCATATAGAGTCATATTTTGTTCTAGTATCGAGTTGTAATCATTGAGTTGTAAATAAATAGAAGTGTGATGATCATAATTAATATAGCATTGTCCCAAACAAAAAAAAAGATAAAGAAAAAAGGAAAGGCCAAAAAAAGGCCCCAAAAAAAGAAATAAAAGAGACAATGCTTCTATCCTTTTTTCAACACTTGTGCTTCAAAGTAGCACCATGATCTTTATGATAGAGTGTCTCTTATTTTGTCACTTTCATATACTAGTGTGAATTTTCCATTATAGAACTTGGCTTATATATTCCAACAATGGACTTCCTCAAATGCCCTAGGTCTTCGTGAGCAAGCAAGTTGGATGCACATCCACTTAGTTTCTTTTGTTGAGCTTTCATACATTTATAGCTCTAGTGCATCCGTTGCATGGAAATCCCTACTCCTTGCATTGACATCAATTGATGGGCATCTCCCTAGCCCATTGATTAGCCACGTCAATGTAAGACTTTCTCCTTTTTTCTCTTCTCCACACAACCCCCATCATTATATTCTATTCCACCCATAGTGCTATGTCCATGGCTCACGCTCATGTATTGAGTGAAACTTGAAAAAAGTTTGAGATTACTAAAGTATGAAACAATTGATTGGCTTGTCATCGCGGTTGTGCATGACAAGAGCATTTTTGTGTGACGAAAATGAAGCATAGCCAAACTATATGATTTTGTAGGGATAAGCTTTCTTTAGCCATGTTATTTTTAGAAGACATAATTGCTTAGTTAGTATGCTTGAAGTATTATTATTTTCATGTCAATATTAAACTTTTTTCTTGAATCTTTCAGATTTGAACATTCATGCCACAATAAAGAAAATTACATAGAAAATTATGTTAGGAAGCATTCCACATCAAAAATTCTGTTTTTATCATTTACCTACTCGAGGACAAGCAGGAATTAAGCTTGGGGATGCTTCATATGTCTCCAACGTATCTATAATTTTTTTATTGTTCCATGCTATTATATTATCTGTTTTGGATGTTTAATGGGCTTTATTATGCACTTTTATATTATTTTTGGGACTAACCTATTAACCGAAGGCCCAGTGCAAATTGTTGTTTTTGCCTATTTTTGTGTTTCGCAGAAAAGGAATATCAAACAGAATCCAAACGGAATGAAACCTTCGTGAGGATCGTTTTTGGAACAAACGCAATCCATGAGACTTGGAGTGGACGTCAAGGAAGAACCGAGGCGGCCACGCGGTAGGAGGGCGCGCCCAGGGGGTAGGCGCACCCCCACCCTCGTGGACCTCTCGTGGCTCCACCAACCTACTTCTTTCCCCTATATATACTCATATACCCCGTAAACATCCAGGAGCACCACGAAACCCTATTTCCACCACCGCAACCTTCTGTACCTGTGAGATCCCCTCTTGGGGCCTTTTCCGGCGCTCCGTCAGAGTGGGAATCGATCATGGAGGGCTTCTACATCAACACCATAGCCTCTCTGATGATGTGTGAGTAGTTATTAGCTAGATGGCTTCTTCTCTATTTGGATCTCAATACAAAGTTCTCCTCGATTCTCTTGGAGATCTATTCGATGTAATACTTTTTGCAGTGTGTTTGTCGAGATCCGATGAATTGTGGGTTTATGACCAAGATTATCTATGAACAAAATTTGGTTCTTCTCTGAAATCTTATATGTATGATTTGATATCTTTGCAAGTCTCTTTGAATTATCAGTTTGGTTTGGCCTACTAGATTGATCTTTCTTGCAATGGGAGAAGTGCTTAGCTTTGTGTTCAATCTTGGGGTGTCCTTTCCCTGTGACAACAAGGGTAGCAAGGCACATATTGTATTGTTGCCATCGAGGATAAAAAGATGGGGTTTATATCATATTGCTTGAGTTTATCCCTCTACATCATGTCATCTTGCTTAATGCGTTACTCTGTTCTTAGGAACTTAATACTCTAGATGCATGCTGGGTAGCGGTCGATGTGTGGAGTAATAGTAGTAGATGTAGAATCATTTAGGTCTACTTGTCACGGACGTGATGCCTATATACATGATCATGCCTAGATATTCTCATAACTATGCGCTTTTCTATCAATTGCTCGACAGTAATTTGTTCACCCACCATAGAATTTGCTATCTTGAGAGAAGCCACTAGTGAAATCTATGGCCCTTGGGTTTATCTTCCATCATATAAGTTTCCGATCTATTTTATTTTGCAATTTTACTTTCCAATCTTTATCATAAAAATACCAAAAATATTTATCTTATTATCTCTATCAGATCTCACTTTTGCAAGTGGCCGTGAAGGGATTGACAACCCCTTTATCGCGTTGGTTGCAAGGTTATTATTTGTTTGTGCAGGTACGAGGGATTTGCGTGTAGTCTCCTACTGGATTGATACCTTCGTTCTCGAAAACTGAGGGAAATAGTTACGCTACTTTGCTGCATCACCCTTTCCTCTTCAAGGGAAAACAAATGCACGCTCGGGCCCCTTGTGGAAGCTCGTGGACGAGGGAGGTGACCTCCGCCTGCGGCCGGACGCCCCGTCTAACGAGGAGCTAGACAAGGCCCTCCTCCTCCTGGTCGGGGAGGACCAGGGGTATCCACCAGATACTCATCTTTCGCTATATCGCCGCCCGGATGGGGCGAAAATCACCGCCGCCATGCCCGTATTCAACGAGCGCGGGCTCGTGCCGCTGGCGCCCACTGGAGCCCCGGTGGTGTTGTCCTCCAGCGAATCCGGCCAGGAGAAGGGGCCGGGCTCGGAGGCGACCCGGGAGGGGGTGGGGGAGACTGCTCCTCCGCGCCTGGCAGATCTCCTCCACACCCTCCCTGATGACGACGACGCCGGCGAGCACCCGGTGAGGGAGTCGCCGCACCCCGCCGGGGTCACCACGAGGTCCAAGGGCACCCCCCGAAGAATCCACAGGCTGGGGTCCCAAAGAAAAGGAGATCGGCGCTGATCTCCCGAGGTGATGCCTCCGCTTTCTTGCCGGCCGGCGCCGCTGCAGATCCGGCCGCCGTCCCCTTATCTACCGCTGGGGCTCGCGCGCCGGTGCCCTAGCCTGCGAAGCCTTCGGGCTTGGTGCTTCAGAAGAGGGTGAGGGAGTACGCCGTAATTTCTTGATGCCTTCCCCTTGTACTGCTAGGCCAACGCCGATGGTGAAGAAGAAGAAGGGGGCGACTGCAACCTCCGAGACCTAGCAGCCCGCCGCGGCCGTGCCACCTCTGGCGCGGAAGGACAGTGCTAGCTCTCGAGCCTCAGCGGCCGGGTCATCCTCGCGAGATTCGGAGGCCTGTCCTTAGGAGAAGGTGGTCTCCATAGCCAAGCCAACTCCGGAGGCGCCCGCCCCTAGCTCGCCTGCTCAGGTCGCGAAGGCTTAGGAGCCCCCGGCCCCTTCTGCTGCTGCTAACTTGCAGGCCTAGGCGCCGACGCCGCCTCTTCCCCCTTCCATCGTGCCGCTAGGCCATGATCCTCCTGCTTCGCCTAATGCTCTAGAGGATGCTCTTTCCATGCTGACCTAGCTTCGCGACGACCTTCAAGGCGCCGACCACCGGCTAGCATCGGGGGGACTGAAGTTGGTCTCGGGGTGGCTGCGTCCGGTGCGTCCGTGAGGGCGGCTTGGATCCAGGCCGTGGCAGCCTCCGAGGAGGGTAAGTAGGCTGCCGACCTGGCCGCGGCCACCCGTGAGGTGGCGTTGAAGGATGCCGAGACTGCCAAGGAGCGCTGCCGGGTGGCGGAGGCCGAGCTAGAGACCCTGCGCAACGAGCGCGCCGCCGAGGCTCGTCAGCGCGAGGTGTGGGAGGAGAATATGAAGGCTCGAGAAGACGCTGTCGCCAGTCGTGACACCGAGCTGGAGCAATCAGCGCGAGCGCAGGCCATGGAGTGCAGCCGCTGGAGAAGCTGAAAGAGAAGATGGAGGTGGAGAAGGCCCAGCTGGATGCTAAGGAGTACGTTCTTGTCGAAGATCGTGCAGCCTTCAACTCTCCTGAGCTGAAGTTCCGCGAGGCACTGCAGGAGCTCTATGGGAGGGGCTTGAAGAAGCCGTTGGTGACTGCTGAGGAAGGCCCCGCCGAGCTACTCCCTTAGCTTGTCACGGTGCTCAAGGGCGTTGTTAATGGGGTCGGGCCCATGGTGGAGGGGGAAGCCCGCGCGCTCTCCGCTTCGTCTTCAGCCACCTCTATCTTGGCGACCCTGGCACCAACCTCAGCACTCTACTTGAACCTATGGACGAGGAGCACTGCAGAGCCGCTGCCGAAGCCGTGAAGGACTGGGTGGAGGCCCTGCTGGAGAAGTTCCTCACCATCGACCCCGCTCCCCCGGCTGATGACGCCGCCCACCGTGCGGCCACAGCTGACGGCACAGGCGACGGCGACGCTGCCGTCGAAGGGGCACTCCTTGTGGGCGACGGCAGCGCCCAAGGCTAAAGAGAAGGCTCGCTGGCGGAGCTTTCCTCCACTTTTATTTCCTGCAACATGCACCGTGCCTTGTGGAGGCGTTAAAACTTATGTTTGGTATTCGAAGAACAGTATGTCTTGTAATAATTTGTTAGGATTTCACGATTTCCTTCCCGTTCCTTTAGTGTTCTGCATCGGCAGGGCCCGGCCCCGCGCATGCCTCAGCCGCCGTTGGGTCGTCCGGATCGCCAGGACGAGACCAAGGGGTGAGGGGCTACGTGACCAGTTAGGCTCCTGAGTAGCGATGCTCAGGAGTCCCCCTTGACGTACAAACAGCCTTCGGGAAGGAAATGCGAAAAGTAGGCCTTAGCGTTCTGCGTTGGCAGGGCCTAGCCCCGCGCATGCCTCAGCCGCCGTTGGTTCGTCCGGATCGCCAGGACGAGACCAAGGGGTGAGGGGCTACATGACTAGTTAGGCTCCTGAGTCGCGATGCTCAGGAGTCCCCCTTGGCGTACGAACATACCTCCATACCTGTCCTCGCCAAGGCCCCGCTAGGGAGGGGCGCGCGACTACTAGGTCCGGGGGACCTGGCAGGGTGGCGTACGCTAGGCGTGACCTGATTACAGCCCCCGTGCCCATCCCCCTCGCGCAACTCTCCTGAGGGAGAAGTGTTGCAATGAGGCTGGACACCGAGCCGGGTGGCTCCCTGAGGTTGATGCAGCCATGGGGCCGCCCTCAATTGTTTATCACCAGCGTAGAGCATAGCGCTTCCGCACTTGCACAGGCATAGCCGCTCCTCGACTGTGTCGACTGCCAGCGCGGAGCATGGTGCTTCCACTGGTGCGTGGGTGGGGGCTCCCTCTGAGTGGAACCCTCGGGGCGTGTACAGCCCCGCCCTAACACGTGGCTTGCACGGCAGGGCCCGACGAGGTGTGTTTGGGCACCCCTGAGCCAGCGTGGGACTCACGAGGCCCTACCTCAAGGTGGGTTGCGCCTGAACTTGATTCTTGACAGCTGTGGTGACCCTGCGAGATGGTTAGACAACCTGCGCCGAATGAATCTCCTGAGGCGATCACATGAGAAGGCCGAACACCAACGACCCCAGGAGGTGACGTGAACAGGGGTGACCCGCCAGACAGAGCTCAGTCTTTGGGTTTATCGACACTACAGGGACGGACCCGAGCACAGACGCCGTGCCCAGTCTTCTCATGCAAAAATCCTGAAGAAAGACAACCGGCGCTTGGCTCCTGTAGTGGCGAGGCACCGGGTCACGCGCCCTAGCTCATCCGTCCGCGATTAGCTCATGCGAGAACCAAGAACCAAGTACCATGGGAGGTGACATACACGGGAGCTTGCCCGCGAGCCAGAGCTCAGCCTCTTGGATTTCGCGACGCTACAGGGACGGACCCGAGCATAGACGCCGTGCCGGCCCTTAATCATGAGGCGGTCGTGGGTGGGTTTGCAAGGGCGCACGACGTTCATGGCATCGAAGTGCCGGACTGGCAGGTGATAATCATAAAGTAACTCATGGGAGGAGGTAACACTAATTCAGGTAAATGCAAGAACGATACATGCTGCAGGGACAGACCCATGCGGCCTGGGGATGATGCAGCCCGAGGGGCGTCCCCAACAGAGTAAATTAAATATGCAAAGGATACACGTCGCAGGGACAGGCCCATGTGACCTGGGGATAATGCAGCCCGAGGGGCGCCCCAGCTGAATGAACTGGAAAGAGTCACCTGACATCGTTGCTGGAGGGGTGTTGGAGCAGCCGAAGACGCGTGTTGAAGAAGCCGCTCCTCACGAGCCGCATGGGCCCTGAGCCTCGGAAGGCTCTGGGGGCTCGAGAGGCTCATGAAGAACCATCGCCATCTCTGCCAGGACCGCATGGTGACTGGCCTCCTGAACAGTCAGGACGCTCCGCAGGTGGCAGCCGCGTTCGGCAGGCCGAGAGACATGCGAACGTAGCTGTGAGGGGGACCCTCACACCGACCAACGCGCGAAGGCTAGAAGCATTTAGGGGATGCGACTCTATTGAGCACTGGGATGTTGATTCAGACGCACAGCTCGTCGTCCTCGCCAGGACAAGGAGCTGCGCCAGGTGGTGGGCGGCGTTCGCCGAGCATGGCTCTTGCATCTTGAAGCTCCTCGGTCGCCTTGGTGATGAACTCCTGAGCACCAGGTACTCCATGCCTTGTTCCCTCCTGAGGGAAGCGTGCGATGAAGCATGCCTCCATGTGGTGCCCGAGCGCCTCCCTCGTGACGTTGGCTAGGTCAGAGGCCCTCCAGAAGAGAGCCCCCGAGCCCAGCGTGCGCCGTCTTTGAGGGCCATGGGGAACCAGGTTGCCATGACTTTTTCGTCGCCATTGGCCGCCTTGATGCTCAGCTCGTAGAGTTGTAAGAACTCTGCCGGTTTGGGGGTGCCATCGTAGCATGGAGGTAGGCCAGGCTTGAACTTGCCTGGCCAGACGACCCTGCGCAGCTCAGGAGTGAAGGCACGGCAGCCCACTTTGGTCACTGGAGCTTGTCGTGGAGGTGGAGCCCGGTCTTGGTACCCTCGCGCCGCCACCGCAGGTGGCGCGTGGTCTTGACGTGGTGGTGCAGGGAGTGCGGGAGCATCCGCTTGCGGCCGCTGGACCTCCTGGCAACTTTCTTCTTCACGCCACGGGCGCCCCGAGCGGTGGGTCATGCCGCGGGGCCGAGCGTCTCGGTCTGAGGATGACATCTTGAAGGGGAGGTGGCGGAGGCGCTCCATGGGCTACATCGCCGGCAGTGGGAGGCGGGCGATGCAGCGAGAGGGATGGTGCAGGAGAGCCCCAAGCGGCACTGACGAGCTCGATGATGCGGTCCAGCCAGTCCTCGTAGAGGTCGTTGACGAGGCGGTAGCGCAGGAGCTCGCGCTCCATCAGCAGCGTAGCCTGCGTGTCCGTGGGCCCGTGGCGAGCATGGGACGATGAGCAGGCCGGAGTCAGCAACGGAGTAGCGGTGCGTCCGTCCCTCCGTATGGAGGGGTGCAACGAGGAAGCTTGATGTTCGTTCCCCGCCGGGCCGGTGGCGATGTTGGCAGGCGATGGGGAACGACGAGGAGGCCTGTCGACGGGCCCTGTCTGGGCGACGTGCGCTATCTTGGCGACGCGCGCGGCGTGAGCGGCTCCACACTCAGCACGGGCTCGACGAGTATCAGGCATGGAGACGATGGAGCGGCAGCGAGTCAATCGACGGAGAAGAGGCTTCGGTGCACCCCTACCTGGCGCGCCAAATGTCGGATCCAGGGTTCCGCAGACCTTGAGAGGTTTGAACTCTGGGGTGTGCATGAAGAACACTCTCTCCCCAGTCTGCTTGCTAAACGATCCCATGGCCTTGCTCCACGAACCCAAAGAACGAGAGACACAGGGATTTATCCTGGTTCGGGCCACCTTGCGGTGTAATACCCTACTCCAGCTTTGTGGTGGATTGCCTCGAGGGGCTGAGGATGAACTAGTACAGTGGTTGAACAGCCTCAGGAGGTGAGGTGTTCTTGGGCTCGATGAGCTGATGGGTGTGAGGATGATCTAAATGATCTGTCGTTTGCTACGGTGGTGGCTATGTCCTATTTATAGTGGCCTTGGTCCTCTTCCCAAATGTAGGCGGGAAGGGATCCCACAACGACCAATTTTGAATAGAGACAACTAGTACAAGCTATCCTGACAAAAGTAGTCTTCCCTGGCAAAGGCTCTGGTGGTGGCGCTGCAATGGGCTCCGCGATGACCTTCGTCCTGGCGGTCTTGGTCCCGTTACACCGGAATGGAAACCTTTGCTTGATGCCCCGGGACTCCGCGACTGCGCTTGCCTCCTTAGCACCAAAGAGGAAACTGGTACACTGCGCCCGCTAGCGCCCGCCTGGCCTTGGTCGTCATGGCTCTTGTCATGTGAACCTCGCGAGGTGTGCCCTGCATTGATATCTCCGCTCCTCGGGAGCCAGCCTAGTGAGGCAGCCCCCAGGGAGGTCTTGGCGTCGTCCGCCTCGCGAGGCTTGGCCCCTCGCGAGGGTCTTGAGTTGTTGATGCTGAAGCTGGGCCGTACCGGGCCGTTGATGGAGCCACGCCACGGGCCGCATGCAGGAAAGTCTGGGCACCCCCGTTCCCAGGACGTCGACAGTCAAGCTTTGTAGACAGTAACATTACCGTCAGCGTCAGTCTTCTTCTTGAAGGTCCATTTATTCTCTGTGGCTTCTCGATAATCAGGCAAGTCAACCAAAGTCAACACTTTGTTCTCATACATGGATCCCATCTCAGATTTCATGGCCTCAAGCCATTTCGCGGAATCTGGGCTCATCATCGCTTGCTCATAGTTCGTAGGTACGTCATGGTCAAGTAACATGACCTCCAGAACAGGATTACCATACCACTCTGGTGCGGATCGTACTATGGTTGACCTACGAGGTTCGGTAGTAACTTGATCTGAAGTTTCATGATCATCATCATTAGCTTCCTCACTAATTGGTGTAGGAATCACTGGAACTGATTTCTGTGATGAACTACTTTCCAATTCGGGAGCAGGTACAATTACCTCATCAAGTTCTAGTTTCCTCCCACTCACTTCTTTTGAGAGAAACTCCTTCTCTAGAAAGGATCCATTCTTAGCAACGAATATCTTGCCTTCGGATCTATGATAGAAGGTGTACCCAACAGTCTCCTTTGGGTATCCTTTGAAGACGCATTTTTCTGATTCGGGTTCGAGCTTATCAGGTTGAAGCTTTTTCACATAAGCATCGCAGCCCCAAACTGTAAGAAACGACAACTTAGGTTTCTTGCCAAACCCCAGTTCATATGGTGTTGTCTCAATGGATTTAGATGGTGCCCTATTTAACGTGAATGCAGCCGTCTCTAAAGCATAACCCCAAAAACGATAGCGATAAATCAGTAAGAGACATCATAGATCATACCATATCTAATAAAGTACGGTTATGACGTTCGGACACACCATTACGCTGTGGTGTTCTAGGTGGCGTGAGTTGCGAAACTATTCCACATTGTTTCAAATGAAGACCAAACTCATAACTCAAATATTCACCTCCACGATTAGATTGTAGAAACTTTATTTTCTTATTATGATGATTTTCTACTTCACTCTGAAATTCTTTGAACTTTTCAAATGTTTCAGACTTATGTTTCATCAAGTAGATATACCCATATCTTTTTTTGCATCAAAGATATACCCATATCTTCTCAAATCATCTATGAAGGTCAGAAAATAACTATACCCGCCGCGAGCCTCAACACTCATTGGACCGCATACATCAGTATGTATTATTTCCAACAAGTCAGTTGCTCGCTCCATTGTTCCGGAGAACGGAGTCTTAGTCATCTTGCCCATGAGGCATGGTTCGCAAGCATCAAGTGATTCCAAAAGCCCATCAGCATGGAGTTTCTTCATGCGCTTTACACCAATATGACCTAAATGGCAGTGCCACAAATAAGTTGCACTATCATTATTAACCTTGCATCTTTTGGCTTCAATATTATGAGTATGTGTATCACTACAATCCAGATTCAACACAAATAGACCACTCATCAAGGGTGCATGACCATAAAAGATGTTACTCATATAAATAGAACAACCATTATTCTCTGATTTAAATGAATAACCGTCTCGCATCAAACAAGATCCAGATATAATGTTCATGCTTAACGTTGGCACCAAATAACAATTATTCAGGTCTAAAACTAATCCCAAAGGTAGATGTAGAGGTAGCGTGCCGACGACGATCACATCGACTTTGGAACCATTTCCCACGCACATCGTCACCTTGTCCTTAGCCAATCTTCGTTTAATCCGTAGCCCCTGTTTCGAGTTGCAAATATGAGCAACATAACCAATATCAAATACCCAGGCGCTACTACGAGAATTAGTAAGGTACACATCAATAACATGTATATCAAATATACCTTTCACTTTGCCATGCTTCTTATCCGCCAAATACTTGCGCAGTTCCACTTCCAGTGACCAGTCCCTTTGCAGTAGAAGCACTCAGTTTCAGGCTTAGGTCCAGCTTGGGCTTCTTCACTTGAGCAGCAACTTGCTTGCCGTTCTTCTTGAAGTTCCCCTTCTTCCCTTTGCCCTTTTTATTGAAACTAGTGGTCTTGTTAACCATCAACACTTGATGCTCCTTCTTGATTTCTACCTCCGCAGCCTTTAGCATCGCGAAGAGCTCTGGAATTGTCTTATCCATCCCATGCATATTATAGTTCATCACGAAGCTTTTATAGCTTTGTGGCAGTGATTGAAGAACTCTATCAATGACACTATCATCTGGAAAATTAACTCCTAGTTGAGTCAAGTGGTTGTGGTACCCAGACATTCTGAGTATATGTTCACTGACAGAACTATTCTCCTCCATCTTCACTGGTACGCGTCGGTCCTAAACAAACGGTTTTAACCCCTTTCATGACGGCATTGGAACTGTCGCCAAGTGAGTGTGGGCGATAGGGGGTCCTCCCACGACCCGAAACTGCTGGGGATATGCCCTCCGAGCACACACGCTTCGGCAAAATGAGGTCGTGTGTGACGGCGAGCACTCAAATACAAAAATCGTCATAGTGCTAAAAAATACAATTATACAGGCGAAATCATTTCCGGTCGTAAGTACATCCCACACAGTCAGTCACCACTAAACGTTTCCATTCGTATATACATCCCACACAGTCACTACAAGGAAAACGTTTGCACAAGGTGGCGTAACGCAAACAGTTTTGAAGAGAATGTCGTGTGTGATTGTTCATCGATCTAACACGACTTATTCCTAGAAACTGTATGCATTGCCTAAGGTCATCGCGCATGGTGGTTTCTCATTAACCGTTTGCAATAGGAAAACCCAATTAGCAAGCTAATTGGCCAATTAGCGGGCTAATTGCCCTATTATTAATAATCCATTTACTAATCTAATTGACATTCATATTAAGCACGTAATATATTCCATTTCCATATTAGGGAAGAAAGATTTCATAATTGAAATACATCGGAGTACAACATGATATAGCTTCACACTCAGCTACCCCATTACACAAGCGCACAGCAGCAAGTTTCACATGCAACATCTAGAACCTTTCAAATTAGCATCATAGGCGGTACATAGAGATGCATCTCATCGGAAAACTGCTTTGAAGCGGAAGGCGAATCTTGAGCCTTCATTCATGTTGAAGGTCTTTGCAACTTTAGGCGGTGCACGTGGATGATTGACCGTCCATCCTTTGACCTCTTGAGAACACTTCAATATTGAACCGTGGGTGTTGTATGAAAACTTTCCTCGCCTCGACCACAGAGGTGGTTTGAGAGGTAATCATCGATGAAGCCACGAAAACAAGTATGTGCATAAATATCTTCTCTATATTGGAAATGGGGAAAAGGAATACAAAAAGGCAAGGTATAACAATTAGTACCATCTTGTTAACCTCAGTGCTTCCCATTGTTTCCCTGCAACACATATAAGGTAGTTAGTCATCAGGTTAAGTAAGGGTTCGCATGCTATCAGTAAAATATGTTGATGATAAATAAGCACATTGCAGATTCATCAGATTAATTCAAGCCACATGGAAAACCCATTTATCCAAACCAAGCATTATTAAGAACTAGGAAATATAGCACTTGTATATGTTTCTCATGTATTAAGTGCAGCCAAATTCGATTTATTCCTCACATGGTATACAATAACAGAATGCAGCCACAACAATTGAACATCGCATTGCAGAATTGAACCAAGCAGTTAACTAAACACCACAACAAATGAACCAAATGTTAACTGAGCACCACATTGCATAACATAACATACTCCTAATAGAAGATCAGACAGTTAACCAAACCAAGCATGCTTAACAACTTGGAAATATAGCAATTGTATTTGTTTCTCATGTATTTAGTACAGCCAAATTCGATTTATTCCTCACATGGTATACAATAAGAGAATGCAGCCACAACAACTGAACATCGCATTGCAGAATTGAACCAAGCAGTTAACTAAACACCACAACAAATGAACCAAACATTAACTGAGCACCACATTGCACAATATAGCATACTCCTAATAGAAGATCAGATAGTTAACCAAACCAAGCATGCTTAACAACTTGGAAATATAGCAATTGTATTTGTTTCTCATGTATTTAGTACAGCCAAATTTGATTTATTCCTCACATGGTATAAAATAAGAGAATGCAGCCACAACAATTGAATATCGCATTGCAGAATTGAACCAAGCAGTTAACTACACACCACAACAAGTGAACCAAGCCACCACAAATGAACCAAGCAGTTAACTAAACACCAATTGAACAATATAACATACTCCTAATAGAAGATCAGATAGTTAACCAAACAAAGCATGCTTAACAACTTGGAAATATTGCACCCTGAAGAATTGAACATCACATTTGCAGAATTGAACTAAGCAGTTAATTGGAAACCACATTGCATGACATATAGAACATATACACTATAGGAGAAGATTGCATGGTAAAAGTAGATAGCACAATTCACTAGAATTTTGGAAGGAAAGGCAGTGCTACCTCTAGAGCACTGCGTTGGTTTTCCCTTGAAGAGGAAAGGGTGATGCAGTAAAGTAGCGTAAGTATTTCCCTAGTTTTTGAGAACCAAGGTATCAATCTAGTAGGAGACCACGCTCGAGTCCCACGCACCTACACAAACAAATAAGAACCTCGCAACCAACACGATAAAGGGGTTGTCAATCCCTTCACGGTCACTTAAGAGAGTGAGATCTGATAGATATGATAAGATAATATTTTTGGTATTTTTATGATAAAGACAAATAAAGATGCAAAGTAAAATAAATGGTAATAGAAATAGCTAAGTGTTGGAAGATTAATATGATGGAAAATAGACCCGGGTGTCGGTGTCAAAACCGACGGATCTCGGGTAGGGGGTCCCGATCTGTGCATCTAGGCTGATGGTAATAGGAAGCAAGGGACACAATGTTTACCCAGGTTCGGGCCCTCTCAATGGAGGTAAAACCCTACTTCCTGCTTGATTAATATTGACGATATGAGTAGTACAAGAGTAGATCTACCACGAGATCGTAGAGGCTAAACCCTAAGAGCAAGTCTATGATGGTATGATTGTAATTGTGATCGGCCTTCTAAGGACCAAACTCTCCGATTTATATAGACACCGGAGAGGGCTAGGGTTTACATGGAGTCGGTTACAAGGAAGGAAATATAATATCTGGATCGCCAAGCTTGCCTTCCACGCCAAGGAGAGTCCCATCCGGACATGGGACGGAGTCTTGAGTCTTGTATCTTCACGCTTCAATAGTCCGGACGATGTATATAGTCCGGCTGTCCGGATACCCCCTAATCCAGGACTCCCTCAGTAGCCCCTTAACCAAGCTTCAATGACGATGAGTCTGGCGCGCAGTCTTGTCTTCGGCATTGCAGGGGGGGTTCCATCTCCGAATATTCCAAAGTAATTATCGAACACTTAGACCGTGTCCGGACCAGCGAGGTGATTCTCACATACCATCGCAGGGAACATAGCATAAACCCGATCTGCTAGCAATCTCCGTACGTCGTGCCTTTGCATCTAGGCCCGGTCCAACACGAACCGGCGTTTCTCGCGCCTCCTCGACTCGTGTTGCGAGGCGGTTTCATTGGCACGTTCTGCCAAAGCAGAGACCGTGTTCCTCTTATTACGGGATCTTCCATCAATATGGGCGTGCGTAACCCTACGACGGCCGTTGGTATGACTCCGTGTGTTTTTAGATAAGCTTTAAGCGGTCACGCTCAGGACTCTTGATATTCACCCTCTTTATAAAGGGGCCGAGGCCTATGCCTCTTTTCCACCTCCCTCACGCCTTCTTGCACCTCGAGTTCTAACACCCGAGACCTAAACTCCCATGCCCTAGATCCTCCAATATGTCTGGATCCAACCCTCAAGGCCGGTGGGTGGCCTCCTCGATCCAAGAGGAGGACATTGCGAGGCTTAGGGATGTCGGATATCTGACCGCCGACATCTAGCACAGGCTTCCGGCTCCAGGGCAGGTCATCCCTACACCAGAGCCCAATGAGAGCGTCGTGTTTGTTCCTCACTTCCTCCACGGCTTGGGTCTCACCCTCGATCCCGTTGTGATGGGGCTCATGTTCTATTACGGGTTGGATTTTCATGATCTAGCTCCGGACGCTATCCTCCATATCTCGTCGTTCATCATAGTGTGCGAGGCTTTTCTCCACGTCACTCCACACTTCGGCTTATGGCTCAAGACCTTTAATGTGAAGCCGAAGATGATCGAGGGGCGACATGCAGAGTGCGGAGGTGCCATAATAAGCAGGAACGCTGATACCCCATGGCCAGAGGGTTCTTTCCAAGAAGTATCCGATGTATGGCAACGGAGGTGGTTTTATGTTACGGCTCCCAGAGGCACAAAGTGGGTAGCCGCCCCCGAGTTCCGCTCGGGCCCTCCATCACAACTGGCGTCTTGGACCGACGTAGGATGGAATTGGGGGCCCGCTGCTGATGTACCAGTACTGCAGAACCGCATTCGGGAGCTTCTTGAGAGGGACATTAACCTTGTCAGCATAATTCAAGTGATGTTAATCCGACGGATGTTGCCGTGCCAACGCCGGCCTCTCCGGATGTGGGAGTTCAATCCAGAGGGTTCGCGGACTGTTAAGCACTTCTTCGGCCTGAAGCTCGAAAGGATGTGTAAATTATTCTTCAGACCACAAGTAGAGCGTCCGGACACCATCGAGGATGCGGGCCTAAGCTGCAATCACCTAGATACCCAAGTAAGAAACCTTGATACCGGACACTTTGTTTTATATTGGTCATAGTTGTTATTCTGAAAATCATCCGTGGCCAGGAATGGCTCAGTAAGGCGGAGAGAATCGGTGTCGGCGCCACTTCGAAGGCTCGCCTAATCCCACCATTGCCAAGATGCTTGACCGGGTGCTCGGCAAAATGCCCTCAGGGAAAGACAAGGGGAAGAACAAAGAAACCGAACTTCACACGCTGCGCATCCGAACCGGGGGAATTGTTACCTCCCCTGAGGAGGATAGTCGGGAAGGGGAGGCTAAAGCCTCTTCCCCGCACGGGAAGAAAAGGGCTGCCTCCAAAGACTTGGAGACGGAGATGCCCAAACCAGGGAAAAAGGTATCACCAGGGGGCTCTACCACGACGGGCACCCTCACCGCGTCATGCCCGCCAACGGGCCAGCTCTCCACCGAGCTGTAAGTTAATCGTTAATTCGAAGGTACTGCGTTTTTCCGAGAACAATAACCAGGATTCGTCTTTTGCAGTCCGGCTAGCAGATCTTCTCAACAGAGTTCGTCTTCGGGGGATCTTCCTCCGGAGATGATGGAGAGCGAGACCCCACCCACCTCTCCGCCTCATGAAGCGGGCGACACCGAGGTGTCGTCACGGAGGAGTCCGGATCTGCCGAAGCCGAAAGCCAATACGTCAGCCGCCCTAAGCCTGTAGCGTTTGGCTCCCACGGGGGGCGATGAGAAGGGTCTAGCACAGTTCGATGTCCGGCCGGACATACTGACATGCCTTCTGGAGCGAGCTGCACTCTCGGAGGAGCACCGCTCATTAATGAACGCGGTGCTCAAGAAGATTTCATCCGCCACAAGCGGTTTGAATGAAGCATTTACGAGCCTGCTCAGAGGCTTTGAGGTATGTAGTGAAAAATACACTATTGTTTGGCTGTGAGGCACGCACTAGGTGTGCTCCATATGGATAGTAGCCCCTGAGACTCGGGTTGCCCGCCCGAGGCGGCAAACAGGGGATCATATAGTAATGATTGTGCTGTGCATATGTGTAGGTATCTAAGGGTCGGGCAGCCGACCACTCCGTTGAAGTTGCCGAGCTAAGGAGGCAGATCGGATCTATTCATGCCGATATCACGCTGGTGAACAAGCGGCTGGATGATTCACAAGGTATGTGCTCTGCTTTCCTTATTATGTTGTATAGGAAAATAAGAGACGGGCATAATATTAATGCAATATGCTTCGACTGCAGATGGTGCTGCTGCCGTGGAAGCCCTAAGGGCGGAACTTGCCCAGGCCAAGGAGCAAGCTCGGGTTAGCAGTGCGGCTGGCCGAAAGGCGGCCGAAGAATTGAGAGCCGAACAGGCTGCTCATCGCCGAAGCAAGGAAAAGATAGCCGAAATGGCTGTGGAGTTGAAAAACGCCGCCGACCGGTATGAACTCCTTGAAAAGGAGAATAAGGCTAATTCGGCCGACCTGGACAAGGCACTTAATGCCACCAAGGAGATGCGGACCGAGGTCAGGGATGTGCGGGAGGAGCTTCAACAGGCCGGTAAAATCGCGGCTGGGGGCTCCTACTTACTGCGGACGAAGTTTTTTAGATCCGAAGTATGCTCCCCTGGATGGACGCTGGAGTCCTGCAGATGCGTATGCGGACTTGGCGAAGAGTGCCACTGATGCAGCCAAGTTTTTCGAGGATCAAGGTGATAAAGAAGTGGAGAAGCTTTTCTGGTCGCAATTCAATGCTCCCGCGCGTCCGCTGCCATTAAGTGAGAAGA
Organism: Aegilops longissima; assembly: GCA_021605205.1. Taxonomy (NCBI): domain Eukaryota; kingdom Viridiplantae; phylum Streptophyta; class Magnoliopsida; order Poales; family Poaceae; genus Aegilops; species Aegilops longissima. The sequence continues at coordinate 501,760,951 of CM038682.1, read as the reverse complement.
TGGCTGCTGTGGCGGAGCTTCACCGGTTGTCCGGGCTTGCAATGCGGTCTGTAATAGACCATCTTTGGCCAAGGGGGCATAAGCCGGACAGTTACTTTGGTTTGGTGCAACAGTTCCTTGGGGCCGTGCCTCAGATCGATGCCATGAGGAGGTCGGCGTGCATAGAGGGTGCACGAATGGCTCTTGCCCGCGTTAAAGCATATTGGACAGATATGGAGGCCACCGTTGTAACGACCCAGAATCCGGCGGGAGGACAGTATCCGGCCGAGCACTATTTGGCGCAGGTAACAGAAGGTGACCACTTAATAGAGGCGCAGTGCGTGAAGAATGTCTTATTCGAGTGACAGATCGAACCATTGTAAAAACAATGTTATTTGGGTTGTAAGGCTATATTTATACTTTTCGCCGAAAGTATTATTGTGTCTCCTGTGCGGCCGTTATATATATTTATTTATTTATTTATTTATTTATTTATTTATGATCTGAAAATTAGCAGTCGTTGGCTTCAGCCCCCACGCATACAATGCGGGGGTGTTCACGAAACATATGCATAATCACACTTGATCCAACGTCTTGGTCCATTAAGGAGGTGATCGCACGTCGAACTAGGCAACCAGACTATATAGCTGTAACACCTTCGCTTAGCCATGGGAGTCTAATGGTGGGGCTACAATGTAGCCCCTGGTACTTTCACATGCATCCAAAATACGGGCGCGGGTGTACATGACCGGGAAACGGTCCTTCGTTAATGCGGAGGGATCCTAAAGATTCCGATAAGTCTTCGAGTGGTTGAACAGTCTCTCGCTGTATCATGACAGTCAGTTTTCGGCTTTCTCTACTAAGGTGCTCATCCGGAATAACCAAGGCACAATCGCAGTAGTTCTCCTTTGGCCGCCTTAGCCGATAAGAACGGAACGTAAGGCGGCAAACCCAGGAGCCGGGCAAACCCAACATTTGACCAAAGACATGATTCGGAGCTGATGCATATAAGGCCAAACTCGTGACGCCGAACACTCCCGAAGGTATTCGGACTTTATAACAGAAAATGGGCTGAAGAATGCCCTTTCATAATAAACCATGTATTTCCAGGTACGTGCGTTAATCTGTCGTGGAGAAATGCCAATAACGGCAGTATCCTCTATGGGTGTAGTACCCATGGGATGTGTGAACAACAAGAGGCAATATAAAAGGTTTACATAGGGGCTTAATCTAAAAAGAAACCTTTGAGCGGGGCCCTGCTGCACGTTTGCGCCTTTGTCTCCGTTGTGCCGTTTCCTGGAAGGGTATCACATGCGTTGTGTCTGTAAAAAAGAAAAACTCGTGTAGGAGAGTACAACGTAAGTATGCGATGGATAGTAAAAGTGTAAGACGTTGGCCTGCCAATAAGGTTGAGCCAAGTGTAGGGCTATATTAAATATTTATAGCCCCTAGTGTCCTCTATGGGATTACATATACGGTGCCCTGGTTCATTTTTATCCAGGCTGCCAGACCCGTCTAACCGTGTCCGTGGTCTTGACGACCAGTCTTGCTTTTTGGTATCGGAGGCCGCTTAGAGTTCGGCCGCTAGAGCCGTCGCGTGTTCCTCTGCGCGTAAAGAGCGCTCTATGTTTCCGTTAACTGTGATGACGCCACATGGACCGGGCATCTTGAGTGTAAGGTAGGCATAGTGCGGTATTGCATTGAAGCGGACGAAGGCCGCTCTTCCAAGCAATGCGTGATAGCTGCTTTGGAAGGGTGCGATGGTGAAGAGTAGTTCTTCGCTTCTGGAGTTGCCTGGGGAGCCGAATGTTACCTCCAGTATGACGGAGCCCCTGCCGTAGGCTTCAACACCTGGTATTACCCCTTCAAAGGTGGTGTTGCTTTGGTTGATTCTGGATGGGTCTATCCCCATTCTGCGGACAGTGTCCTGGTATATTAAATTGAGACTACTACCGCCGTCCATAAGGACGTGGGTGAGATGGTATCCGTCGATTATTGGGTCAAGCACCAAGGCCTCTGATCCTCCACGCCGAATACTAGTTAGGCGGTATGTGTGATCGAAGATGATCGGACAAGCCATCCAGTAGTTAGGTGTGGGTACGATGGGCTCTATAGCGTACGCGTCTTTGAGCATGCGTTCCTGCCTTCTTGTGGATGTGTGAGTCGCGTGGATCATGTTTACTATTTTAACCTCTGGTGGGAATTTTTTCTGTCCCCCAGTGTTCAGGTTCATCCTCGTCTTCACTTGGTGTTTCCCTTCCCTTGTGTTCGGCATTTAATTTGCCGGCCTACTTGAAAACCCAACACTCTCTGTGCGTGTGATTCGCAGGTTTGTCGGGAGTGTCGTGAATTTGGCACAGTCTGTCCAGAACTCTGTTTAGACCAGACGGTCCCTCTTTACTGCCTTTAAGTGACTTCTTTTGCTGATCGGGTCGAATGCCCCTGAATCCGCCGTTTACCGTTGTGTTGTCCGGGCTCTCTTCCTTGTTTTGGCGTTTGTTTTTATTATGCTGTGGCTTCCCATTGCCATCCCTTATTTCAGATGTGCTGGGATCGCTGATGCCTTTACGGGCCAGCCAGCTGTCTTCACCCGCACAAAAGCGGGTCATAAGGCTTGTTAAGGCTACCATAGTCCTTGGCTTTTCTTGGCCGAGGTGTCTGGCGAGCCACTTGTCGCGGATGCTGTGTTTGAATGCTGCTAAGGCTTCGGCATCCGGACAATCGACAATTTGATTCTTCTTAGTGAGGAATATGTTCCAAAGCTTGCGGGTGGACTCTCCGGGCTGTTGGATTATGTGACTTAAATCGTCCGCGTCCGGAGGCCGGACATAAGTCCCTTGAAAATTGGCCCTGAAAGCGTCCTCGAGTTCCTCCCAACTCCCAATTGAATTTTCGGGAAGGCTTTTCAACCAGTGTCGAGCTGGTCCCTTCAACTTGAGGGGAAGGTATTTGATGGCGTGGAGGTCGTCCCCACGAGCCATGTAAATATGCAGGATAAAATCCTCGATCCAGACCCCTGGGTCTGTCGTTCCGTCGTATGCCCCTATGTTCACAGGTTTGAAGCCTTGTGGAAATTCATGGTCGATGCTTCTTGGTGAAGCACGGGGTGGGCAGCCCTCTCTGATCTGGGCGTGTTGTGGCATGCCGTCGGTACATTCTTTGTGTCCGGTGCGTATTCGAACTGGTATTTGGTTGGTATGATCGTTTTGGTGACCATAGTCCCTCGCCGGGTGTGTCCTTTAGATCCATAGATGGACTGGCGTGCGGCTTTCTTATCCAGTGCTCACGCAAATCGCGGCGCGGCATCGGTAGCCGCTCATTGCGGTTATGAAGCGATACGTCTGGCCTCCTGGTCGTGTTATTATTTGGTGGAACGGCCTCGTCGTCGAATTCTGGCAGTAGCTTACGTTTTGGATAGCTCTTTGTATGGCGTCCATCGCCATATCTTTCTTTAGTGTCTAGCACTTTATTCCATCTGCGATTGAGCGTTTCCTGTGCGGCTTTTAGCCGTTGCTTCTGCTTCTTTAGACTTCTTGCGGTGGCCATAAGCTTTCTGTGGAGGTTATCTCGTTCCACGCGTGCTTCCGGGATGATGAATGCGTCGTCATCCGGACTTTGTTCTTGTCCTGGGGCAGTTTGATGAGCTCGTCCCTCGGGATCATTGTGATCGGGCGTCCGCTCCAAACTGTGTTCGGCATGACCTGGCTCGTCCTGCTCCATTGCTCGCTCCGTATGGTCATTGTTGCCTTCGGAGTTGACTGAGTGTCGATCATACCGCGCTCTTGTAGCTATTTTCTTTGTTGCTGGACTTTGGCGCGTCTGCGCGCCGTTTGGCTTTTGCCGGGGTTTTATCTTCCGGATTATCGCCGTCATCCTCCTTGGGGTGTCCACCATGTATATATCGTGTGGCGAGGTAGCGATCCGGTGCCTGAGATTACGAATCTTCTCCTGCATCGTCGTCCATCCCGTCGATGCCTTCGGAGTCGAAGTCAAGCACATCAGTTAAATCATCAACCGTGGCAATGAAGTGGGTGGTGGGTGGGCAACGAATTCCTTCGTCGCCTGCTTTCCACTCGGGCCAGACATAGTTCGGCCAAGAGCCTCCTAACAGAGAGAGAGACTTTAATGAGTTCAGCATGTCGCCAAAGGGCGAGTGCTAGAAGATATCCGCAGCGGTAAACTCTATTATTGGAGCCCAACCAGGCTCGGCGGGCTCGGGAGTGTGCGGACTAGAACCTACAACCGGACATGAGTCCGGCGGTCCGGAGTCACAGGCTTCCACAGAAGTGAGGCCTGTGTTCGGCTCCGCCGCCGATGAGTGTACGACCTGCAGGGCGGGGTCCATCCCTCCGTCCTTAGGCCACGCAGCCTGCTCCGGTAGGAATTACCATAATTATTAGAGGAATTACTAGGGAACGGCCTAGGATTAAAGTTTCCTCTATACGCGTTGTTACCAAAATTATTCCTACCAACAAAATTCACATCCATAGATTCATTATTATTCTCAATCAAAGTAGACAAAGGCATATCATTAGGATCAGAAGAAACACTTATAGTAGCAAATAATTTCATAAGTTCATCCATCTTTCCACTCAAAACATTAATTTCTTCTATCGCATGCACTTTTTTATTAGTAGATCTTTCGGTGTGCCACTGAGAATAATTAACCATAATATTATCTAGGAGTTTAGTAGCTTCTCCTAAAGTGATTTCCTAGAAGCAAAATTCAATCCGGCATAAATTTTTTGTATAATCATCAAAAGATTCAAACCATGTGTAGGGCAATTGCGTATCATTAATTTCATTGTCTCCCAAGCTTGTGCAACATGTTCATGATCAAGTTGCTTAAAATTCATGATATTGTTTCTAAGAGAGATGATTTTAGCGGGAGAAAATACTTAGAGATAAAAGCATCCTTGCACTTATTCCATGAATCAATACTATTTTTAGGCAAACACGAAAACCAAGCTTTAGCACGATCTCTAAGCGAAAAAGGAAATAGCTTCAATTTAACAATATCATTGTCCACATCTTTCTTCTTTTGCATATCACACAAATCAACAAAGCTATTTAGATGGGTAGCAGCATCTTCACTAGGAAGGCCGGCGAATTGATCTTTCATGACAAGATTCAACAAAGCAGTATTACTTTCACAAGATTCAGCATCGGTAAAAGGAGCAATTGGAGTGCTAAGAAAATCATTATTGTTGGTATTGGCAAAGTCACACAATTTAGTATTATCTCGAGCCATCGTGACAAACAAGCAATCAACACCCAAGCAAACAAGAGGCAAGCGAAAAGAGGCGAGCGGAAAGAGAGGCGAATAAAAGGCAAGGGTGAAGTGGGGAGAGGAAAAGCGAGAGGCAAATGGCAAATAATGTAATGCGAGGATAAGAGTTTATGATGGGTACTTGGTATCTCTTGACTTGTGCGTAGATTCCCCGACAGCGGCGCTGCAATGGCTAGTTCTTTGGGAGTCAAATCTTGACTTGACTTGGCGTAAGCCTCCCCGGCAAGGGCGCCAGAAATCCTTCTTGCTACCTCTTGAGCACTGCGTTGGTTTTCCCTTAAAGAGGAAAGGGTGATGCAGTAAAGTAGTGTAAGTATTTCCCTCAGTTTTTGAGAACCAAGGTATCAATCCAGTAGGAGACCACGCTCGAGTCCCACACATCTACACAAACAAATAAGAACCTCGCAACCAACGCGATAAAGGGGTTGTCAATCCCTTCACGGTCACTTACGAGAGTGAGATCTAATAGATATGATAAGATAATATTTTTGGTATTTTTATGATAAAGAGAATAAAGATGCAAAGTAAAATAAACGGTAATAGAAATAGCTAAGTGTTGGAAGATTAATATGATGGAAAATAGACCCGGGGGCCATAGGTTTCACTAGTGGCTTCTCTCAAGAGCATAAGTATTACGGTGGGTAAGCAATTCTTGTCGAGCAATTGATAGAATTGAGCATAGTTATGAGAATATCTAGGTATGATCATGTATATAGGCATCACGTCCGCGACAAGTAGACCGAAACGATTCCGCATCTACTACTATTACTCCACATATCGACCGCTATCTAGCATGCATCTAGAGTATTAAGTTCATAAGAAAAGAGTAACGCTTTAAGCAAGATGACATGATGTAGAGGGATAAACTCATGCAATATGATATAAACCCCATCTTTTTTATCCTCAATGGAAACAATACAATACGTGCCTTGCTGCCCTAACATCCTTTGGGAAAGGACACCACAAGATTGAACCCAAAGCTAAGCACTTCTCCCATTGCAAGAAAGATCAATCTAGTAGGCCAAACCAAACTGATAATTCGAAGAGACTTGCAAAGATAACCAATCATACATAAAAGAATTCAGAGGAGATTCAAATATTGTTCATAGATAATCTTGATCATAAACCCACACTTCATCAGATCTCGACAAACACACTGCAAAAGAAGAGTTACATCAAATAGATCTCCAAGAAGATCGAGGAGAACTTTGTATTGAGATCCAAAGAGAGAGAAGAAGCCATCTAGCTAATAACTATGGACCCAAAGGTCTGAGGTAAACTACTCACACATCATCGGAGAGGCTATGCACTACAAAAAAATACACTTCCGTGATGATACATGTTTGTCACAATAGGTCGTGTTTTCTGTCATGCATGTATATCCATGACGATTTTATGACAGAATCAAGATAGTCATACCTGTGCTGTCGTAGAAGTGTTCCATGACATTACCAAAATTATCATCACGGAAGTGTCCACTTCCATGACGATAAATCATGGCGTCCTGAAGTGCTTTCTTCAAGGGTGACCGACACGTGGCATCCACCGTAGCGGAACGCCTTTAAGCTATCGGGTCGGGTTTTGGATCCGATAACCCGTTAACAGCCCCGAAAAATGGGGATTTTCCACGTGTAAAATTATCATTGGCTGGAGGAAACACGTGTCTGCTCATCTGTAACATCCCAAATTTTCAATTTGGAATGTTATACAATAGATCATCATGCATATCATATTTTCTTGCATTTTGTTGATCCTAGAAATTTCACGCAACTCAAGGACCCTCGGAGAGAGTTGGAGATTTCGAAATTTTCATATTTGAGTTCTCTCAAAACTATGAAAAGAGGATCGTTGGATTCATTTATTTTATCTTCAAATATTTTTCCAATACCAAAAATAAGAGAGGGAATAATATGACTTTCCCAAAATTTAGGAAAATGAAGATTTAATAAATAAATCAAATTTTGGATTTTTCTCGGAGTTTATTTGCCTTAGGGAAAATCGTGTTTTCAAAAATTGCATTTTGGCCCGAGTAAAGTTCATTTTGTTCGACTCATTTTTAGGAGTCGGGGAAAGTTTACTTTATTAATTTTGGAGTTTGTTTAGATTTTTTTTCTGTATTTTTCTGCGCGCGAAACCGATTTAAAAAAAACCCCGCAGCGCCTTGGGCCAAAGGCCCAAGCCGCCACTTGCCACCGGCCGGCCAAGGCCATCGCGCGCGCGCCAGGGAGCCAGGGGGCCACCGCTCCTTTTTCAATCCTAGTAGGACTCTTGTACTACTTCCGTTTATTCCGTATTTGTTTCTAGATCTTTTCCCTCTTGTTTCCTAATCCTAGTCTATTTCTTGCCCCCTACCCCAAGCAAAACCCTCCCCTCCCCAATATAAATACCCAAGCACCCCCCCCCCCCTCTAACACATCAAACCCACACCTCTCCTCTCCTCCCCACACCTTGCCCGCCATACACCGCCGCCGCCCCTCACCAGCGCCGCCGCCCCTACACCGCCGCCGCCGCCACCCAACGCCGCCGCCGACGGAGCCCCTCGCCTCTTCGAGGTACTAGCCCCGCGCCGCGTCACCTTTTCTTTTCTGATCCGATTTCCATTCCGATTCCGTTCCGGTTTTCTAGATTGGTTTTTCGTTTCGGTTTTCTTTCCGAAACCCTAGATCGGTTTTTCTCGTCGGTTTTTCTTTCTGGTTTTGTTTAGCAAGCATTCGCCGGACCGTTCGTCCTAACGAACGTGATCACCAGTTTGCTTCGGTTAATGGACGTCCGTTCGTTCAACCGTTCGTCGTTTTCTTTCTCATCGGATTTATTCCGCTATTTTTCTGATAGCGATTTCAGATCCGATTTTCTTTCTAGTCTATCTTCTCGCTCGTTTATCGGAATCAGGTGATTCAAGCGCCTGGAGTTTCGTTTCGAAACCGCCGTTCCGACTAATCAACTTAAACAAAGTTTTGCTAATGTAAAATTTGACTTAGTTTCAACTTGCTAGAACCAAGTTGTTTTCTTTCGTCGTTTGACTTTCGTTGCTTTATTTGATTCGATTCTTTTTGCAACCAGGGTTCTTAAGTTGAACTTTCTGGTTAGATCTTCTATTCGAGATTTACTTGTGCATTAGATGAGTACTTATTGTATGCTTGTTGTTTGTCTGCGATAGATCACCGGTCGCCGCTTCTTACTTGAGTCTCTAGGTTTTGCGGATCATCGACAAGGCAAGTAACACTTGATCATACCTTTACTACCACCCAGTTTTTATGCATTAGATCAATCCTCAAACACTTGCATGATTAGGATCTAATTAAATTGTGGGATGGGAAGTAGATTGAGGTAGTACCTATTACCTGTTTTACTTATGAAACCTTTGGGAGTTACTTCTCGTTTGCTTATTATGCCATGCTATGCTTGTAGGCGTGGATTGGGTGAGTGATATCCATGACGGATGTGAGATTGTTAAATTAATGGTTTATCTAAGGTGGCAACTTAAACACACATCTGGGTGGATTGAGGCACCTGGTTTCCATCAGGACTTGCCTGTTTTTTTTTTGGACCGCCACCCAGGCTCAAAGGGATCATAAGATAATTCATGCTAGTAACTTCCGTGTGCAGCCACAAGCCATTATGGGCTCGGCATAGTTGATTAAGTCGTGTGAACTCTTACGGTGGTAGACTAGCAGATGTAGGGGTTGTAGGTGGTACGGTCTACCCATCGTAAGGTGCAAAGCGCTTCGAAAGACTATGTCTCGGTCATCCGTCTCTCAAACACCATGTAGTGCGAGAAACCAAGCGGAGGCGATCGAGTCTTGTGGGGAAAAGTCATAAACCTCTGCAGAGTGTATAAACTAATCATGATTAGCCGTCTCCCGGTTATGGACATCTTGAGTATCTAGTACTTGAATATCATGTGAATCTCAACATGTTACTCTAATTAATATTGTTGGGTTTTAATGAGTACTTTTAATTGGGATTGAGGATCTGTCAACCATTCTCAATGTTTAACAACCACCATGATAGTTAAACAAATTTATTCCGTTTGATGAGGGAAAAACTGGCTTTATGCAAAGCTGTAACCAGAGAGCTTTCCACCAGCCACATATGCATGTAGTACAGGCTTATCATTCATTATTCTCTATGTGTTACATTGCCAACATATTCCATGTCTTGACCCGTTTTGGGCTGCAACTTTCATGTTGCAGACTTTTAGAACTGACAGTAAGGTGCTTTTAGGTCGTGGTTCTATACTCGATGATGCAGCTGGAGTTGATGGACTCACTTATCTTCCAAGTCTTCCGCTGTTATCGTTATTAGATGGCCTTAAGCCATATTTATTGTAATAAGTCCTCTTTTGAGCAGCGATGTAATAAGTGTGTGATTGCTACTCTGTTATAAATCCTTGAAATCTTGTGTGGTGTCGGCATTCTTGATCCAGGATGACACCGAGCACGAGACTTGATCCATTCGGTCGGGTCACTCTGAGAGATGGTATCGAGCACACATGTTGTGTAGGACATGACCACTAAGTTAAAGCCATAGATCACTACTCTCTTCCCATTTTCTAACTCCTCATCTTTTCTACTATTTTAGGATGAAGGACGCCAAGATCAAATCGCCCAACCAGATGAAGGCACACCTTTTGGATTTCACTTGAAGGAAGTCACCAAGTACTGAACATTGGACTACCAAGTTTCACGGGACTTTCAACGCCACTCTGCTGAAGAGGGCTGGAAGATTCAAGCTCACGTTAAGGAAGGACATTCGCCCCAATCACCAAGCCTATAGATAGTGTTTTCAGTGCACCAACCTGGAGTCTGGGAAAGAGCATGGCAGCTCATATCACCATGGGACGCATTGGAGAAGTTTACCAAGAAGACCTCAAGGACACTATCTACCAGATTTGCGGACGCCGGAATGAACAATGGGAGATTTTCAGCACCAAGAAGGACCGATCCATTGCAGCTTTCATCCAGGAGTTAAACCAGCACATTCGACGCCAGGAGAACCAGATGTGCAATGATATGATAGAGTTGAAGAATGCGAAGGGAAGGATCATCGAACTTGAAGGAGAACTGAAGTCTACACGCAAGGACTACATGGACGAGATCGTAGCTGTAGCAAGACACAATAACGATCTTAAGTATGAGATTGAGGAACTCAAGAAGAAATTGGCGCTCAGGAATGAAGACAAGTACGTCGGCTGTCCGAGCAACTACATCATCATCGACGACACCGATTCGGATCCAAGTGAACCCGACTTTGAAGACAAAGCTGGAGCAGACATCATGGAGTCTTCCACCGGTTCAAATTAATAGATGACCCCCACACATTAGTAATATTACCTCCATGTAAACATCATAGTACACGCACTTTTGCGATAGTTAGATCGTTGTAAGCCCTTTGTTTGAATTGAATGAAGTGATTTTGTGCGCATTTGCTCATGAGCATTTGGGTAGTGTTTCTCCTTAGACCTCACTCTATTTCTTAATTTCTCATCTTTTCTAAACCCATCAGATGCCCCCGAGACGCGACCCAGGTTTGTTTTCCCGCCAGAGATCACCCAGTTGATTCAGCGGCAGAACACTTTGATCCAAACATTGGTACAGAACCAAGGCAACAACAACAACAACCCCACCACCACCACTGCGCAGATCACTTGACACGTTTCTTAAGGCTGAACCGCGGTGTATTCTAGTAGCACCGAGCCGATAGTAGCAGATGATTGGCTCCGTAAGGTAGGGAGGAGTTGACCACTGCAGGATGTCGAGATGGAGAAAAGGTGAAGTTTGCTGCACACCAGCTTGAAGGACCCGCAGCAGCATGGTGGGAGAATTTTACAGCCACTTACCACAGAACTTTGTCACATGGGATCGGTTTCAGCAAGCTTTCCGCACCGCCCATGTCTCGGCAGGAGCTATGGCCATGAAGAAGCGTGAGTTTCGCAACTTACGCCAAGGAGGAAGGACTGTTGGCGATATGTGGATGATTTTAGTAAGTTAGCGCGTTATGCCCCGGATAGCGTTGCTACGGATGCAGCTAAGCGGGAGAAGTTTCGGAAGGACTGAATGATGAATTAAGCATGCAGTTGATGGTAGCAAGTTTCAATAACTACCAGGAGTTGGTAGATCGTGCCCTCATGATTGAAGGAAAGCAGCACAAATTGAGAACCGCAAGAGGAAGTATGGGCGGGGAAGTATAACTCTGGAGCCAATGAAGCCCGTTATACCCCTAAGCAGGGAGTTCGGTTTCATCATACCCATGGAGGAGGTAGTTCGCACAACCATAATGGCCACAAGAATGGTAATGGGAATGGAGGAAGCAACGGCGAACCGGACCACACCAACAACCCCAACCAAGAAAGACTTGAGCCATGTCACTGTTACAAGTGTTCCAAGAGCGGACATTATGCAAATGAATGTCCCGAAGGCCAAGGTGGAAATGGAAGCTCGGAAAGAAGCCAAACCCTTTCAATAAAGGACAAGTGAACCACGTTACCGTGGAGGAGGTTGAAGATCAGCCCGATCACGATGTCGGTAAGTTTTGGTTAAGTCATTTCTGCACTAGTTCTTTTCGATCTTGGTGCATCACATTCATACATATCAAGGGATTTGTGGATAAGTACAAATTACCAACCCAAGCCCTTAGGTCACCCATGCTAGTAACCTCACCGGAGCAGAATACATGGCTAGCATATGGTGTGATCGATTGCCATTAAGGATTGGACACTATGTTTTCCCTCGGACCTAATAGTTCTAGAATCCCAAGGATTGGATGTGATATTAGGCATGGATTGGTTATCAAGTATGGAGGAACATAGATTGCGCCACTAAGTCAATTTTGCTTGACCACCCTAGAAGGAGGAGAATCAAGTATGTATCACGGCATGAGCCGAGGAAACCTGAATAAATTCTTTATCGGGAGTTGTGCAGGAAGAAGTACCAGTGGTAAGGGATTTCCCTGATGTATTTCCGGAAGAGTTGCCAGGAATGCCACCGGATAGAGATATTGAGTTTTTGATAGAGCTTTTGCCAGGAACAGGCCCGATATCAAAGCGACCATACAGGATGCCCGCACAGGATTTGGCGGAAATCAAGAAGCAGATTAAGGAGCTATTGGATAAAGGTTATATACGCCCAAGTTCTTCGCCTTGGGGATCACCCGTACTTTTAGTAGAGAAGAAGGACGGATCATTAAGGATGGTTGTAGACTATCGTGGGTTAAATGAAGTAACAATCAAGAACAAGTACCCACTACCTATGATAAATGATCTGTTTGATCGTTTGCAAGGAGCTAAAGTGTTTTCCAAGATCGATTTGCGATCAAGGTACCATCAGTTGAAGATTCGGGAGCAGGACATACCTAAGACAGCGTTCACCACAAGATATGGACTGTATGAGTACACCGTTATGTCATTTGGATGACTAACGACCGCCTATTTCATGAACACGATGAACAAATTGTTTATGGAGTTTTTGGATAAGTTAAATCGCGTGGTGTTCATATATGATATTTTGGTTTTCTCGAAGAATGAAGAAGAACATAAAGAACATTTGCGATTGGTTTTGGGGAAACTGAGGGAACATCAGTTATATGCCAAGTTCAGCAAATGTGAGTTTTGGCTAAAGGAAGTTGGATTTCTTGGACATGTTATATCCGGGGAAGGTATAGCAGTTGACCCCACGAAGGTTGAGACCGTAACCAAATGGGAAGCACCACCGACAGTTGGAGAGATCCAGAGTTTTCTTGGACTCGCAGGATACTACCGGAGATTCATTGAGAATTTCTCAAGGATTGCAAAGCCTATGACGGAATTGCTGAAAAAGGATACCAAGTTCATATGGACTGAGGATTGTGAGGCAAGTTTTCAGGAGTTGAAGAAAAGATTGGTTACCTCACCAGTGTTAATTTTGCCAGATCAGACCAAGGATTATGAGGTGTATTGCGACGCTTCACGTCGAGGACTTGGAGCAGTGCTTATGCAGGAAGGAAGAGTTGTTTCGTATGCTTCATGACAGCTTAAGCCTCATGAGTTGAATTATGCCACACATGATTTGGAGTTAGCAGCCGTTGTGCATGCATTGAAGACATGGAGACATTTTCTCATTGGAAATCATTGTGAGGTATACACGGATCACAAGAGTTTGAAGTACATTTTCACGCAGAAGGAGTTAAACCTTAGACAAAGGAGATGGTTGGAACTCATCAAGGATTATGATATGAAATTGCATTATCATCTCGGAAAGGCTAATGTAGTAGCTGACGCATTGAGCCGCAAGAGCCATGTCAATACGCTATTGACGGGAGAAATACCAAAGGAGTCTGAACAGAAGGTTAAGTTGATTCGTGATAGGCTCAAGGTAGCCCAGTCTAGACAGAAAAGCTATGCGGATTCAAAATGCAAGGCGATAGAATATGAAGTTGGAGACAGAGTTTATCTCAGAGTATCCCCACTTCGAGGAGTTAAGCGATTTGGAGTTAAAGGAAAGTTAGCACCACGTTTCGTTGGACCGTATAGGATCTTGCAACGCAAGGGAGAAGTTGCTTATAAGCTGGAATTACCGGAGGGACTGTCGGGAGTTCATGATGTATTCCATGTTTCTCATTTGAAGAAATGTCACGCCGAGATGGCGGAAGTACCGCTAAGAATCTGTACCACTTGAAGCAATTCAGTTGCAGGATGATTTGACATATGAGGAGAAACCAATGAGATTCTCGATTATGCCAGAGAGTTACTCGCAGCAAGGTTATCAAGTTTTGCAAGGTTCAGTGGAGCCACCACCTTGAGGATGAAGCCACCAGGAAAGAGAAGAAGATTTGCTCAAAGACCACCCTCACCTATTTTCTAGCCAACCCGAATCTCGAGGGCGAGATTCATCTTAAGGGGGGTAGGTATGTAACATCCCAAATTTTCAATTTGGAATGTTATACATTAGATCATCATGCATATCATATTTTCTTGCATTTTGTTGATCCTAGAAATTTCACGCAACTCAAGGACCCTCGGAGAGAGTTGGAGATTTCGAAATTTTCATATTTGAGTTCTCTCAAAACTATGAAAAGAGGATCGTTGGATTCATTTATTTTATCTTCAAATATTTTTCCAATATCAAAATAAGAGAGGAATAATATGACTTTCCCAAAATTTAGGAAAAATGAAGATTTAATAAATAAATCAAATTTTGGATTTTTCTCGGAGTTTATTTGCCTTAGGGAAAATGTGTGTTTTCAAAAATTGCATTTTGGCCCGAGTAAAGTTCATTTTGTTAGACTCATTTTAGGAGTCGGGAAAGTTACTTTATTAATTTTGGAGTTTGTTTAGATTTTTTTTCTGTATTTTTCTGCGCGTGAAACCGATTATAAAAAACCCCCGCAGCGCCTTGGGCCAAAGGCCCAAGTCGCCACTTGCTACCGGCCGGCCAAGGCTATCGCGCGCGCGCCAGGGAGCCAGGGGGCCGCCGCTCCTTTTTCAATCCTAGTAGGACTCTTGTACTACTTCCGTTTATTCCGTATTTGTTTCTAGATCTTTTCCCTCTTGATTCCTAATCCTAGTCTATTTCTTGCCCCCTACCGCAAGCAAAACCCTCCCCTCCCCAATATAAATACCCAAGCACCCCCCCCTCTAACACATCAAACCCACACCTCTCCTCTCCTCCCCACACCGCCGCCGCCGCCGCCATACACCGCCCCCCTCACCAATGGGCGCCCCCTACACCGCCCGCCGCCCTACGCCGCCACTAACGCCGCCACCATGAGCCCTCGCCTCTTGAGGTACTAGCCCCGCGCCGCGTCACCTTTTCTTTTCTGATCCGATTTCCGTTCCGATTCCGTTCCGGTTTTCTAGATCGGTTTTTCGTTTGGTTTTCTTTCCAAACCCTAGATCGGTTTTTCTCGCGGTTTTCTTTCGGTTTTGTTTATAGCGTTAGCGGACCGTTCATCCTAACAAATGTGATCACCAGTTTTCTTCGGTTAATGGACGTCCGTTCGTTCAACCGTTCGTCGTTTTCTTTCTCATCGGATTTATTCCGCTATTTTTCTGATAGCGATTTCAGATCCGATTTTCTTTCTAGTCTATCTTCTCGCTCGTTTATCGGAATCAGGTGATTCAAGCGCCTGGAGTTTCGTTTCGAAACCGCCGTCCAACTAATCAACTTAAACAAAGTTTTTCTAATGTAAAATTTGACTTAGTTTCAACTTGCTAGAACCAAGTTGTTTTCTTTCGTCGTTTGACTTTCGTTGCTTTATTTGATTCGATTCTTTTTGCAACCAGGGTTCTTAAGTTGAACTTTCTGGTTAGATCTTCTATTCGAGATTTACCTGTGCATTAGATGAGTACTTATTGTATGCTTGTTGTTTGTCTGCGATAGATCACCCGGAGTGCGCCGCTTGTTACTTCGAGTCTCTAGGTTTCGCGGATCATCAGCAAGGCAAGTAACACCTTGATCATACCTTTACTACCACCCAGTTTTTATGCATTAAATCAATCCTCAAACACTTGCATGATTAGGATCTAATTAAATTGTGGGATGGGAAGTAAATTGAGGTAGTACCTATTACCTGTTTTACTTATGAAACCTTTGGGAGTTACTTCTACGTTTGCTTATTATGCCATGCTATGCTAGTAGACGTGGATTGGGTGAGTGATATCCATGACAGATGTGAGATTGTTAAATTAATGGTTTATCTAAGGTGGCAACTTAAACACACATCTGGGTGGATTGAGGCACTGGTTTCTATCAGGACTTACTGTTTTTCTTGGACCGCCACCCGGGCTCAAAGGGATCATAAGATAATTCATGCTAGTAACTTCCGTGTGCAGCCACAAGCCATTATGGGCTCTGGCATAGTTGATTAAGTCGTGTGAACTCTTACGGTGGTAGACTAGCAGATGTAGGGGTTGTAGGTGGTGCGGTCTACCCATCGTAAGGTGCAAGCGCTTCGAAAGACTATGTCTCGGTCATCCGTCTCTCAAACACCATGTAGTCACGAGAAACCAAGCGGAGGCGATCGAGTCTTGTGGGGAAAAGTCATAAACCTCTGCAGAGTGTATAAACTAATCATGATTAGCCGTCTCCCGGTTATGGACATCTTGAGTATCTAGTACTTGAATATCATGTGAATCTCAACATGTTACTCTAATTAATATTGTTGGGTTTTTAATGAGTACTTTTAATTGGGATTGAGGATCTTGTCAACCATTCTCAATGTTTAACAACCACCATGATAGTTAAACAAATTTATTCCTTTGCAGTGAGGGAAAAGCGGCTTTATGCAAAGCTGTAACCAGAGAGCTTTCCACCAGCCACATATGCATGTAGTACAGGCTTATCATTCATTATTCTCTATGTGTTACATTGCGGCATATTCCATGTCTTGACCCGTTTCGGGCTGCAACTTTCATGTTGCAGACTTTTCGAACGACAGTAAGGTGCTTTTAGGTCGTGGTTCTATACTCGATGATGCGGCTGGAGTTGATGGACTCACTTATCTTCCAAGTCTTCCGCTGTTATCGTTATTAGATGGCCTTAAGCCGTATTTATTGTAATAAGTCCTCTTTTGGGCAACGATGTAATAAGTGTGTGATTGCTACTCTGTTATAAATCCTTCGAAGTACTGTGTGGTGTCAGCATTACTGATCCAGGGATGACACCTGAGCACAGAGACTTGATCCATTCGGGTCGGGTCGCTACATCATCGTTGGGACAGATGTCATCCAGTCATTAGACGTAAGGTGCCTATGATACGTCGACACGTGGCACGACCCAACAGAGGCCCATTCCTGTGAAAAGGCCGGCCCGTTTGACTTGGTCAAAAGGTGGCGGGCCGGCCCATGGAAAGCCTGTTAACGGCCTGTTCGCATATAGCCCATTTACAACCCGCTAACCCAAGGCCCGTTATGCCCTATCCGAATTAGGCCCAGTAGTGTCATTTGGGCCATCCAATATGATTCCAGCCCGTTTTCACTTCTGGCGCATGTATGGCCCATGACGTCTTTCGACCCATATGAGGCCCTATGTAACTCTTGGCCTATTAATGGCCCATGGTGAAACTGGCCCGTAATGAACAGTGTATCAGTTTATTCCCAATAACGGCCCGTTATTCCGTTGGGCCGTTTCCAGCCCATGCTTTCGGCCTTCTCAGAGCCCATTTATTCTTGGGCTCATTTCCAGCATTCGTTTACTTACGACCCGTTACTGTCATTTTCTGCTTGTGGGCCAAATTCAGCCCGTGGTTACAGTCGACCCATTTGTGGTCCGTTAATACGTTGGGCCGTTTTCATAGCGTCATCAAATACGGCCTGTTAACGATGGCCCGTTATGGTTGGCCCATGAACGGATGATTCCAACTCTAGCCCGTTTACGGCCATAATGCGGTCTGTTTGGCCCATGTTTGGCCAATCGAACATACAGCCCGTATAAGGCCCATTGATGATACGACCCGCAAAAAGCCCATTGTTTCTACGGCCCGTAGAAGGCCCATTGTTTCTACGGCCCATAGAAGGCCCACTATTTCTACAGCCAGTAGGAGGCCCAGTGTCACTACAGTAAATATTAGCCCATGGTTATTGTGGCCTAGTTTTAAAAAATAGGTTATTGCAGCCACTTGCAAACCGCGGAAAAAGAACTGCAATGACTACAAGCAAACAAATAAACAGGACAACAAGGAAATAAATAAGCAAGCAACTGACGCTAGGCTATCACGGCTATTACACATATTACATCCACTGGGCATCAAAGTTCGCCACCAGTGCAAATATAAGGAACAAAGCAGCATATCATATACACTAGTTGTCAAAGTTGGCGACCAACGCAAATAAACGCAGCAGCAAAACAAATCCAGAACTGAAACCACTTCAGAAGATCTCAAGAAACAATATCACAGGTACCCATAATGCTGGCAAGATGCTTAGCAAGCTTATTAACTTTCTCTTGTTTGGCGCTTAAATCCTCCGGTAACTTTTTGTTGCACCGAGAAAATATGCATCTGAATTCGCGGGGACTTCCTCGGTCCTTGACTTCTGTCGCATCACATCGATCAATGTCTTCAACTTGAAGTTGAGACTCACGAAAACGAACTGATTCAGCAGCGAGTTGAAGAGCTTGTGCCAAGCGATGAGTGGCGATAACTTTCGAACACTACATCAAGACAGGACTTTTGGGTTCCCTCACTGTCGTCAAGATAATACTTATCAGCTTTCTTGGAGACCAACAGGGATGTCTCACTATCTTGAAGGTTATCTGCATTACTTCCTTTACCATTGGATAACGCGGTACTGTTCTCCAATATTTTGTCCGCATTCTAAAAGAGAAACAAGCAGACACATCACATGTTTACCATGTTGTATATGAAACTCATTTTGGTAAATGAGTTCAGTAGTAAAGTGGACAGGATAACAGCATGAAACAAACATATATCTATGTACCATGGTCACTTTATGGTATATATCATTCTAGTTTTTGTTGCCAAATCAAGATAGAGACACAGTTCAAATAATATTTGTTCAAGACAAAGCAGAATAGACAGAATATAAGTGTGGGTAACTATAGAGCAATAACAACACTTGTAATGTGCATGACATGAGAACTTAACTGTTTATTCAATTGAAACTAAAATCAACATAGAGCAGGTTACAACAGCAAACCAGTTAAAGAAACAAGTTTAAAACATACCTGTTGTGCCATTGGAGTTTCAATTCCATCCTTCAAATTTGAAAATAGTTGGTTCGAGTAAATACAATAATGCAACAGCAAAGGAGTATGAACCATAGCTATAGAATCTGACCTGAGAACAAATCTTCTTCTCCTTTAAGCGTTGAGTTGGGATTCGGAGTGGTGGTCCTCGTGCTTTGGGCACTGCAGTTCCCTTACTATCTGCTCGTGTTTGGGTGCTCTGTGGTGGAGACGGTGCTGTGTCAATTGGAACTTGGTTACTATCTGCCGGGGTTGGGGTTAGAAGGGCGTAGCTGGTTCTCTGTCCAACTGGGTAGGGGTACAATCTGCGAGATTCTGGGTTATGTGTGGTGGATCTGGTCCTTGGGCAAGTACAACTGTGGTTCTATCTACATCAACTGGTAGCACTATCTTTTCTGAAGACCGTGTTGTTATTCCCTTAGATACTGCCATCACGCTCTCCATTTCAAATGGCTGATAAACAAGAAAAGTAATTGAAAGTATAGACATTGTATGATAGACAGGTGCAATGGATAGTGGGGAATAAAAGAGGGCATGAAATAATTCATATTTATGTTGTCTAACCAAACAGGATAGCATGACACAATTTCACATATATGATGGCTAACTAAGCAGGATAGCATGACACAATTTCACATTATGATGGCTAACTAAAAAGATGGAAAGACATAGTTCAAAATATGAGACTATGTAAGCAGGATGACATGACATAACTATATAATGTGTTTATTAAATAGGTTGGCATGCCATAATTCACATACATTCATGGATAGTATGCCATAGTTCAAAATATGATGACTGTAAACACTAAACAGGATGAGATGATATAACTATATGATGTCTTTATGAAATGGGTTGCCATGCCATAATTCAGATACATGATGTGTATGTACTATGTAAACATGATGGCATGATATAATTCAAATATATGATTTATATTTTAGGCAAGTAAGCAGATGGCAATCCATATATGATGTAAAAACTAAGCAATGCAAGATAACATGAATGACATGGGTAATATAACCCTGCCAAGTTTAAGAATAGACCTCAGGGGGGAAATAGGACTAGTCATCAGTCTCTGAATCCTCCTTTGAGGAGCTCTCTGTAACCAGCAAGATGTACGCTTGGTGAGTAGCATTGTCTACTCTGAATACCTTGTTTTCACTCCAGATACTTCCATCACCGCTTTAAATGGTTGATGCACAGGAAGAGTAGCTGAATATACAAACGTTGTCGACAAATGGAACACGTAATACAAAAAAATGATAGCATGATATAATTCACATACATGATGATTGGCTAAACAGCATGGCATTGCATAATTCACATATATAATGCCTTTGCAAGAAGATAGCATTGTATAATTCACATATATAATGTCTTGCAACAAGATGGCAATGCATAATTCACATATATGGTAATTAGACACTTGAACATGTGGCATTCACACAAAGCATGTCTAAACTAATCAAATGACATAGCAATGCGAGACACCATACATACGATATGAGCAACATAACCCTGCCAATTTAGAGCATACACCTCGGGGGATAGGACTGGTCATCTGTCTCTCAATCCTCCTCGAGGAGCTATCCGTAACCAGCGAGATATGCGCTTCGTCGAGATAGCATAGTCTACTCGAAGACCTTGTTTTCACTCGAATTTGCCATCACCGTGTCAAATGGCTGATGCACACGAAGAGCGATTGAATGTACTAACATTGTTGACAAATGTAATATGTAATGCAAAAAAGGATGGCCTGATATAATTTACATATAAGATGGTGGCTAAGCAGGATGGCATTGCAAAATTCACATATATGATGCCTGGCTAAACAAGATGGCGTTGCATAATTCACATAAGCGATGAATAAACTAAACAGATGGCATTCACACAAAGGATGTCTAAACTAAGCAGATGACATATTTGATGTATAAAGTAAGCAATGCAAGATGCCATATGCATGATATAACCAACATCAGCATGCCAAGTTAGAGCGAAGACCTCACGGGGTAAATAGGAGTTGTCTTCTCATACGAATCCCCTCGAACAGATATCTTTCTCTCGATTACAATCCAAAATGCGTGGAGGGGGCTGCCTTTGCGCCTACCATGGGCGGCGTCGCATGAAATTTTATTGCCACGCAAGGCTCGTCTCTTTTGCTCTACATGTTCAGTTCCATTGTTTACAATAACTGTCATGCATAGGAATAAAACATAGTGAGATTATGTAAGGAGTGCATGCAGAAATCCAGAGTGATGGTAGCAACCTGTGGATAGACCCAAAACAAATAATAGCAGGCAGATAATGGCTTCAGTTAAAAAATACAGATAATGGCTTCTTTACTATTTGTTTCCCACCCAACATGAAAATCATAGTAGACACCGGAGATTAACCAGATAGTAGATAGATACTATTGATAGCGGCACCGATATGTACCGCACAACCATTTAAAAACTCAAGTTTGACCATTAGTTTGGAGTGACTCGAGTCTAATCGGTGAACAGGACGATAAAGTAGCATGTAATATTAGCGATGCATAACGTGGCAGACATGAAAGAGTGCGACCTCTCTTGCGGACCGTGTAGTCCTCGAGGTCATCTGCTCGGTTGATGATGGTAATGCAGTTTTCATGGCGGCCAGCGGCGGGGAAGAAGATCTGAGGCGGCGAAAGACAGTCTGGAGGCTGATCCTCTGCTGTCTGGACCCTTACATCGTTGGAGCAAGCTGAGCTGGGGTGGACGACGGCTCAGCGAGGCGCGGACAAACCACGCAAGGTTTTATTTGACAACTATCTGTAAGAAAAGTAATTCTGTAAGTGCTCGTTTGAATTGGAGGATTCCAACAATGCAGGGATAGGAAATAGATAGGAATAGGATAGGTATGCACGCGCAAAATAGAGAATTTAAAAACACAGGATTTCTGCCAATCTGGGTGTTTGATTCACAACAATTGGAAGATCACAGGATGCAAAGAAGCATGGTGAGATTAAGTCAAACCACAAGAAAATGTACGGTTATAATGCTATTATGCTACTATCTCTTAGTCTTCTGCTTCATGAATATGAATATGAAAAGGAGGACACGTGAAAATTAAAATTCCTACGTTTTTTCTTTCAAGGAGACACTAAAGGAACAAATCATGTGCTCAGTGGACAATATATATAACATGTAGAGTAAAAAGAGATGCAACAAGTGTACAACCTCTTTGGCGAAGCCATGTCGATCTCAGCGTGATTGGTTTGGCGGTGAGGATGCTCCGCTGACTTTCTTTGTCGGAGGAGGGAAGAAGATCTTAGGCGCCCGGAGATGGAGCCGAGGTACTGCTCGCTGTGATGGAGGGTTTTGTCGTTGGAGCAGCTCCGGTGAGTTGTACGGCCTTGAGGCTGAAGCAGGACAAGAGAGACAACGAACAACGTTAACCTGAGTGGAATTCTAATAGCATCTCCAATACATGACGTAAAATACATAACCACAAAGTGCTAGATGTAAAATACATCAGCCGCTCATCTCTGTTGAAACTGAACTTAACTGTCGAAACTGAACTTAACTGTCAAAACTGAACTTAACCGTCGAAACTGAATTTAACTGTCGAAACTGAACTTAACTGTCGAAACCGAATTTTGCTGTCGAAACTAAATTTTGTTGTCGAAACTGAACACACTAGCATGGTGAGGCTACACGTCGATCGACTGACTTTTTCATCTCTGGTCAGTCGATTTTGCTGCCGTTGGATACGAAATCAAGGTTCTGCGGTTCCTCTTCAACCTCCACCCCCCTAAGCCGCCAGCCACCACCGGCCAAACAGCAGCCCCCCGCCGCCCGCGGCCGGCGGTGCGCCGCCCCGCCCGCCCCGAAAACACTCCCCACCGCCTCTCCTCCGCCGCCCCGGCCATCCCTCTAGGCCCTCACGTGCCGAGCTTTTTCTCCGGCGATCCCCACGCAACCGCCTCGCCAACGCCCCACCACCGCCGGTGACCACGGCCCCCATCCTGAACCCTAAGGTAGATAGTGGGGTACCTCTCCGTGAGCCCCCTCCCCATCTGCGGCTGGTTCTTCCTTCATCCCGTGAGCCCCCCCACCCCTAAAATCGGTCGACCCAAAAGTCGATTCAGTCGACTGAAGTGTAGCTAAATCGGAGCAGCATCGCAAGCAAGAGCAAGAGCGAGAGCAGCAGCACCAGCAAGAGCAATAGCAAGAGTAAACCTGTCATGGGACCGAGAGCAAGAGCAGAACAGCAGCACGAGCGAGAGCTAAAGCAGCAGCAGCTCCTACTGATGTGGACGTCGCCGCCGACGGAGCGACGACGTGGAGGAAGTGGCCGTCGACACCGCCGTGGATGGAGCCGCGCCGTGTCGGCTCGGGACCGAGCACTGGCAGCACCGTGAGATCGAATCAAGAAGAAAATGCGGCGATTAGTGTACAACCTCTTTGGTGGCGCCGATTAGGCCACAGCTTCATCCGAGGAAATGGTGATGATGATTCTCTTCTGGTGGTGCAGGTGAAGACGGCGGTGTGGGAATGGAGGTGGCGCGAAAGACGAGGGGAATGTCGGGGCAGCTCCTTGGAGGTGGAGGACGGGGTGGCTGAACGGCGGGGACGATGAGATCGACGCGGATCCTCATCTGTATGGTGGATGAGGGACGTCGAGTGTTCTTGTGGGCGACTTCGTCGGGGAAGAGGCTCCGGTTGGGTGGCGGACGGAGCAGGGTGTGAGGTTTCGTCGCGGTTTTCGCGGCCTCGGTGTCTGGATGGGTGGGCGGATGGGATGGCAATGGGGAACCATGGCTTAGAGGCGCTTGTCCAAAATGTGGGGTAAGTTCTGAAAGTACCCCCACCGATTTGAGGCGGTTCTTTCGGTTCGGGGTACCACGGGCATTTCACGTGTCGGGATTTCACGGGAGGTGGGAGTTTTTGGCGCGTTGTAATTTTGGAATAGCAAGCGCGGGTTGAGATGGAGGAGTTGTCGAGCACAACGAGAAAAGATATATCTTAAATATTTCGGGCTAACAAAGGCGCGGGTTGAAATTTCGGACAAGCCTAACGTGTAATGTACCAAATCAATGTGCACTACAAATGTCATTCGAAACTTTGAAGTCATGTTATGTTCAATTAAAATATTCCGCTACGTGTATAATGCATGCAACCTACTACTCAAATGATCGTTTTAGTGCATTCCAAACGTATATACTACCGCTTCAATATGAACTAAATTTGAATTCGTTTCTCTATTTGAATAAGATCTACAGTAATGATTGTTGTGAAGTCAAAGCATTTGAATTTGTTTCTCTGTTTTAATAAGATCTACAATAATCATTATTGTCAAGTTAAACCATCGTTTGTGTATTATCTTCACAGCACACCACATGATTAGTCTCTAGTTACATATGAACTATGTGTACTATATGAACTCGAACTAGATTTTTTGAATGCACTTTATTTTGATTTCAACGCACATTACATTTCTAGCTCTAGCTAGATCTTCATAATCTAAACCATGTCTCATATGTATAATGTGTTTATCACATTATGTATGGTGCCCCGCCCCCTACGCCTACAAGTATTTAGATGTGAGTTGCAAACACCACACATTACCACAAATTCAAATAAAATGTGAGAATGTTCGATATATAGTATTGTTTAGATTTTGATATTTAGTTGTAAGCTGCAAGCACACATTATCACAAATTCAAATAAAATGTGAGATTGTTTGATGTATAGTATGGTTTAGATTGTTCGGCATTTAGTTGTGAGTTGCAAACGCCATGCATTATCACATTATGGTATAACATGTGCACAGCACGTGTATCACCGCTATATTCATGCATGCAATGTTTAAAACACTATGATCTCCTGTTCAAATATATGAATCCGCTTTCATATCAAATTATGATCTTTGTTAGTCTCTTACACCCACACAATCATGTAACCTTTGTAGCTACCAGTAACTTTCTCTCGTGCATGCACACGCCCTCCTCGCCCTCCCCCTCCCTCGGCATTCTATCCACCGGGCACATTCATTTTTTTCTTTAGGTCGTTCTCCCAAAGTCTCCACAACTCCTTTCCAACACACACCGATCGATAAACCTCTCCAGCGATGCCTGCCTACAACATACACACACACCTTCAATCTCCTCCTTTGTGTGTCCTTGCCTCGTGTCTCTCATACGGTCAGACACACGTGTAAACTCTCGCCCCTCTTTTCATCGATCTCACAACCACACACTCCTCCCCCAATCTAGCTAGTAGTTGGGCCTCTCGTACCACCTCCTAGCTCCTTTCTCTCTGTCTATCCGTCTCGCTGGGCCTTATTTGCCTCTAACAAATGGACGTACACCGACCGGTCTCTCGCTATACATATAGCTAGCTAGGTCCTTATAACTCGTTTTTACCCACACGTCGATCGATCTACCTCATTAGTTGTGTCTCTCCCTTCCTCCGACAAACAACAATTGATCTACCGATCTAGTTAGGTTTGCTTATCAAACACATGGTTCCCCTTCATCATCCATGGATGCATCCCGACAGATCTATCACGCACAGGCACACACAGAAACACATCCCCACTCTTATTGATAACATTGCAGTTCCACCCTCAGTTTGTCTAGTAGCCCTCTCCCACCATCTCCGAGAAGCAACTCCATCACCCATCCAGCACTCTACCCCTCTCCCTCCCTCTCCCTCCCTCTCTCTCTCCTCTCTCTCTGTCCGATCATATTTCCCGTCCTTCCGTTATGTATGGATGTCGACTGATCTCCCTCAAGACATAGCTGGGTCTCTCCTTCTCAACACATATACGAGTCGTTCTACCTCTATATTTAGGCCTCTCCCTACCCCTCCCCACCCCTTCCCCCCACACACCGATACATCAGTGCTCTAGTCATGTCTCCTGCCACACACAAACTTGACATGTGCCCTCTAACGTTCTGGTAGGCCAGTCGCCCTATATCTTTGACTTGCACACACACACACACACACACACACACACACACACACACACACACATTCGATGACTCTCTTCATCGATCTCGCACCCACCCACTTGATCCTCTCTTCGACTCTATCGATGGCTATGACCCCTCCCTCTCTTCTCGTGGATTGCCCGACACTCTATGTATGATATGGATAGGCCTCCATTTCACACACATTGCATGCAAAATTTTGTTTGAGATGTCATTGACACATATTCCCACAAATAATTCATGAAATCAACCCCCACCCCACCCCAAAACAAAAACACTCACGAGCGCGGTTTGTATCTCTCACACACACCCACGTAGGTGGGGGCGTGCAGAAGAGAAGAGGTGCATGCAGGCGCACATACTCCGTCTCTTTCCCAACCACACCCCAGCGGGTACACGGTGGAGCTCAATTCCGTCTGAAAAAGGCAGCCCACGTGGTAATTTGGCACGTGTCTTGGTTGTCCACTTGGTGGAGGGAGGATCGTCTACCACGGGTGAACAAACAAATTGCGACTTGACGTGTTATGTTAAAAAAGAGGCAAACCATGTGGGGCCTACCTTAGAGGCAAGACTTTTGATGTGTCCCATCAACTCATGAGCGAGGAGAAGCTTGCTTAATCGCCGTCTCCCCCCACAGGCGCGGTGGCTCGCAGGATGAGGTGAAGCTTGCTTCGCCACGCCCGCTCCCTCGCCCATGCGCGCGATGGCTCGCAGGACGAGGACAAAAATTTACTACTCCCTCCGTTTACTCCTCGTCCCTACTACCTTGGTTATAGAGATTATATAAATTGTTTGGAATATATATGTCCTTTAGTAGATTTCAATATGAACTACTAGTACATACTCCAAACACTGATGTATATAGACATATTTTAGAGTGTAGATTCACTCATTTTGCTCCGTATGTAGCACTCTCCCTCGCCCCTCGACCCTCGCCCACGTGGTGGACGTGCAACAATTCATTCGGTCTCATATAGCCAGAACGATATATACTGCACTACCATTATTGCTCGACTCCCCAAAGAGGCGAAGAGCCAATCGCAAGGTTAATATTTTGGAGATGCCAAGCGCAAGGTTATAGGAGAACGAGTAGTAGGTGTCGCGTCATTTATAAATAAAGTTTTTTTCTTCAGTGGCACATACGCAATATGATAGGTTCATATGGAGAGAAATGGAAACCACTCCACTATATACATAGTTAGGATGGGCCAGCCTACACGGTTGCTTGCTGGGGTTGCTCTCTTCACACTCTCTCACACAAAACGACTGTGGCCACATCTCTAACATCCCGGCGGATCACGTCCGCTTGGAGAAGGGTGGATGCTTAGTGTAGATGTGGTGGCCGTCGCCGACGGCGAAACCCCTTGTCGGCACGTCCCGATCAGGGGTCCCGCCGTTCTCTCTCACAAAGCGGTGAGGTTGCCTTCGTCCCTTGCTCATTGCCACGGCGTGGGCGGTTGCCGCCTCCGCCGCCCTCCTAAAGGTTGAGCTACTTCCCTCGGTACAACTCCCTTTACAGCGGCTTGCACCATGCTCCAGCTGCCCACATCACTCCTGTGGATATTTCTCTACTTCTTTGCCCCGCACATACCTCTACTGGCTTCTACGTACTGTATTTGTGATGAGTTTATGTCTCATCAACTAGTCCCAGTAATCTTATTCTAATCACGCTTCTTTAATCTTATTCTAATCACGCTTCTTCAATTTGTTTGCCACAGGGATGCTCATCTCGATTTTGGTGAAACTGCACAAAATGATCCGATGGTCAAAAGGTTGCAAACTTCATTTATTAGAAAGCTCGAATGTTGCCAGCAAATTGAAGGCTGGTCAGTGTTCACGGTTCAAGGGCTAGGGACTGCATGGATCATTTTTTCCTTTAGCTGCCGCTGTTCCAAAATAAGTGTCAACTTTAGTAGTAGTACAACTTTGTACTAAAGTTTGCACAAAGTTGAGACACTTATTTTGGAGCGGAGGAGTACATATTGCTATGATCATCAATCATTGAGATGCAATAGCATGCATGTTAGTCTCCTTTGTATTTGATGAAATGTTGCAGCGGGCAACCTTTGACGAAAGATACATGTAATGAAGCTGGAAGCTTCATAGCATTATACAAATTTATCTCATTGATAAATTACAGACGCATACTATACTAGTACTTCCTCCGTTCCTAAATATAAGTCTTTGTAGAGATTTCACCATGAACCACATGCGGATGTATATAGATGCATTTTAAGTGTAGATTCATTCATTTTGTTCCATATGTAGTTCACCTAGTGGAATCTCTACAAAGACTTATCTACTAGTAATAGCTAGCCCCACTACTAGGAATTCTCTATCCTCTCCTTGAGCCACATCATCAAAATTGATGTAGCCATTAGATGAAGTAAATCAGTCCATAATAGTAAATGCGATCTAGGCGTTGAGAGGCTCCACACTAAGCCACATGCAACCATGCAGAAATACCGTGGCACATGCATGTGAGTGGGTTTTAAATCACATCAACATGTCTGCATGCAAGCATGCACCGGTAGCATGCATGTAAGTAAGCTTTTAAGTCCCTCAAAAATAAAAATATAATCCCATTATGCAGTAGGAGTTGGCTGATCTTTTTTCCTTACGTGGAATGATCTAAATGATGATGGGAGTTTATTTAGTTTGGCTACCACATTTTTCATGCGGTTATAGAGTTTTTTTTAGTTCTATGAAATTGACAATTTTGCGCAGAGAGATATACCGCTGTTCCGTGGCAACGCACGGGGACTCATCTAGTAATATTTAGGAACGGAGGGAGTACTATGTAAAGAGTTAGGTGTCGCACGGTGATAGTGTGAGGTGGGCCATGTAATCACAGAGCCTGCGTGTTTTCACTGCTCTTGCACTCCTCCGCTGTAAGAATGGAGAAAATTGTAATCTAGTAGTAGTAGTACCTCCTTTTGCCGAACGCGTGGGACATCCAATAGTCCTACCACCTCAGTAATAAAGACCAATGAGCCGTCAAATCACATAGACCCAGCAATAAGTTGGACGGACGAAGCAACCATCACTCTTGCGCCAGTGAGAGGTGCGTCCACTCTGCCCGGGCATGAATGCGACACCGATTCTTTGGAGCGGCGCTGACCGTTTCGGGCGGGAATCGCGCGCGGGCGATGGAGGGGCTTTGGGTGGGCCAGGCTGGTCAAGAGCGGGCATGGCAGCTGTCCGCATGTCCCTACCGGACACACCCGGAAACAAGAGGATGCACCGACTCTCTCGGCTAAAATCGTACACTACACACCATCTCTCTGTAGGAGTAGGTCAATCTGTCGCACTCTCTAACACACACATGCTGTTAAACACACACACGCACACGCACGCACCTTGGTCCCGTTGCACCTTCTAACATGACTTATTACACCTAGACGGAGGGAGTAGGAAGTATCTGAGATCTGATGGCACACCGACTTAAGTCGAATACAAGTGCACAAAATTTGTGTGCATGTTATAATAAGATTCACTTAAAATAGTACATGAGCGAACAGAGGATCAATTGGACGGTGTTCGAGCGATGAGCGAGATGTGTGAGGTAAGATACACATGCAGCGCTTTTAATTTTCCTATTAATTTGTTTGTTTCACCCTCATTGGTGGGACCCAGCGTACTACGTGGAGAGAGGTAAGGTGACCAAGGCTACATTATTTCTGCACCATTGTGGATAGTCTTACCACCAAAGCCACATGACATGATTATGACTGAAATCCCAATGACTCCCACACACACAAAAAAAACACGACATGCTTGTCACACGAATGCAGGAATGTATAAAAGGTTATTTTCCTCTCGTTGAACATAACGGGAGGGTTGTGTAGCTAGTTAGCCTGTTCGCTCATCAAACTTGAGGTCTCGGGTTCGATAACTACACTTGAGCATAATTTTTGCGGGAGGATTCTTTGGTGGTCAAAAATTTTCTAGGGTTTGCACGCTTCACCTCTCTCTCCAAAGATATATATACACACTGGAGCCTCATCGCTTGTAGTTTCTCTCTTCACACTCTCTCGCCCTCTCCCGCTGGAGCCTCAGCGCTTGTAGTTGCTCTCTTCGCACTCTCTCGCCCTCTCCAGATCTAAACAAGACTTCATTGGCCTCTCTCTCTCCCCTCACTGCTGCTCAAAGAGCCGGCAGGATCCGTCCGCCGGGAAGGGAAGGAGGCTTAACGCTGTCGCCGTTGGCAAGGGAGGGAATCCACTACCGGCGCAGCTGTTCACTTTCCACCCAGCGGCGGCGCGAGAGGGCCTCCGACCCCTTCTTCTTCGCCGCCGTCCCGTCGCCCACCGAACCACGCCCCAAGAACCTTAAGGTATGATTTACTTACTTCACATGCATTGCTCTAGCCGCATGTATACCATGAATCTAGGACGTGGTTCAAAGAGGAAAGGAGTGGGGGAAAGTAGTGGGAAAAGTTGTACTCCCTCCGTTCCTAAATATAATTCTTTGTAGCGATTTTACTAGGACGACATACGGAGCAAAATGAATGAATCTACACTCTAAAATGCATCTATATACATCCGTATGTGGTTCATAGTGGAATCTTTACAAAGACTTATATTTAGGAATGGAGGAAGTATATAGCATGAATCTAGGACGTGGTTCAAAGAGGAAATGAAGGGGGAAAGTTGTATAGCATGAATCTAGGACGTGGTTCAAAGAGGAAAGGAATGTGGAAAAGTAGTGGGGAAAGTTGTATCGCATAAATCTAGGGGCGTGTTCAAAGAGGAAAGGAAGGGCGAAAGTACTAGTTCAAAAAGGAAAGGAAGGGACAAGGCTGTAGAGTTTGAGCAGGACTAGATTTGCTGCGCTCACATAGGGAAAGGTGTCTAAAGATAACAAAACTGGGACCAACACAAATATGCTCCTTGGTTGTTTGTTCTTTGTTGCAACAGACTATGCATGACCACAGTACATCGGTAGATGCACATGGTGCTGGTGCGTCCACTGTCCCGTGAACCTCATTAGCTATTGTTAATCTAAGGCCCTGTTTGGTTAAAAACTCCCTAGTCCCTACCTGCTTGGTTCCAGGGACTAAACATGGACTAGAGGTTATTAAATGACATGCTAAAAGTCCATGTTACCCCTAGTAATGAACAAATATAAACAAGGTGCGATGCATGGCAGGGGCAACTGTTGGAAAAAGTCCCAAAAAGACTCCCTCGGGTTCTTCTTTCTTTAGTCCCAAATGCCCACTTTTAGTCCCCAAAAGTCCCTCCTGTTTGGTTTAGATGGGACTGACACGGAGTTTTTTTAGTCCCTACACCAAAATTTCCCTGTAAACAAACACCCTCTAATAATGCCGGTGGAAAATTGATGCAATGCCACAGTTAAAAGCAAATTACATGTTTAACGAATTTTATTGTTAATATAATCTCTATGTTAATATTAATCAGTGCCCCCGTTTGAGAAATGCTATTGTCTTGCTTTCTTTCCCATTTAGATAAGGTAGATGCTTCTTTTTGTTGGCTTCGTGTCATCCACCGTTATTGACCACTAATTGTTTCCTTTGCACCTCTGTGTAAAGCAGGGTTATCTACTTCACCTCGTTGCCATTGTGACCTTTTGTTGCCTTTGCACAAAACACTTTTGTTTTAAGAGTGTTTTGTGCAGTTCAACCAAAATATCACACCGACAACGTTGCTTGATTGCTTGATCTTAGTGGAACTGCACAAGAGGAGATCTTACTTCCTATCCGTTAAGGCGAATTTGGTTCAGATCTTCTTCTTGTGAGTTGTTTGAATTCGCATCATGAGAGGTCAATTACTAGCCTTCTTTCACATGATTCTGCGGTGTGCTTTCATATGTTGTGCTACTTATGCGATAATGTTGCTTGATTTTAGTGAACTGCACAAATGGAGACAAGACTTCCAATCTGTATGTGCATTGTAATATCCCATTGAGGTAAGATAAGGATATTTCACAACTGCTGGCCTGTATTTTTCCACTTTCATCGAAAATTAAGTTTAGTACTATACTTGTGCTCCCTAATTGACATGCCAAATCTTACATTGAAGGCGAAGCTTATGCATTATTGAACCAAGTGATGAAGGGAAGAACAAGCGGAAGAAAAACAAAATCAACTCCGGTGTTGTATTGAAGCCTTTGGAACTGTGATGACACAAGTAATGATATAGTTTTGCATCTTAATTTATTGCTATGGCTGGAACGAGCAATTGTTTTGCCACTGATTTGATGCCATACGTAATTATCTCTACTTGTACAAACAGTGATCTTCTTTGAAGATACCATATATTTTAGTGGAACTGCACATGAAGATGTTGGAAAGTTTAAACTAATTGAGGAGTATATAGTAAGCATGGCCAACCCCATAGATAGCAACAGATGGTTCCGGAGAAGTGCTTCATCTGTATGCTCTACACAATCAGCCTCCTGACAAAGGTTGGTACTCGCCCACTGATTTCATCCATATGATTGAGCTTTGTCATCTCTATTGGTCTTGTGCTACTGTTTAGATATTATCATGAAAAAGTGGTATTGTCCTTGAGAAGTGCTTCATCTGTGCTGTTTTAAATATTTCCTTTCCTTTTTTTCGAGCAAACATGGATGCTAGCATTTAGTAGTCCTCTTGTCTTTGCACAATAGGATCATCTTCCTCTGAAGAAGAATATGGAGTACGTGAAGTGACTAGTTCTGATGATGCCAGGATAAAGAAGCCCTGTCTATCTTCTCATTAGAAGGAGGAGTTGAAGGATGGTTACATTACTCCCCACAAGACCAAACTAACTTCAGCTCGGAAGGATGACAAATCTCCATTTTTTGCTGTGATCTTGTGAGTACAATGTTGTTCTAGGATTCTTTCGGTGAGTTCCATTTTCTAAAAGTGTGCACTACATGGACCATGTATGTACTGTTGAAACTGTCAAATCATAGTACAATTTGCTTTATACTAATCACTTTTTGTATTTGTGCAAACAGGGTGCTCGACTTGATTTTAATGGGAACTGCACAAAATGTTCATGAATACATCGAATCATTCATTTCCACCACAAGAAAGGAGGTGCCGATAAGTTCAAGGCGTTGCAACATATAAGGGCGAAATCATACAAGCTACGCGCGAATTTGGTTGATTTTGGTGGAACTGCACAAAAAGAACAGCTGGTTTATTTAGCATGAGGTGCCATGTCAATGTCCGAACTGATGGCAAACCCTGCCCATTACACAATCATAGGCATTTGATATTTTGGAATGGGACAACCTTGTAAAAAATTTCTCATTGATTTTAGCAAGACATGCGTTTGATATTTTCGAATGGGACGCCCTTTCTTTGTCGCAGCGTCGATCAATTTTTCTTTATTCTTTAGTTGTGAAGTAAATATTGCCTCGACATGTGAGTCTTTGAGATGCATAATCATCGATTGTTTTGAATGTTTTCTATGAATTGCCAGGCTGTGTGTTTGATTGCAATGTCTGTAAGCGCTAAAAGCTGCTCAAACTCTTTGTACTCATACATTCCTTTTACTTCGCACATTGTGAAAGTGCATACTTTTTGTATAAGATTGGTCAAAGTAGAGATACTTTGATTGCAGACAAAACTTGTATGCAGACTAGAAAGGACCGGAGGGAGTACATGTGAAACTGCTGCAAACGAGGTGATCACCACAGGAATAATGCTAGTACGTATTGTTTTGCATGTTCATCCAATGCCATTGATACAGAATTGAACTAATCGAAATAAATTCATTAATACGGTCGGATTTGATATAAACATGCGGATTTCATTACATTTCATACATTCTTCAACTAAAAAGGGGTGCGCTGGAGGTATAATTAATTAACCGAAGCTACCCACCCGTGTCCCAGGCGAGCGAAGCATCGGTGACTTAGCTGCGAGTGCAGTTGCGTAACTGACATGTGGCCTGTTGGGCCCACGTGTCAGTCAGCCAACTGCACCAGCAGTTAAGTAGAAGTAGCATTCTTCTCCAGCGCAGCTCTCCGACTCCACGTCACCGCCAAGAAGCTAACCGGCCGTCAATGGTCAACCCGCCTAGCTTGGCTTCAACTGAAGGGTAGCAGCGGTGGCCTTACTTGGACCCGAGCGGCGGCGACCTACCGTGTTCTACTCTTCCTTGTTTTCTATGTGGCGCGGCCTCGTTGGCAGCGGGGAGGGGCCTCGGCGGAGCCGGCGATGTCCTCTATCTCGTTGCCGGCGGGCGGCGCCTCAGAGGAGTGGTGGAAATCCTCCCCCACGTTGCCAGCAGGGTGGGGTCTCGGCTGAGCCGGCGATGTCCTCTGCCTCGTCGACGCCAGCGGAGCGGGGACTCGTCGGAGCCGGCATCGTCCTCTGCCTCGTCCTCGGTCTCGCCAAACAGCGCCTCGCCGCTTCATCGCCCTCTTTGCTAGCCTCTTTGTAGACGGCCGCAGCCTCCGCCACCCGCATGCGGTACCGCCAACGCTCGAGGCGGCCCTTGCGGGCGGAGCGGTACGAGTCGAGCAGCGCCTCCTACTCCGCCCACTCCATGGCGATCTGCTCCTCCGCCTGCAGGTGCTCCTGGAGGAGATGGTGGTTGTAGGCGGCGTCGGCCTGCGCCACCCGGAACTGCTCCTCACGCATCTGCCTCATCATGTCCATATATTAGGCACGGGCCTCGCCGATGGTCATGGTGCAATGCACCGGCGAGGATGGCGCGGACGAGGGGGTTGGCGCTAGATCGTCGACTACCATGTTCTCCATTGGGGCGTCGTCGTCCTCCGGCTACCTGCCGGCCAGCGGTCGGCAGCAATGGCTGCCATCTCCTTGTGGTCCGTCGTCCGCCCGTCCCAAAACCTTTGGGCGCGAGAAGCCATGGTGGGCGATAGTGGTGTGGACAGGAGAAAGGGAACGGATGCGGATGGCTGCGGCTATGGCGGCGCAGCAGTTTATATAGCAATGGTGGGCGGGCGGAGGGACGGACGTGTGGCGCCGGAGTAGCAGCCTCGGCAACCGCGTATCATTAATGTGGGCGGCAGATGGACGGATGGACGAAACTTGTGTCATTTGAAGGCGGAGCAATTGCCTGCACCAGAAGCGGGCGGGCGGCGCCGATGGCTTTGAGGCGGAAGCAGCAAGCGAGGAGATGACTTTACTTGGAGAGGATGACAATGGGGATCCACCAGGTCCATAGCCTCACGTACGCAAGTGCCTCCTTATTATATATATATAAATAAATAAATAAATATATATATATATAACTATAATTTATTTTGCTTCCTCCTGGTTTCCTGACATCACGGTCCCACACCATTGTCAACCTCCTGGAGTAGTCAATAAACGAGAGAATTGCACAAGAAGCGGCCGACAATTTGGGACCAAGCAGCTCGAGCAGTATTTGTGCAGAGTTTTTCGATGTTTAGCCCAGATATTAATTTTTCTCCTCTGAACAACAACGAAAACATCGCTGCAGGTATTAACTTGGCGGGCTGTGGCCCGTCTAGCCCAGGCCAGATATCCAGCCCAGATATTAATTTTTTTCAAGCTGAAAATGGCTAGCCCAGCTATACCTTTTTTAGGAATACCCAGGCAAGGTCAAGTTGTTATTCTCCGCCCTGCTGGGCTGCAAATCTTTCCTAGGAAGGATGCATTAGGCTTAATAAGAAAATGGGCTTTAAGAAATAATAAATGGGATGTAATTGTAAAAACTCGGCAGTAACTATAAAAAATGCACCAAACACGTGATTACTTTATAAATTATTATTTTTGGATATTGGAAGTTTTAATTTCATTAATTGTTGCGAGCGCAATGTTTTGTTGGATTTTTATGTAATATAAATTTATATTGAAATTGTATTTAATCGACTAGAAATTTGGGATAAAATATTTGGATCCCATCAAAATGTGGGAAATTTTATTGAATTCTGTTTTGAGCGGTTGGTTGAAATGGGTTGTACTTTTAACAAACTGTAAATGGGCTGTAGTAAATTCCATTAGAATTCAAAATGGGCTACACATTCTTACAAATCTCAAATGGTCTATAAGTTCTCGCCACACACTACGGCCTTACTAAGTTGACGCGTCCCTAAAAAAACAGAGTTGATGCGTATGCAAGGCTTTGTCAACTTATAGTCAACACACGGTTATAGCAGAATGGCGTTGGATGTCCATCCAACGGATGCCGTGCTTCTTCTTCAATCTCGGATATTCTAGCTTCACCCGCCAAAAATGATTCCTCCCCGACATCCGGGCGCACCGTTTCGAAGCTGGCGTGGGCCTACTAAGTTGCCGTACCAAGGATTTGTCAACTTAGTCAATATAAACGATTCTAGCCGCAGATGACCGTCGATGTCCATCCAACGGCCGTCGTGCTTCTTCAACCTCTGGTCTTCTTGCTCCGGCCGCCCAAAGCAGCGCCGGTTGTGCCACCTGCTCCACGCCTCCGTGGCGGTTTGTCTTTGCCGCCATGAGGCCTCACCGCCCCTACTACTCCCACAGCTGGCAGGCCATCCCTCCACTCACCCACACCCCTGTTATTCTGCGGCGACGCGGCAGCGAGGCGAACCAGTGAACCTCGTACTCTTCTCGCGTGTGCATCCACTGCCGCATCTACCCGGCTCGCGTCGTCCCCTTCCTAGGCCTCGCCGTCGTCCACCGCCGTGGTGCTCTCGGCGCGGCGTGGTCAACGTGGTCAAGGAACGACTTCCATCGAACGTGGACTGTACGTGGAGAGGCTAACAGTTGGGTCCACGACAGCCGCAAGGAAGTGCCTCCTTATTACGCGCAAAATAATTATTCCTCCACCTGACAGCGGGGACCCACCGGACGGGCCACCGTATTTCGTGAAAAAAATGATTCGCCCCCTGATTGCTGGGACCCACGAGCTACATCTTCGCACGCAAGGAAGTGCGTCTGGGAAAAAAACGATTCGCCCCCCAGACTGCTGGGACCCACCAGCTACATCTTCGCATGCAAGGAAGTGCGTCTGAAAAAAAACGATTCGCCCCCCGACTGCTGGGACCCACCTGCTACACCATCGCACGCAAGGAAGTGCGTCCGGGCAAAAAAACGATTCACCCCCTGACTGCTGGGACCTAGCAGCTACACCTTCGCATGCAAGGAAGTGCTTGAGGGCAAAAAAAACCAAAACGATTCATCCCCTGACTGCTGGGACCCACCAGCTACATCTTCGCACGCAAGGAAGTGCGTCCGGGCAAAAAAAAAATGATTCACCCCCCTGACTGCTGGGACCCACCGGCTACATCTTCGCATGCAAGGAAGTGCGTCCGGGCAAAAAAATGACTCGCCCCCCTGACTGCTGGGACCCACCAGCTACATCTTCGCACGCAAGGAAGTGCCTGACAGTCGGGACCCACCTGGTCGAAGCGTATGTAGCGTTGTCATTCTGGTCACGAACATGTACGTACATACTGGCCATTGTAGAGGCGCGCGCGTGTCGTAGTAGAGGCGCGCACGTAGCATGTACACGTACGTACAGCGGCCAGGGTGCAAGAAAGAAAATAAGGCCACGTATGTGTACATACGGGCGGTGTCTCGAACGCCTACTCGCGCATACGTACGGCCAGGGCTCGTGTACATGGCTGGATCGGAACGGAGAAACAGCGTCGTCGTCGTGTTCATGGGGAGGTAACGGAGTGCGTCGTGTTCATCGGGAGGCAACGGAATGCGTCGTTTCATCGGGAGGCAACGGAACGCGTGGGGGCCAACCGGCTGGGTCGGAACAAAATGTGTGGTCGTGTTCATCGAGAGGGCTTGGACGGAACAGGCGATGGAAACGAGGCCTGGCGTACCGCACAACAGAGGAAATGGACCTCCTATGTTTGGAACGGGGTCCTGTTGATTGGGAGGGGTGTGGGGTACCGCAAAACAGAGGAAACGGACCTCCTACGGTCAAAACGGGGGTCCTGTTGATCGGGAGGGGTGTGGCTTACCGCAAAATGGAGGAAACGGACCTCCTACGGTCGAAACGGGGTGGAGGGTGTGGCGTCGCAAAACGGATTTAAGCGGACTTGTGTTGGTGCGCTACGGTCGAAACGGGGGTCCCGTTCATCGGGTGGGGTGTGGCGTACCGCAAAACGGGACTCCACGGGGTACTGTTCATCTCCACCGTCGACCTCCTCCAGCCTCCACGGGCTACCGTCAACCTCCTCCAGCCTCCACGGGCTACCGTCAACCTCCTCCAGTCTCCACAGGCTCCTGTTCATCCAGCCTCCACCGCGCGCTACTCCACCGGCAACTGTTCAACCACCCCTCCACTGTCTACTGTTCATCCAGCCCTCCACACCATGAGGTCCTGTTCAACCACCCCTCCACGGGCACCCCTCCACCGTCTACCGTTCATCCAGCCCTCCACCACACCACGGGGTCCTGTTCATCCAGAGGCAACACTCACTATTCATCCCAGAGGCAGCATCGATCGGCTTCAGTTAGCAGCAGTAGGAAAGGAATCGCTCGATCGGGTTTAGTTAACAGCCATCAATCGATCGCTCGGGTTCAGTAACGCGTACCCTGCAGTGCAATTTCTCGGGTTGATTAGAGCCCAACGCCTCGCTTCGGGTTCGATTAGAATAGCGCCTCTCACACGCAGCAGCACGTGTATGAGAGAAACGCGCATCGCTCGGCCCCCGACCTCCCACCGTAACCGGGAAGTCCCCGAAATTTTCCTCCCCCTCGCTTCTACCATGGTTTTTTCCGTCATGGACAGCCCAAAGAATGTCATGCAGCTGCATCTCCGGCCCGCCCAGGACGAAAAGCCCATTTTATGTCATGATTTTTTGTCATAGAAGTAGGAGCCCACCACATCTATGATGATACCAGGTTTTGTCACAATTATCGTCATAGAAGTGTCATATGTATGACAGAAATTTTTTTCATTCGGCCCAAAATGTCACGGATGTGTCTTTTTTTTGTAGTGATGTGCCACCGTATCTCGTACGACTCCCTCCGTCTAGGTGTAATAAGTCATGTTAGAAGGTGCAGCAGGACCAAGGTGCAAGCAGATTGGAGGAGAAGGAGAAACTTGACCGGTCATTCCTCCAATCAAAGCCCTGATTTCTGTCTCTAAATGCAAAAATTAATCCAAACAACTAAGAGATGTCTCTTCTCTTCTTGTACGTACTCCATTTGTATCTCACTTCTTATGGCTTCGCACTCACACGATTTTACTATTCTATGAACCTATGTGTGTGTGTGTGCATGTGCGTGTGTGTGTGTTTAACAGCATGTGTGTGTTAGAGAGAGCGACAGATCGACCTACTCCTACGGAGAGATGGTGTGTAGTGTACGATTTTATCCGCGAGAGTCGGTGCATCCTCTCGTCTCCGGGCGTCTGGTAGGGACAGGCGGACAGCTGCCACGCCCGCTCCTTACCAGCCTGGCCCACCCAAAGCCCCTCCATCACCCGCGCGCGCTTCCCGCCTAAAACGGTCAGCTTACTGGCGCCGCATTCATGCCCGGGCAGAGCGGACGTGACCTCTCACTGGCGCCTGCTGGATTCAAGAGTGATGGTAGCTTCGTCTGTCCAACTTACTGCTGGGTCTATGTGATTTGATGGCTCATTGGTCATTATTACTGAGGTGGTAGGACTGCTGGATGTCCCACGCTTTTGGCGAAAGGAGGTACTACTAGATTACAATTTTCTCCATTCTTACGGCGGAGGAGTGAAAGAGCAGTGAAAACACGAGCTCGGTGATTACATGGCCCACCTCACACTATCACCATATTTTCCGAACACCGTGCGACACCTAACTCTTTACATAGTACTACTTGTATAGTACGTACTGTAATTTATCAATGAGATAGTACAATGCTATGAAGCTTCCAGCTTCTGTTACATGTATCTTGCGTCCAAGGTTGCCCGTTCCCGAAGTTTTCATTCCGTTTGGACTCCTTTGATATTCTTTTTCTGCGAAACACTAAAATAGGCAAAAAAAACAGAAATTTGGGCTGGGTCTCCGGTTAATAGGTTAGTCCAAAAAATAATATAAAAGTGTATAATAAAGCCCAATGAACATCCAAAACAGAATATAATATAGCATGGAACAATAAAAAATTATAGATACGTTGGAGACGTATCAAGAATCCCCAAGCTTAATTCCTGCTCGTCCTCGAGTAGGTAAATGATAAAAACAGAATTTTTGATGTGGAATGCTACTTAGCATAATTTTCAATGTAACCTTCTTAATTGTGGTATGAATATTCAGATCCGAAAGATTCAAGATAAAAGTTTAATATTGACATAAAAGTAATAATACTTCAAGCATACTAACTAAGCAATTATGTCTTCTCAAAATAACATGGCCAAAGAAAGTTCATCCCTACAAAATCATATAGTTTGGTCATGCTCCATTTTCGTCACACAAGAATGCTCTCATCATGCACAACCCCGATGATAAGCCAAGCAATTGTTTCATACTTTAGTAATCTCAAACTTTTTTCAACTTTCACGCGATAGATGAGCGTGAGCCATGGATATGGTACTATGGGCTAAACAACGGGCTATGGAGATGCCCATCAATTGATGTTAATGTGAGGAGTAGGGATTGCCATGCAACGGATGCACTAGAGCTATAAATGTATGAAAGATCAATCTAGTAGGCCAAACCAAACTGATAATTCAAAGAGACTTGCAAAGATAACTAATCATACATAAAATAATTCAGAGGAGATTAAAATATTGTTCATAGATAATCTTGATCATAAACCCACAATTCATCGGATCTTGACAAACACACCGCAAAAGAAGAGTTACATCAAATAGATCTCCAAGAAGATCGAGGAGAACTTTGTATTGAGATCCAAAGAGAGAGAAGAAGCCATCTAGCTAATAACTATGGACCCGAAGGTCTCAGGTAAACTACTCACACATCATCGGAGAGGCTATGGTGTTGATGTAGAAGCCCTCCGTAATCAATGCCCCCTCCGGTGGAGCTCCGGAAAAGGCCCCAAGAAGGGATCTCACGAGTACAGAAGGTTGCGGCGGTGGAATTAGGTTTTCGTGGGCGCTTCTGATGGTTTGGGGGTACGCAGGTATGTATAGGAGGAAGAAGTAGGTCGGTGGAGCCACGAGGGGCCCACGAGGGTGGAGGGCACGCCCTGGGGGGTAGGCGCGCCCCTACCTCGTGGCTTCCTCGTCTGTTGCTTGAAGTCCACTCCAAGTCCTCTGGATCACGTTTGTTTTGGAAATCACGTTCCCGAAGTGTTTCATTCCGTTTGGACTCCGTTTGATATTCTTTTTCTGCGAAACACTGAAATAGGAAAAAAACAACAATTTGGGCTAGGCCTCCGGTTAATAGGTTAGTCCCAAAAATAATATAAAAGTGTATAATGAAGCCCAATAAACATCCAAAATAGAATATAATATAGCATGGAACAATAAAAAATTATAAATACGTTGGAGATGTATCAGGCAGTAGCTAGCAAACTGAACATGGGTCCTTATAGTGAGCTAATAAGACAAGCTACTCCTCCCTGTCGGAGATATCGATGACGATTGGCTCCTTGGACATGGAAGAGGGCGAGGCCTCCGCATCGTGGGTGCCCTCGTTGTAGTGGTGAGTTGCCTGAGCCGCTCCGGGCACCAACCTGCTGGCTCTCAAGATGAGGTAAGCACGTGCACGCTCAAAAAACAACTCGTAGTCTTCGTCGAAGGCACCGACGATGGCCTCGAGAAAACTCCACGAACTGTTGTTTAAAGTAGCCAACCACGTCGCGGCGTCAGAGTGCGAGGCGTCAATGATGGCCTCAATGGCGAGGTGCTCCTCCAAGATCTGGGGGTCGGCATGAATGGAGCCATCGTGACCTCATCCGCACGTGCGGCCGCGATTTGCTTCTCCGCTGCCAAATGCTCCTTGAGATCTTGGCTATACTGCATGCACCATGTCTTAGGCCGGCGCTTATTTGGTGGAGGGGTCGGTGATTTGGGTGGAAGGTGTCGTGCTCACGCCGGCGGTCGGGGCATGTGGGATGTGGAAGGAGGAGGAGGGTGGGGGACGGTGTGGATTACCTGCCTGGATAGGCGAGGCCGAGCAGTGTGAAGGAGGGTCGCCGGCGAGGAGGCGGCGGCGCTGCAAGCAAGGAGTGAAGGTTTCAACTTGGAAAGGAAGGCGGAAAGAGGGGAAATGTGGCTTTTGGTAAGGGGGATGGGGCGGGGAGGTAGATATTTCCGCGGATGCCAAAAATTTGGAATCGCTTCAGCCAAAAAACTGGCACACAAAGTGTCATCAGACACGGTCCCTTATTCAGACACGGTCCGAAGATATTTTGTGCTGCATCTCACACGGTTGGTCATAATAAACTGTGTGGGATCTACTTGATTTTTCATCTTGATTTGAATTACATAATGGGGTCACAGCAGCCATGGACCGTGCTTCAATTGCTAGACCTTTTATCTGCAGTGATCATAAAAGAATTGGAATTATTCAGGGTTCGTTTGGACATTTTTATGCATTAACTGAGTTTTCAATGGATTTATGTGCATAACTCAAATTTGAACTACTTGCACATGCTCTAGTGCATATAAATTCGTAGAAAAATCAAATCTTTCTCCTTGGGTGCATGCTTAGGTCCCATGCAAGAAATGGGAATGAATTTCAAACACCATGGCACCATCGATTGCCGGTAAAACATT
The DNA here is from genome assembly GCA_021605205.1 of Aegilops longissima. NCBI lineage: Eukaryota > Viridiplantae > Streptophyta > Magnoliopsida > Poales > Poaceae > Aegilops > Aegilops longissima. Next base: position 501,718,438 of record CM038682.1, on the reverse strand, counting down.
GAGATGCCTGGTTTTTAAATTCTAGTAAATCCAAAACTCGTCTGAAATTCATGAAACTTGGCATGCTATCATGGAGCGGTATCAACATGCCGTGGTAAAAAAAATTGTCCCATTTGGGGCAGGTTTGGGTATATGCTTCTCACAAATCGGAGCTTCTCACAACAAGCATGATGGTTTTCGGTACGGAACGTCCCACCTTTGGGGACGAAACGATATCCATTGCCTCTTATTGCTTTCAATTTTTTTTCTCGTGTTATCATAGAACAACAGGAGTGTTGTGTGAATTTTTGTGATTTTTCGGGGTTCGTTTGGACATTTTTATGCATTAAATGAGTTTTCAATGCATTTATGTGCATAATTCAAATTTGAACTACATGCGCATGCTCCAGTGCATATAAATTGGTTGAAAAATCAAATATGTGTGCATGCTTAGGTCCCATGCAAGAAATGGGAATGAATTTCAAACACCAGGGCACCGTTGATTGCCGGCAAAACATTGAGATGCCTGGTTTTTAAATTCTAGTAAATCCAAAACTCGTCTAAAATTCATGAAACTTGGCATGCTATCATGGAGCAGCATCAACATGCCGTGGTAAATTTTTTGTCCCATTTGGGGATGGTTTGGGTATATGCTTCTCACAAACCGCAGCTTCTCACAACAAGGATGATGGTTTTCGGTAGGGAACGCCCCACCTTTGGGGACGAAACGATATCTATTGCCTCTTATTGCTTTCAATTTTTTTCTCGTGTCAACATAGAACAACGGATGTGTTGTGTGAATTTTTGTGATTTTTTTGGGTTCGTTTGGACATTTTTATGCATTATCTGAGTTTTCAATGCATTTATGTGCATAATTCAAATTTTAACTACATGCGCATGCTCCAGTGCATATAAATTGGTTGAAAAATCAAATATGTGTCCTTGGGTGCATGCTTAGATCCCATGCAACAAATGGGAATGAATTTCAAACACCAGGGCACCGTTGATTGCCGGCAAAACATTGAGATGCGTGGTTTTTAAATTCTAGTAAATCCAAAACTCGTCTGAAATTCATGAAACTTGGCATGCTATCAAGGAGCGGCATCAACATGTCGTGCTAAATTTTTTGTCCCATTTGGGGCAGGTTTGGGTATATGCTTCTCACAAACTGGAGCTTCTCACAACAAGCATGATTTTCGGTAGGGAACGCCCCACCTTTGGGGACGAAACGATATCCATTGCCTCTTATTGCTTTCAATTTTTTTTCTCGTGTCAACATAGAACAACAGAAGTGTTGTGTGGATTTTTGTGATTTTTGGGGTTCGTTTGGACATTTTTATGCATTAACTGAGTTTTCAATGCATTTATGTGCATAATTCAAATTTGAACTACATGCGCATGCTCCAGTGCATATAAATTGGTTGAAAAATCAAATACGTGTCCTTGGGTGCATGCTTAGGTCCATGCAAGAAATGGGAATGAATTTCAAACACCAGGGCACCGTTGATTGCCGGCAAAACATTGAGATGCCTGGTTTTGAAATTCTAGTAAATCCAAAACTCGTCTGAAATTAGTGAAACTTGACATGCTATCATGGAGCGGCATTAACATGGCATGGTAAAAAAATTCCCATTTGGGGCAGGTTTGGGTATATGCTTCTCACAAACCGGAGCTTCTCACAACAAGCATGATGGTTTTCGGTAAGGAACGTCCCACCTTTGGGGACGAAACAATATCCATTGCCTCTTATTGCTTTCAAATTTTTTTCTCGTGTCAACATAGAACAACAGGAGTGTTGTGTGAAGTTTTGTGATTTTTCGGGGTTCGTTTGGACATTTTTATGCATTAACTGAGTTTTCAATGCATTTATGTGCATAATTCAAATTTGAACTACATGCGCATGCTCCAGTGCATATAAATTGGTTGAAAAATCAAATATGTGTCCTTGGGTGCATGCTTAGGTCCCATGCATGAAATGGGAATGAATTTCAAACACCAGGGAAACCGTTGATTGCCGGGAAAACATTGAGATGCCTGGTTTTTAAATTCTAGTAAATCCAAAACTCGTCTGAAATTCATGAACTTGGGATGCTATCATGGAGCGGCATCAACATGCTGTGGTAAATTTTTTGTCCCATTTGGGGCAGGTTTAGGTATATGCTTCTCACAAAGCGGAGCTTCTCACAACAAGCATGATGGTTTTCGGTAGGGAACGCCCCACCTTTGGGGACGAAACGATATCCATTTTCTCTTATTGCTTTCAATTTTTTTCTCATGTCAACATAGAACAACAGCAGTGTTGTGTGAATTTTTGTGATTTTTCGGGGTTCGTTTGGACATATTTATGCATCATCTGAGTTTTAAATGCATTTATGTGCATAATTCAAATTTGACCTACGTGCGCATGCTCTAGTGCATATAAATTGGTTGAAAAATCAAATCTGTTTCCCTGGGTGCATGCTGAGGTCCCATGCAAGAAATGGGAATGAATTTCAAACACCAGGGCACCTTTGATTGCCGGCAAATCATTGAGATGCCTGGTTTTTAAATTCTAGTAAATCCAAAACTCGTCCGAAATTCATGAAACTTGGCATGCTATCATGGAGCGGCATCAACATGCCGTGGTAAAAAATTTGTCCCATTTGGGGCAGGTTTGGGTATATGCTTCCCACAAATCGGAGCTTCTCACAACAAACATGATGGTTTTCGGTAGGGAACGCCCCACCTTTGGGGACGAAACGATATCCACTGCCTCTTATTGCTTTCAATTTTTCTCTCCTGTCAACATAGAACAACAGAAGTGTTGTGTGATTTTTTGTGATTTTTCGGGGTTCGTTTGGACATTTTTATGCATTATCTGTGTTTGCAATGCATTTATGTGCATAATTCAAATTTGAACTACATGCACATGCTCCAGTGCATATAAATTGGTTGAAAAATCAGATATGTGTCCTTGGGTGCATGCTTAGGTCCCATGCAAGAAATGGGAATGAATTTCAAACACCAGGGCACCGTTGATTGCCGACAAAACATTGAGATAGTTTGTTTTTAAATTCTAGTAAATCTAAAACTCGTCTGAAATTCATGAAACTTGGCATGCTATCATGGAAGGGCACCCAACATGTTGTGGTATTTTTCGTGTCCATTTTGAGAGAAGGCGCACTCGAATAATGACAGCCAACAAAGGCATTTTGAAAAAAATAACGACCACTTTAATATCTCAAACGTTTGTATAATTCAAACTGTGTGCGTTTGGTTAACCATACACGTGACGCCACGTGTCTTGGTTTTAATGGCTATAGGAGGTGCCATGTGGACAGCTACTTGACTGAACGGGAGGCGTGCGAGCGCATTCCGGTGCGCAGGCTCACCGAGAAGCATACAAGCTGTTCAACGCAGGATTTGTGCATCTCTTCAACGCAAACGGTTCATATTGTGGTATGCAAATTAAAGCCAGACTTCGGCGCTAAGTCAAGAGACACTGTGATTTGTCAAAATATGCAGCTAAAAATCAATATCACTATCTATTTTTTGCAACTAAAATTCAGTAATTAAGAATAGATTTCATTCATACTAGAGATTAAGTAGTCGTTCTCATCGGGAAGCGAGACAGCCTTGGACCACCGCCCGCCTCGCTCCCACTGGTCTATATTAATGGCGTCCACGAGCGGCCGAACACCCAATCCTCGCCACACACACAATTCCTCTCTCTTCGCCCACATCTTCGACGCCGCTCTGAGTCCTCAAAGCCGTCAGTGTACGAGGATGTCGTCGAAGCGCCCCATCGGAGGGAGTGGCGACGCCGGGGCTGCTGAAGCACCGGAGCACGGCGTGAATATGGAGATAGAGGTTTCCGTCCCCACCGACGAGGTGGAGAACGAGGCTGCCAACAAGCGTAGGCGGGTCGAGAAAGAACCGCAAGCGACTCCAGCAGGCGTAGACTTCATCAAGAACCTCCTCGTTGATATGTTGATAGTCATCATATCCCTCCTCCCATTCCAAAATCGGGCGAGGATAGCCGCCGTTTCCCGGCGGTGGTGCACCCTATGGCTCCGCACCCCTGTCGACCTCATCCACGCCCACAAGCTCTGCCATGGCTATCGCCAAAGTTTGGATGTGTTCTCCCAGATCCTCGGCAGTCACCATGGCCCAATCAAAGGCCTTATCACGGGCAAGTTCCGTTCCAATGGCAAGGAGCAAGCCAAGCTTGATGAGTGGTTCCGATCCCGCGCCATAGATCAGCTCGAGAAGCTAAGTTATAATGATGGGCACATGAGCTTACTGCCACCGTCCGCGCTCCGCTTCGCGCCCACGTTGCGCCTCGCCAAGTTCATGAACTTCCATCCACCCCTTAATGATGCGCCCGCTCTTTTTCTACCACGACTGAAGCACCTCGAGCTCGTCGATGTCCGCATCCCAAAGGATGACATGGAGCGCCTGTTCCGCGGTTGTACTGCACTCGAGTTCCTTCATCTTCAGGCGATGAATTGGTCGAGTACCTTGCACATCACCTCCAGGACTCTCCGCACTATTTATGTGTGTTGCTGGTGCTGCAATGAGAGATCACAAAAGGTGGACCACAATATGGTCATCCAGGATACACCTTCACTTGAGATTACTTGTAGTTGATCAACAAGGTCCAACAAGACTCAATGTCATTTCTGCGCCGAAATTGAAAGTGGTGGGCTACTCGTCTGTCAAATACTACAACTTTCAGGTACAACAGTCGCCTTATATACCCCTCCTTCTTGATATCAACGTTATTTCTAGGTTTGAAGATGTATGTTCGTCTGTCATCCAGCGAAGCTTCACCGAGACTCTGGGCACAGTGAAGGTCTTGGCACTAGAATCTGTCATCCCCAACCTAGACCAAGTTTTCAGTTGCCTGAGATGCTTTCCGTGCCTGAAGAAGCTGTATATCGAGGTGATGTTCCTTTCCTGTTAAATGTTAACCATAAGGGAGTTCAATTTTTGGCACCTTTTCCCAAGTTTACAATGACAATGTGCTACGATTTCGGAAGGAATTTTGGATGATTTTAGGACATACACCCCCACCCCATATTGGTTGCTTCATTCATATGGTTACAATTGTCCATAAGCATTTCTCCTTTGGATTCATCTGTACTAGTTTTCTTAGGGAATTTTTCATCCAATCCAACCTCTTGTGAAGAAGGCTACATGTTTCTAGATTGTAATCAAATGCCCATGTTAATCATGCTAGATCGAAGATGGCACGTTGGTGCATTTTACAAATCCTGCAAACCAAATGGGCGTGTAGCAGTGTTCAAAATTGCATGTAGGCACTAACGCGTTCTCTTCTTTTGAAGTGCATATTAGGCCCGGTGGAAGATGTTTATACCGACAATCACATCGAATGCCTGGATCTGCATCTCTCAAATATTACTTTGAACTCCTACCGAGGGATCCCACCGGAGATTACACTTGCCAGTTTCTTTCTTGCCAGAGCAAAGGTGCTGAAGGTACTGAGGTTGAACACGCATTTAATTAGGAAAGATAAATGGTATGATTATCAGAGCCGGCTGGTACGGTGGAATGGAAGTGCCTCCAAAAATGCCAAACTTTGTATTGGAAGAGCATATGGCAAAGCAATTGCAAATCATTGTGTCAAACCCATACATGACTTGTCAGCGGCTTATCCCTTTTCAAAAATGACGCGGTTTGCAATGTTTGAATTTGGGCGTTGTAATATTTGAATTTGAACCTTGCAATATTTATCGTATTTGTTATATTGAACCGTTTTTGTTCTCTTGTCTCAACGCAAACAGTTCATCCGGGTGAACCGCATGTCATACATGGCACACACCTTGATCTGGCTGACAGTTTCTTTTGTGTTGCCTAATCACAAACAGTTCATCCGAGTGAACTGTATGATGTACATCGCACACACCTTGATCTGGATGACCGTTTCTTTTGTGTTGCCTAATCACAAACAGTTCATCCGAGTGAACCGTATGTTGTACATCGCACACACCTTCATCTGGCTACCCGTTTCTTTTGTTCCTCCTCATAGAAAACGGTTAATTGAACTGAACCGTATGCCCTGAATCGCACATGCAACTAAAATCTGATCCATGTTTGATGCATCCTCCATCGAAAACGTTTTGCACCTTTTTTGACGGGTTTTTTACACCACCATTTGCGATTATTGCATCGCACACAGTTTCGTCGAAGGGTCTCTGATCATAGTGTCGCGTTAGCAGCATCCTGCAGTAGTGCTTGCAGCTGTAGAACTTATTGGAGACTCCATATCTCTCAATTCGGGTATTTGATTGAAATATTAACTTCAACTCCTGGAACATCTCCTATGCTCCATGACGTTCAAAACGTCTTTTAAGTCCCAATTCTAATCCGTAAAGCATGGCACACTAAACTATCGAGTAGTCATCAGCTTTGCTCTGCCAGACGTTCATAATATCCGGAGTTGCTCCTGCAGCGGGTCTTGCACCTAGCGGTGCTTCCAGGACGTAATTCTTCTGTGCAGCAATGAGGATAATCCTCAAGTTACGAACCCAGTCCGTCTAGTTGCTACCATCATATTTCAACTTAGCTTTCTCTAGGAACACATTGAAATTCAAAGGGACGGTACCACAGGCCATTGATCTACAACATCATAGACATGCAAAAACTATCAGGTACTCAGTTTATGATAAATTAAAGTTAAATTAATCATATTACTTAAGAACTTCCACTTAGATAGACATCCCTCTAGTCATCTAAATGATCACGTGATCCAAATCAACTAAACCATGTCCGATCATCACATGAGATGGAGTAGTTTTCAATGGTGAACATCACTATGTTGATCATATCTACTATATGATTCACGTTCGACCTTTCAGTCTCAGTGTTCCGAGGCCATATCTGCATATGCTAAGCTCGTCAAGTTTAACCCGAGTATTCTGCATGTGCAAAACTGGCTTGCACCCGTTGTATGTGAACGTAGAGCTTATCACACCCGATCATCACATGGTGTCTCGGCACGACGAACTGTAGCAATGGTGCTTACTCAGGGAGAACACTTATACCTTGAAATCTAGTGAGGGATCATATTATAACGCTACCACTGTACTAAGAAAAATAAGATGCATAAGGATAAACATCACATGCAATCAAAATATGTGACATGATATGGCCATCATCATCTTCTGCCTTTGATCTCCATCTCCAAAGCACCATCATGATTTCCATCATCACCGGCTTGACACCTTGATCTCCATCATAGCATCGTTGTTGTCTCGCCAACTATTGCTTCCACGACTATCGCTACCGCTTAGTGATAGAGTAAAGCAATTACATGGCGATTGCATTTCATACAATAAAGCGACAGACATAATGCTCCTGCCAGTTGCCGATAACTTTTACAAAACATGATCATCTCATAGAACAATTTATATCTCATCATGTCTTGACCATGTCACATCACAACATGCCCTGCAAAACCAAGTAAGACGTCCTCTACTTTGTTGCTGCAAGTGTTACGTGGCTGCTATGGGCTTCTAGCAAGAACCATTCTTACCCACAAATCAAAACCACAACAATTTTTTGTCAAGTGTGTTGTTTTAATCTTCAACAAGGACCGGCCGTAGTCGAACTCGATTCAACTAAAGTTGGAGAAACAGATACCCGCTAGCCACCTGTGTGCGAAGCACGTTGGTAGAACCAGTCTCATGAATGCGGTCATGTAATGTTGGTCCGGGCCGCTTCATCCAACAATATCGCCGAATCAAAGTAAGACGTTGGTGGTAAGCAGTATGACTATTATCGCCCACAACTCATTGTGTTCTACTCGTGCATATAACATCTACGCATAAACCTGGCTCGAATGCCACTATTGGGGAACGTAGTATTTCAAAACTTTCCTATGATCACGCAAGATCTATCTAGGAGATGCATAGCTACAAGAAGGGAGAGTGTGTCCACGTACCCTCGTAGACCGAAAGCGGAAGCGTATAGTAACGCGGTTGATGTAGTCGAACGTCTTCACGATCCAACCGATCCAAGCACCGAATGTACAGCACCTCCGTGTTCAGCACACGTTCAGCATGAAGACGTCCCTCGAGCTCTTGATCCAGTTGAGGGCGAGGGAGAGTTCCGTCAGCATGACGGCGTGGCGACGGCGATGATGAAGTTACCGACGCAGGGCTTCGCCTAAGCACTATGAAGATATGACCAAGGTGTTAAACTGTGGAGGGGGCACCACACACGGCTAAGAGATTGTCTGTTGTGCTTTGGGATGCCCCCTGCCCACGTATATAAAGGGGGGAGGAGGAAGCCGGCCAAGGGGGAGGCGTGCCAAGGGGGGGAGTCCTACTAGGACTCCAAACCTAGCATGATTAGCCCCCCTTTCCTTCCAACAGAGAGGGGGAAAGGGGAAGGGAGAGAGAGGGAGAAGGAAAGAGAGGGCCGCGCCCCCTCCCCTTGTCCAATTCGGATTGGGGCAAGGGGGCGGGCCCACCACCTGTGGCCTACCTCCTCTCCTCCACTCTGGCCCATTAGGCCCAATAACTTTCCTCGGGGGTTCCGATAGCCTCCCCGTACTCCGAAAAATCCCCGAACCTTATCAGAACCATTCTGATGTCCGTATATAACCTTCCAATATATCAATCTTTACCTCTTGACTATTTCGAGACTACTCGTCATGTCCGTGATCTCATCCGGGACTCCGAACAAACTTCGGTCATCAAATCACATAACTCATAATACAAATTGTCATCGAACGTTAAGCGTGCGGACCCTACGGGTTCGAGAACTATGCAGACATGACCAAGACACATCTCTGGTCAATAAGCAATAGCGGAACCTGGATGCTCATATTGTCTCCTACATATTCTACGAAGATCTTTATCGGTCAAACCGCATAACAACATACGTCATTCCCTTTTGTCATCGGTATGTTACTTGCCCGAGATTCGATCATCGGTATCATCATACCTAGTTCAATCTCGTTACCGGCAAGTCTCTTTACTCGTTCCGTAATGCATCATCCCGTAACTAACTCATTAGTCACATTGCTTGCAAGGCTCATGGTGATGTGCATTACTGAGAGGGCCCAGAGATACCTTTCCGATACACGGAGTGACAAATCCTAATCTTGATCTATGCCATCTCAACAAACACCATCAGAGACACTTGTAGAGCATCTTTATAATCACGCAGGAACATGTATAAGTCATGATGAAAGCAATAGCAATAAAACTAAACGATCATTATGCTAAGCTAACAGATGGTTCTTGTGCATCACATCATTCTCTAAGAATGTGATCCCGTTATCAAATGACAACACATGTTTATGGTCAGGAAACTTAACCATCTTTGATTAACGAGCTAGTCATGTTGAAGTATGAATTTTGTAGTTCAATTTCATCAGTACCAGTTTCAACAATACCACTATGAATGACTACATTTGGTTGCTGCATCTTGTAGTTAACACGCCTTTCCATTTTTATTTAACAATAATCAGTGTACTTAGACCGGCACAATACCAGTTTGAATGACTATGTTTGCTTGTTGTTAAATGTTAGGCATGTTGCAGTTAACACACCTTTCGACTTGTTTTGCTTTACTAGCATGCTTAAACATGCACACTGAAGTTATCTTTTGGAGATTTTTTTGTCTGCCATGGATAATTTTGGTTAATCAGCCGATAATTTGTAAGAATGAAATAAACTCCTTCCGACCGATAATATAAGATTTTAATTCATCTAATATGTGAGTATATTGGATGTTATAAGATATTATAAAAGAGTGTTGTACTACATCATTGTGCAATTGTTGTTTAGCTTCTAATATTAACTTGGTGCTTTTAGGTACATATGTCGTTGGGAAAGATCCGTGCTTCGACCCTTTCTGCCTATGGGGCAATGAGATATCGATGAACCAGCATCAAGTGAGGAAGCTGATAAAGATTGTTAGTAAAATGGTTCAAAACATGGAATTAACTATTTGTTTACACTTTATCCAAGACAACAGCAAACTACAGGATGGAAAGTGAGAACTATGCAGCCTTCTTTTTACTGCCCATAATGAGTTGTGTTAGATGACAATGTCTGAATCTTTTTCCTTTGGAGTGGTTGCCAAAGCAGTTTACTCAAGATTACCTCTCAAACTACATGATTGGTGGGCATGCAAAGGCTAAAATATTTCTACCAGAACACGATGATTATCTAGATGTTTTCATGATGACCATGAAGGATGGGCGGTCGGCCATCACAAGGGGTTGGACTAGAGTCGTTTGTGCCTTTTGCATGGAGGAGGGCACAATATGGGCATTCCGCTTCACCTTGTTCAGCAACCAGAATGTATTTTGACTCTTTCTTTACCATCTTTAATAGTACAAGTATACAACTATGGTTCATCATTCTTTATTTGGTTCTTATGTAATTCTTGAACGTATGTACCTATGAATCGAATAATGCATTGGTTGTTTGAACCTGATGGATATGAATAAAGCTATAGCATATATTCACATTCAAATTCAAATCCGGTAAAATTTGAAATAGCAGCAATTAAATTATGATGAAATTACGCTCTCCGGGTCGTTACGGCACACATGGTTGGTAAAACACAAACATTTGCGATATACACCATAATCCTACACGGTTCATAGGGAGGAAACATGTGAAAGCATGCACACGGTAGCCGTTTGCAAAGCGTGTGCGATGTCAGACAATATCACAAACGGTGCGGGCAAACTAAACGTTTGTGATAGTTGTCTTATCGTACACAATTCACAACCATGAACTATTTGTGATGAGGTATGCATTGTAAACATAGCACCACAGAATAGCGTGTGATAGTTGTCATGTACGACGATGTTACGACGGTCCGATCTGCATATGAACGATCTGCATATTTTGGTCTCAGTGTTCCGAGGCCATATCTGCATATGCTAGGCTCGTCAAGTTTAACCCGAGTATTTTCCCTGTGCAAAGCTGGCTTGCACCCGTTGTATGTGAACGTAGAGCTTATCACACCCGATCATCACGTGGTGTCTCGGCACGATGAACTTTCACAACGGTGCATACTCAGGGAGAACACTTGTACCTTGAAATTTAGTGAGAGATCATCTTATAATGCTACCGCCGAACTAAGCAAAATAAGATGCACAAAGGATAAACATCACATGCAATCTATATAAGTGATATGATATGGCCATCATCATCTTGTGCCTTTGATCTCCATCTCCAAAGCACCGTCATGATCACCATCGTCACCGGCTTGACACCTAGATCTCTATCGAAGCATCATTGTCGTCTCGCCAATTATTGCTTCTACGACTATTCCTACCGCTTAGTGATAAAGTAAAGCAATTACATGGCGATTGCATTTCATACAATAAAGCGGCAACCATATGGCTCCTGCCAGTTGCCGATAACTCTATTACATAACATGATCATCTCATACAATAAAATTTAGCATCATGTCTTGACCATATCACATCACAACATGCCCTACAAAAATAAGTTAGACGTCCTCTACTTTGTTGTTGCAAGTTTTACATGGCTGCTATGGGCTGAGCAACAACTGTTCTTACCTACGCATCAAAACCACAATGATTTTTCTTCAAGTGTGTTGTTTAACCTTCAACAAGGACCGGGCGTAGCCACACTCGATCCAACTAAAGTTGGAGAAACTGACACCCGCCAGCCACCGGTGTGCGAAGCACGTCGGTAGAACCAGTCTCGCGTAAGCATACGCGTAATGTCGGTACGGGCCGCTTCATCCAACAATACCGCTGAATCAAAGTACTGGTAAGCAGTAGGACTATTATCTCCCACAACTCTTTGTGTTCTACTCGTGCATATAACATCTACGCATAGACCTGGCTCGGATGCCACTGTTGGGGAACGCAGTAATTTAAAAAAAATTCCTACGCACATGCAAGATCCATCTTGGTGATGCATAGCAACGAGAGGGGAGAGTGTTGTCTACGTATCCTCGTAGACTGAAGCGGAAGCGTTATGACAACGCGGTTGATGTAGTCGTATGTCGTCACAATCCGACCAATCCTAGTACCGAAAGTACGACACCTCCGTGATCTGCACACGTTCTGCTCGGTGACGTCCCACAAACTCTCGATCCAGCTGAGTGTCGAGGGAGAGCTTCATCAGCACGACGGCGTGATGACGGTGATGATGAAGCTACCAGTGCAGGGCTTTGCCTAAGCACTACGATGATATGACCGAGGTGGATTATGGTGGAGGGGGCACCGCACACGGCAAAGACATTGATCAACTTGTGTGTCTATGGGGTGCCCCCCTCCCCCGTATATAAAGGAGTGGAGGAGGGGGAGGGACGGCCCTCTCTATGGTGCGCCCTAGGGCAGTCCTACTCCCATCGGGAGTAGGACTCCCTTCCAAGTAGGAGTAGGAGAGGAAGGAAGGAGGAGAGAGGGAGGAAGGAAAGGGGGGCAAGACCCCCTCCCAATTCGGATTGCGCTTGGGGGGGGGGCCCTCCTAGGCCGCCTCCTCCTCTCTCCCACTAAGGCCCAATAAGGCCCACACACTACCCGGGGGGTTCCGGTAATCTCCCGGTACTTCGGTAAATGTCCGAACTCACCCAGAACCATTCCGATGTCCAAACATAGCCATCCAATATATCGATCTTTATGTCTCGACTATTTAGAGACTCCTTTTCTTGCCCGTGATCACATCCGGGACTCCGAACAACCTTCGGTACATCAAAACACATAAACTCATAATACCGATCGTCAGAGAACTTTAAGCGTGCGGACCCTACGGGTTCGAGAACTATGTAGACATGACCGAGACTCATCTCCGGTCAATAACCAATAGCTAAACCTGGATGCTCATATTGGTTCCTACATATTCTACGAAGATCTTTATCGGTCAAACCGCATAACAACATACGTTGTTCCCTTTGTCATCGGTATGTTACCTGCCCGAGATTCGATCGTCGGTATCTCAATACCTAGTTCAATCTCGTTACCGGCAAGTCTCTTTACTCGTTCCGTAATGCATCATCCCACAACTAACTTAGTCACATCGCTTGCAAGGCTTATAGTGATGTGCATTACCGAGAGGGCCCAGAGATACCTCTCCGACAATCGGAATGACAAATCCTAATCTCGATCTATGCCAACTCAACAAACACCATCGGAGACACCTGTAGAGCATCTTTATAATCACCCAGTTACGTTGTGATGTTTGATAGCACACAGAGTGTTCCTTCGGTATTCGAGAGTTGCATAAGCTCGTAGTCACAGGAACATGTATAAGTCATGAAGAAAGCAATAACAACATACTAAATGATCAAGTGCTAAGCTAACGGAATGGGTCAAGTCAATCACATCATTCTCTAATGATGTGATCCCATTAATCAAATGACAACTCATGTCTATGGCTAGGAAACTTAACCATCTTTGATTCAGCGAGCTAGTCAAGTAGAGGCATACTAGTGACACTCTGTTTGTCTATGTATTCACACATGTACTAAGTTTCCGGTTAATACAATTCTAGCATGAATAATAAACATTTATCATGATATAAGGAAATATAAATAACAACTGTATTATTGCCTCTAGGGCATATTTCCTTCAGTACATACCTGTATAGTAGTACTAGTAAACTTTGCGCTTGGTTGTTCACCTCTTCGGGAAGTCGAACAATAATGGTACTAGTACAATGTATGCTTCTGGAAATCTGACACCGAATTAACTGTTGCACGTCCAGCGCTTGAGCGAGGGAGAGCTTGCATTAGTCAAAAGTTTCTCCTTGTCCTGCGAGCCACCGCGTGCAATCTTCTCCCGTCCTGCAAGCTTCTCCACGTTCGACAATGTTGACGGGACACAACAAAGTAATGCTAGTCCATACTGCCTCCTTTCTGGTTAATATGACTTAATTTGAAACGAGACAAATACACTATCTGTCATTGTATATTTGTAAAAATACGGTCAGTGGACTTCATAATACGCTCACTGCGCTCAATATATACATTTTCTAGTGTTTATACGGTCACTAGCTCACCCTGGCTGAGTATGCGTGTGCATGTACATGTAGGTTGAGCACTTGAGCGTGACCGTGTGTGTTCCTCGTGTGCTCAGACATGCATGTATTAGGGCGTTGCGCGCATTTTTGCATCCATGTGTACGTGTGACTGTTGCATGCATGCACAAAGTTGTAGTCCCTCACATTCACATGTTCATAAGTCAATGCTTTGTCAAAACGTTGCATGCAAGGTTTAATCATTCATTGTTCACGCATGCATTCATGATATTAATACGTTGGTAAAGACAATTTCTAGAGGAAAACAAGCCCATGAATTGAGTACAAAGGGGACCAATAAGCCAGGACGGAGGGAGTACTAGTAATGAACCGGAAGGAGGAAGTAGGTACTAGTAGTACTACGTAACAACATGCAGTAAAAAAATTCCTCTATGCGCATCCTGTCTACGTGTCATGCAAGAAAATAGAGATAAGTACAAGTGAGACTCAGGAACGGTCATACACGTAGGGAGAGTACGTGTAGGGGCCACTCTGGAGCAGTCAAATCACACAATAAGTTAGTCAGAAGAAGCAACCATCATTTCACTCTTCAATGACACATACGCAATATAAAATGGTTGATATGGAGAGAAAAATAAAACAACTCCACTATATATAAACTAGCAGGAGCCTAAGCTACAAGCCTGCTTGCTTGGGTTGCTCTATTCACAAGCATAGAACGACGGTGGCCACGCCGCTGGTCACAGATCCGGCCTGATCCCGCCACTGGGGGAAGGGTACGATGTTCTGCATAGACGCGGTCGACAGCGGCGAGGGAGAAAACCCACTGTTGGTGCGTCCCAATCAGGGCCCCCCGCGGTATGGGCTGATGCTGCCTCCCAACCACCCTTCTAGCTATAGCCCAACGTCCCAGGTGCAACTTCCTTTTGGAGCTGGCTTGCTCCACTGCCGCAGCTCCCCACGTAACTCCATCTCCATGTGGATCTTTCTTTACTTCTACCGGCTTCTATTTATGATGAGTTTATGTCTCATGAACTACCGCTAGTACTATTATTCTAATCACACTTCTTCAATATCTTTGATAACTGGGATGCTCAGCTTGATTTTAGTGGAACTGCACAAAATCATCGTATGATCTGAGGGTGCCAGCCGTCTTTCCCTCGACAGGTTCTACCTAGCCAGGAAATTAAATCATGTTTAGGGTTTAGGGTTTACGTCGTAGTGAACCCATCAGTAGTTTTTTTGTACACACTCTCACAACTTTTGTGGTCAGTTGTGAAGTAAATATTGGCTATGATCTATGAATCATTGAGATGCATCAGCATGTGTGTTAGTTTTCCTTTGTATTTGATGGAATGTTTTAACAGGGCAACCTTGGAGTAGGAAAGAAAATAGAGTGGAAAGTTTCGGTTTTTCCAAAGAAAAATGGAAACGGAGAGAAACAACGTTTCGTTTCTTTGGATCGCGCCATCGAGCAAAACCAACGTTTAAATCATGGTTGTCGCGTTCGTGTCTGACCCTCCTCCACGGCTCCACCCCACGCGGTCGCTCGGCATGCCACTTACCGCAAACCGAGTATACGATAAATTTCCCGCCTGCTTGTCGATGGATCGCGCCATAGAGTACCAGCACTACTGGAAGAGATTGACGAGGAGGGGGAGGATAGCTAGCTGTAGCATGGACTCCCAAGAACTTTTTACATGCATGTTGTGGCCGGCCGTGGCGACCTTTGAATGCGGAGCAGCCGTGCACCGGGAAACGGCGCGGGCGGCGCTCTCTCGGCCAGCACGCCACTTCAATGCCGGCGCCAGTGAGAGGTCGCGTCCGCTCTGGCCGGGCATGAATGCGGCACTGACCGTTTCGGGCGGGAACCACGCGCGGGTGATGAAGAGGGTTCGGGTTGGTCAGGAGCGGGCGTGGCAGCGGTCCGAACACCCGCAAACAAGAGATGATGTACGTAAATGTTGCTGCGTATATAATTAATAACACAAATAATGTGCCAGTTGGACAAATATGATTGGAGATAGAGATGGAGATGGAGATGGAATTTTACGTAAACACGGATATGCATGCCTATGTCTACGTGTGTGTGCGCGACGACTCTCGCGACTACTCCTACACACCATCGATGTCTCGTTCTCCCTACACACACACTAACTTAGTACCGCCTCATTTTGTTCCTAGGATAGGAATATCATAGGAGTGGGAAACAATATGAAATGAGATCAATGGAGTACAACGTACAAGAAGAAATGTACACGCACTCACTCTGCCTCCGAGATACCCGCGAGTACACGATGGAGCGCATTTGTACACGAAGAGGCAGCTTACGTACGTACGTAATAATTTGGCCCTGTAATTTGTTCACTTAATAATGGAGGGTCGGGGACCACAGGTGACCAACACAAACTGCGACCTGGAAGCGGGGGCATGTTTTTGATCGAGTTTTCTTTCTTGGTACGTTAAAAAAAATTGTCCGCCAGTTTTCGGGTTTTTTCGGGAATGCGCGTATTCTTTTTAAAACCATTGCTATGGAGAGATTTTTTTACTCCACTGTATATATAGCCTCTTGTTTGATAGGGTTTCTCGCTTATCGCTCTCTCACCCTCTCCATATCTAAACAAGATGACAGTGTCCACTCTATCTCTCTCCTCACCGGTGGTCACAGATCCGGCCGAATCCCGTCTGCTGCGGGAGGTGAGGAGGTGCAGCGTTGACGTTGTCGTTGTCGGTGATGGAGGAAGCCGATGCGCACCGTCCTCTCTGAGCCGGCGCTGGCATGGACGAAGGTCCTCGTTGCCCTTGTTCGCTGCCATCATGTGGGCATATCCCGCCCGCCCGCCTAAGCAACATCTCGCCCACCTGAGGTATAACTTCTTTCGGGTTTCATGCTTCATTGTACCGGTCCAGCTCCCCAGGTTCCGCCAAGGTTCCGCCTCGTGGTGGCGGAGTCTCGTCCTGAAAGCTTGCTTATTATTTTTTCTCGGACGAAAGACTTCATATAGTAGAAGATGGGCACCGGAGGGCCACCAGGGGGCCCATGAGGCAGGGGGCGCGCCCAGGGGGGTAGGGCGCACCCCCCACCCTCGTGGCCAGGGTGTGGGCCCCCTCTGGTATTTTATTCGCTCAGTATTTTTCATTATTTCCAAAAATAACTTCCGTGGAGTTTCAGGACTTTTGGAGTTGTGCAGAATAGGTCTCTAATATTTGCTCCTTTTCTAGCCCAGAATTCCAGCTGCCGGCATTCTACCTCTTTATGTAAACCTTGTAAAATAAGACAGAATAGACATAAGTATTGTGACATAATGTGTAATAACAGCCCATAATGCAATAAATATCAATATAAAAGCATGATGCAAAATGGACGTATCAACTCCCCCAAGCTTAGACCTCGCTTGTCCTCAAGCGGAAGCCGATAACGATAAATATGTCCACATGTTTAGAGATATAGGGGTCGATAAAATAAAATACGGACATGAGGGCATCATGATCATTCTTATAACAGCTACATATATGGATATTGTCATATGATTTCTTATGCTCAAGTAATAATCTATTCATAATGCAAAGTATGAATCAGTGTCACACCCAAGATGCGACCCTATCCTAAAGGAACTCGAAGGTCCCACCAAGGATAGAAGCGCATCTTGAAGACGCTTTTGCAAGGTGGATATCATTACATCAACATTACATAATAGATGGGGATACATACATAAGGCACGAATGCCACAAGAATACATCAACATCATATACAAGATCAACATCCGTCTACGGATGAAACAAAAATGTAAACTCAAACGACATCCACCTGCTAGCCCAGGCTGCCGACCGGAACCTATCCCCGATCGAAGAAGAAGCGAAGAAGAACTCCAAACAAGCAAACATCGCTCTCACGTCATGATCATCGCAAACCTGTACCTGCAAACTGTTGGTGTAGTAAGCGTGAGCCACGAGGACTCAGCAATCCCATTACCATGGGTATCAAGACTAGCAAAGCTTAATGGGAAAGGAAGGGGTAAAGTGGTGAGGTTGCAGCAGCGACTAAGCATATATGGTGGCTAACATACGCAAATGAGGCGAGAAGAGAAACAAAGGAACGGTCGTCAACTAGTAATGATCAAGAAGTGATCCTGAACTCCTACTTCGTCAGGCATAACCCGAAACCGTGTTCTCCTCTCGATCAACCCGAAAAGAGACACTCACAGTTACGCATTACGGTTGGTGTATTTTAGAAGAGTTTACTTCAAGTTTACTACAACTGGATATTAACAAATTCCCATCTGCCACATAACCGCGGACACGGCTCTCGAAAGTTTATACCTGCAGGGTGTCCCAACTTAGCCCATGATAAGCTCTCGCGATCAACGAAGGATATTCCTTCTCCCGGGAAGACCCGATCAGTCTCGAATCCGGGCTACAAGACATTTCGACAGCAATAAAACAAGACCAGCAAGACCTCCGGCGTGCCGACATCCCGATAGTAGCCGCGTATCTCGTCTCGAGCCACGACCGGATGAGCAAGACGTACAACTAGAACCAGCCCTCAAGTTTCCCCGAGGTGGCGCTGCAAGTGGCTCTAGTTTGGACCAACACTTAGACTAGCATTGGCCCGGGGGAGCTAAAATAAAGATGACCCCTGGGTTAATTACTCCCAAGGGAAAATGTAGGTGGTGGTGAGGCAAATGGTAAAACCAATGTTGGGCCTTGCTGGAGGAGTCTTATTCAAAGTGAACTGTCAAGGGGGTCCCATAAATCACCCGACCGCGTTAGGGACGCAAAATCCGGGAACATAATACCGATATGACGGAAACTAGGGCGGCAAGAGTGGAACAAAACACCAGGCATAAGGCCGAGCCTTCCACCCTTTACCAAGTATATAGATGCATTAATAATATAAGACATAATGTGATATCCCAACAAAATCCTGTCCACCATGGAGCAATCTTCAACTTCACCTGCAACTAGCAACGCTATAAGAGGGGCTGAGCAAAGCGGTAACATAGTCAAGCAACGGTTTGCTGGGAAGGGTGACAACGGGTTAGAGGTTTATGGCAATTTGGGAGGCTTAAGCAGCAAGTGATAGGTAGCGCAGCATAGCGGTAGAACGAAGCAACTAGCATAGCAATGATAGTAGTGAGATCCAAGGTGACGGTCATCTTGCCTGAAATCCCGCAAGGAAGAAGAACGAGTCCATGAAGAAGACGAACGGATGAAGCCGAACCAAGCATAGACGAACGAATCCTCACGATCGCAACGAAACAGGAACTAACAAGAAGAAGCACACAACATGGTAAACACACCACACATAGACAAGACATGATGCACAACAAGCATGATGCATGACAAAACTAGATGAGGCTACTCATGGCAAGAGATGATGCAAACAAGAGCAACACATCAAAGCAAGTTTAAATGAGGCCGGGAACAACATATAACAAATCCGGTAAGTCCTCATATGCAAATTTCGAAATTGGTCCAGATCTGAATAAACCTTATGTTCAAGTTATTAAACAGCAAGTTAAGATGCACCAAGATGATCTACACGAAATTCTAGTCAAGTTACATATAAAGTTCATTAAATTCGGAGCTACGGCCTAGAAGATATGAGCAAAACAAGATAAGCATGGCATTGATGCAAAATGCATACAAACATCAAGCAAACACCTCAAAACAAGGATGCAACATGATAATATGACTACATGCAATTCTAAGCAAGTTTCGTATAGAGCACACTCAAAACGGAGCAACGGTTCAACACATACACTCTATACAAGTCATAACAACAATCTGTCCATAACAGCAAGTAGGCATATGGCAAGCATCAAAACAATATGCTACAGCACCCTAACATAAAAACAAAAGCATGGACGTGATGTACAGGTAAATCATGACAAAACATGAACACTGAGCTATCTCCAGAAATCACTAGAACATGCTCAAAAAGACATGGCAAGATTGCATATAATAACAGTTTCAGACTTATCAGAAATAACATCAGGTTGCAATGTTTAGAGCTAACAAACAACATGTTACAGGAACTTATCATGGCAAAAAAAGGCATGGCATGAATCTACTAATTGCGTAGAACAAAAGTCCTTTACTGACCATAAGCCAAAAAGGATAAGAAAATAAGATGGCACCCATGTAAACGTGGCAAGTTATATTACAGATTCATACATGGCAGAAACAACAATAAGTAGGCATGTTGGTGAGCTTGAACCACTCACCACAGAGCAATACATGGCATGGCAAGGTAACTCACAGTAAGAAGAAATGTTTATTAAACTAAACATGGCAAGAGCAGGTTCATAGAGTGCATGTATCACCAACAACAATCATGGCAACATTGAACTTAATGTTAACAGGCTGACAGCAACATTATTTAGCAATTTTAGAGCAAGATTACAACAAGATACAACAGAATATAATTGCAACAAAGAGCATGGATGGATAGAGAAAGACATTTAAAACAAAACATCCTTAGTGGACATCTCCAGATTATACATAGAATGACTTGTAGAAGCAGGTTAACATAGCATCATGATATAGCAGATTCAGAAATGCAAAACAGCAATAGCAAGTACCCTACTTAACAAGCTTGATGCACTCACTACAGGAATCACAAAAATACATGGATGGAACCCATGTAAATATGGCATGGCATAGATCAAAACACATGTAGACATCAACCTCATAGTATGCACACATCAAATGCAACAAAAATGACAAATCATCAAGTTATAACAGTTTCAGCAGATTAACATCACATAGCACTTTTGCAACGGAGATTGAGGCATCGAGATGAGCTCAAATGAACATGATGCAATGGAATGAAATGAAGTACTCGTCGAGACGAACAATTTTACATATTACATGCACGAAACGGAGCAGTATGCAGCAAGTTATGATGCGATGAACATGGCATAAAAATATCACAGACTCGGGGACTTAGAGAAAAACGGAGGGGGGGAAGTCAACCTTAGATCTAGGGTTCTTGGCACGCGGATCGAGGCAGGCGGCGGCTCGCCGGAGCAGGGCGCCGGAGTTGGAGAGGAGGGGCGGAGGAGGCCGGGCGGCGCGGTGGCGGATCCGGCGAGGGAGGGCGGCGGGAGGCCGGGCGGCGGGCGGGAGGCGCAAGGCCGGGAGGCGAAGAGGGTGGCGGGTGGCGCCGCGGAGGCGAGGCGTGGCGGTGGCGCTGCTCCAGCCGGTGGAGGCGACGGTCGACGGCGGCGGGCAGGAGAGAGCTGGGCTCGGGCGCAGGACTCCATGGTCGGCGGCGGCGGCGGATGGTCGGACAGCGCCCATGGCGGCGGCGGGCGGGAGGTCATGGGCGGCGGGCGCCGGGCACTCCGGCGAGGTCGGGCGCGGAGGAGGCGGGCGAGGCGTCGGCCGGCTCGGGGCCCGGTCATGGGCTGGCGGGCCGGCCTCGGCCCGGCGGGCTCTTGTGGCGAGGAGAGAGAAGGCGCGGAGGCCACGTGGGCGCTCGGTTGGCGGGTGGGCGCTGGGTGAGGTGGCGCGACCCGATTGGTCGGAGTGATGTGGCGGCGGTGGACATGTCCGCGCGACGCTGACGACGTCTGGCGTGAGGAGGAGTTTGCTAGGGTTTGGACTGCGGGAATTTCGGGGGAGGTGCACATATTTATAGGTAGAGGGAGCTAGGAGTGTCCAAATGAGGAGCGGTTTTCGGCCACGCGATCGTGATCGAACGACCGAGAGCATGGAGGGGAGTTTGCTGGGTTTTGGGACACTTTGGAAGGGGTGTTGGGCTGCAAAGAGAGAGGGGCTTTACGGTTACCCGGTTAACCGTTGGAGTACCAAACGACCTCCAAATGGCACGAAACTTGACAGGCGGTCTACCGGTGCTATACCAAGGCCGCTTGGCAAATATCGGTCCATTCCGAGAACGTTTAACACCCACACATGAAAAGAGGTAAAAGGGGGCGCCGGGGGACATAGGAGTGCCGGATTGCAAAACGGACAACGGGGAAAATGCTCGGATGCATGAGACGAACATGTATGCCAAATGCGATGCACATGATGACAAGGTATGAAATGCAGATGATGACATGGCAAAATGCAACACGCAAGCAAATGACATGGCAATGACGGCAAATAACTGGCGAACACCTGGCGCATCGAATCCGGGGCGTTACAATCAGAAACTTAATTGAGAACTAACATGCGATAATCTCAGTCATTGAGGCAATTGCAATTTATCATAACATCGGAAGGAGTCTACGTACGAGCTTTTCAGCAAGTCCACATACTCAACTATCATTTAGTCTTCAACAATTGCTAACACTCACGCAATACTTGTGGTTACGGAGTTTTAATCGGACACAGAGAAAGATAGGGGCTTATAGTTTCGCCTCCCAACCTCTTACCTCAAGGGTAATGTCAACAATAATAGCTCATGCTAACTTACATCCAATTAGATATATATATCAGGATCTTTCCAACACAATGTGCTTGCCAAAGGATAAAATGAAAAAGAGGAAAGGTGAAGATCACCATGACTCTTGCATAAGGGTAAGAGATAAAAGTAAAAGATAGGCCCTTCGCAGAGGTTGTCATGCGCTTTCATGGTTGGATGCGCAAAATCTTAATGTGAAAGAACGTCACTTTATATTGCCACTTGTGATGTGGACCTTTATTATGCAGTCCGTCGCTTTTATTTCTTCCACATCACAAGATCGTATAAAGCTTATTTTCTCCCACACTAATAAGTCGTACATATTTAGAGAGCAATTTTTATTGCTTGCACCGATGACAACTTACTTGAAGGATCTTACTCAATCCATAGGTAGGTATGGTGGACTCTCATGGAAAAACTGGGTTTAAGGATATTTGGAAGCACAAGTAGTATGTCTACTTGGTGCAAAGAATTGGCTAGCATGAGGGGGAAAGACAAGCTCAACATGTTGGATGATCCATGATAATATACTTTATTTCAGATATAAGAAAACATAACCCATTACGTTTACTTCCTTGTCCAACATCAACTCTTTAGCATGTCATATTTTAATGAGTGCTCACAATCATAGAAGATGTCCAAGATAGTATATTTATATGTGAAACCTCTCTTTCTTTATTACTTCCTATTAATTGCAACGATGACCAAAACTATGTTTGTCAACTCTCAACAACTTTTAATCATCATACTCTTTATATGTGAAGTCATTACTCTCCATAAGATCATATGATCTCTTTTTATTCTTTTTTTTTTCCCTCAAGATCATGGCAAAATAATCAAGCCCTTGACTCAACACTAATCTTTATTATATATAGCTCACAGACTCGATTACATAGAGGGATCATAAAGCAAAACTCACGACTAGATCATACTAAAACTTTATTTTACTAGATCAAGATATTACTAAAAGGATCGAACTAAGAAAAACGGTAAAGATAGAGATGTGATGGTGATACGATACCGGAGCACCTCCCCCAAGCTTGGCAGTTGCCAAGGGGAGTGCCCATGCCCATGTGATTATATCTCTTTTGTTGGCGAAGGTGATGGAGTTGTTGATGATGTAGGCTTGTCCTCCATCTTCCAAGGCATAGGCTCACCATCATAGAAGGATGATCGAGTCTCCGGGATCCTTAAATCTGCAGCCAAACTCATCCTTTTGAATCTATATTCATACTCACAGTTTTGGTTTTGCAGGTCATAGATTTGGGCTTGGAGGTGCTCGATCTTCTCGTGAAGCTTGAAGATGGCCTCCCCAATGTCCTTGGCATCCAGCTTGTCGTTGTTGGTGAACTCTGTGATCATTATGTTATTGGAGTCAAGTCCACGCTCCACCATCTCCTGGCACTTGAAAACTTGTTGCTCCATTGCCTCGAGCCTTGTCTCCACGCTTCCGGTCCTCCTTGGTCCCTCAACATCGCGGATGTGCAGCAACCCATCACGCATCTCAATGGTTTGAGGGTGTTGCAGCACCTCCGCGAGGTAGGGGTTGATGACCTTCTCGAAGAACTTGTCCTTGGGGGCGCTTGGAGATGTCATGGTGATCTAGATCTGTCAGAAAAACAGCTCGAAATGAAAACAGAGGATATTTGCGTGATACAGGAGTCAAAACCTTCGAGAGATTATATAATTAATTTTTATCGACCGAAAGAAGTATCGTGCAAGAAAACGGAATTCGGAGAGTACACAAGGTGCCCACGAGGCAGGGGAGGCGCGCCCAGGGGGGTCGGGCGCGCCCTCCACCCTCGTGGAGGCCCCGTGTCCTTCCCGGACTGCTTCTTATTTTTCTATTTTTCTAAGTATTCCAAAACGGAGAAAAATTGCCATTAGAACTGTTTAGGAGTCGATTTACTTACCGTACCACATACATGTTACATTTCGGAGTCTAAAACGTTCTGGAAAGTGTCCCTTATGTATTCCTCCGGGGTTACGGTTTCAATAATATTAGTTTCAACATTTATGGGATTACCTGAGATATAATGTTCGATTCTTTGACCGTTCACCATCTTCGGATTTGTGCCTTCAAAGTTATTGATTTTTATGGCACTAGAATGACAAACCTCCTCGATAACGTAAGGACCTTCCCATTTAGAGAGAATTTTTCCGGCAAAATATCTTAAACGAGAGTTGAATAGCAACACATAATCACCTACATTAAACTCATGCTTTTGTATCCTTTTATCATGCCATCTTTTAACTTTTTCTTTAAACAATTGGCATTCTCATAGGCTTGGGTTCTCCATTCATCAAGTGAGCTAATGTCAAATAACCTCTTCTCACCGGCAAGTCTGAAATCATAGATGAGCTCTTTAATAGCCCAATATGCCTTATGTTCTAGTTCGAGATGTAAGTGACATGCTTTTCCATAAACCATTTTATACAGAGACATACCCATAGGATTTTTATATGCAGTTCTAGAGGCACATAATGTGTCATCAAGTTTCTTGGACCAATTCTTCCTAGATCTATTAACAGGCTTTTGCAAAATTAATTTGAGCTCTCTGTTACTCAATTCTACTTGACCACTAGACTATGGGTGATAAGGAGATGCGATTCTATGATTAACATCATACTTGGCAAGCATTTTACGAAAAGCACCATGAATAAAATGTGAACCACCATCAGTCATTAAATATCTAGGGACTCCAAACCTCGGAAAAATAACTTCTTTAAGCATCTTAATAGAGGTGTTATGATCAGCACTACTAGTTGGAATAGCTTCCACCCACTTAGTAACGTAATCAACGGCAACTAAAATATGTGTATATCCATTAGAGGCAGGAAACGGTCCCATATAATCGAAGCCCCAAACATCAAATGGTTCAATAACAAGTGAATAATTCATAGGCATTTCTTGACGTCTACTAATGTTACCAATTCTTTGACATTCATCACAAGATAAGACAAACTTACGGGCATCCTTGAAGAGAGTAGGCCAATAAAAACCAGATTGCAATACCTTATGTGCAGTTCTATCTCCAGCGTGATGTCCTCGATAAGCCTCGGAGTGACACTTGCGTAGGATCTGTTCCTGTTCATGCTCAGGTACACAACTTCTAATAACACCATCTACTCCTTCTTTATAAAGATGTGGGTCATCCCAGAAGTAATGCCTTAAATCATAGAAAAACTTTTTCTTTTGCTGGTATGTGAAACTAGGTGGTATAAATTTAGCAACAATGTAATTGGCATAATCAGGATACCATGGAGCAGTACGAGAAGAATTTATGACATGCAATTGATCATCAGGAAAGCTATCATCAATAGGTAGTGGGTCATCAAGAACATTTTCTAACCTAGACAAGTTGTCTACAACGGGGTTCTTGATACTCTCCGTCGTATCTACTTTTCCAAACACTATTGCCCTTGTTTTACACTCTAACTTGCATGATTTGAATGGAACTAACCTGGACTGACACTGTTTTTAGCAGACTTTCCATGGTGTTATTTTTGTGAAGAAACAAAAGTTCTCGGAATGATCTGAAACTCCACGGAACATATTTTTGGAAAATATTAAAAATTCTGGAAGAAGAATCCACGTCAGGGGGCCCACACCCTGTCACGAGGGTGGGGGCGCGCCCCCCTGCCTCGTGGGCCCCCTGACGCTCCATCGACCTCTCTTGTTTTTGTAAATATGATTAGTTCATCGTTCCTGATTCAGCCTATTATGAATAAACATGTTTGCAATGACAATTAGAGATCATAGTTGCTCGTGCCATGCTTGATTAGCTATGAGTTATAATGGTTTACCTTGCATGCCAACATGCTATTAAAATGGTTGTGATGTGGTATAGTGGATTCGTATCCTCCTTTGAATGATTTACGTGACTCGACTTGGCACATGTTCACGCATGTAGTTGAAACAAATCAACATAGCCTTCACGATATTTATGTTCATGGTGGATTTAATCCTACTCATGCTTGCACTCAATGTTTATTAATTTTAATGCATGTTCATGACTGTTGTCGCTCTCTGGTTGGTCGCTTCCCAGTCTTTTGCTAGCCTTCACTTGTACTAAGCGGGAATACTGCTTGTGCATCCAATTCCTTAAACCCCAAAGTTATTCCATATGAGTCCACTATACCTTCCTATATGCGGTATCTACCTGCCGTTCCAAGTAAATTTGTATGTGCCAAACTCTAAACCTTCAAATGAAATTATGTTTTGTATGCTCGAATAGCTCATGTATCAACTAGGGTTGTCCGTATCTTCAATGCTAGGCGGGTTATTCTCAAGAGGAGTAGACTCCGCTCCTCACTCACGAGAAAATGGCTGGTCACCGGGATGCCCAGTCCCATGCTTTATGCAAACTAAATCAAAATAATTGCAAACAAAACTCCCCCTGGGACTGTTGCTAGTTGGAGGCACTCATTGTTTCGAGCAAGCCATGGATTGATGCTTGTTGGTGGAGCGGGAGTATAAACTTTACCATTCTGTTTGGGAACCTCCTATAATGTGTGTAGCATGGAAGATATCGCCATCTCTTAGTTGTTATGTTGACAATGAAAGTATGCCGCTCAAAATATTATTTATCTCTATTTCAAAATCGAGCTCTGGCACCTCTACAAATCCCTGCTTCCCGCTGCGAAGGGCCTATCTATTTACTTTTATGTTGAGCCATCGCCTCTTATTAAAGAGCACTAGCTGGAGATCGCAGCTATCATTTGCATCCATTACTATTAATTCATATTGGGTATGACTATGATTGGATCTCTTTTACCATGAATTACAATGTCTAGTCAGTCCTTGATCTTTAAAGGTGCTCTGCATTTATGTTTTGCGTTCTCAGAAAGGGAGATACCATCTTATGATATCATATTATGATTGTTTTGAGGAAGTGTTGTCATCCGAGATTTATTATTATGGCTCACTAGTTGATTATGCCATTGATATGAGTAAACATGAGACCTAAGAGTTATTGTGAATGTGGTTAGTCATAATCTTTGATGAAAACTTGAATGCTGGCTTTACATATTTACAACAACAAGAGCAAACAGAGTTTGTAAAAGTTTTTCTTTATCACTTTCAGTTTATCAACTGAATTGCTTGAGGACAATCAAAGGTTTAAGCTTGGGGGAGTTGATACATCTCCTCGTATCTACTTTTCCACACACTTTTGCCCTTGTTTTGGACTCTAACTTGCATGATTTGAATGGAACTAACCCGGACTCACGCTGTTTTCAGCAGACTTTCCATGGTGTTATTTTTGTGCAGAAACAAAAGTTCTCGGAATGACATGAAACTCCACGGAACATATTTTTGGAAAATATTAAAAATACTGGAAGAAGAATCCACGTAAGGGGGCCCACACCCTGTCCACGAGGGTGGGTGCGCGCCCCCTGCCTCGTGGGCCTCCTGACGCTCCACCTACCTCAACTCCAACTCCATATATTCACTTTCTGGGAGAAAAAAAATCAGAGAGAAGGATTCATCGTGTTTTACGATACGGAGCCGCCGCCAAGCCCTAAAACCTCTCGGGAGGGCTGATCTGGAGTCCGTTCGGGGCTCCGGAGAGGGGAATCCGTCGCCATCGTCATCATCAACCATCCTCCATCACCAATTTCATGATGCTCACCGCCGTGCGTGAGTAATTCCATCGTAGGCTTGCTGGACGGTGATGGGTTGGATGAGATTTATCATGTAATCGAGTTAGTTTTGTTAGGGTTTGATCCCTAGTATCCACTATGTTATGAGATTGATGTTGCTATAACTTTGCTATGCTTAATGCTTGTCACTAGGGCCCGAGTGCCATGATTTCAGATTTGAACCTATTATGTTTTCATGAATATATGTGAGTTCTTGATCCTCTCTTGCAAGTTTATAGTCACCTACTATGTGTTATGATCCGGCAACCCCAAAGTGACAATAATCGGGACCACTCCCGGTGATGACCGTAGTTTGAGGAGTTCATGTATTCACTATGTGTTAATGCTTTGGTCCGGTACTCTATTAAAAGGAGGCCTTAATATCCCTTAGTTTCCATTAGGACCCCGCTGCCACGGGAGGGTAGGACAAAAGATGTCATGCAAGTTCTTTTCCATAAGCACGTATGACTATATTCGGAATACATGCTTACATTACATTGATGAATTGGAGCTAGTTCTGTGTCACCCTATGTTATGACTGTTACATGATGAACCGCATCCGACATAATTCTCCATCACTGATCCAATGCCTACGAGCTTTTCACATAGTGTTCTTCGCTTATTTACTTTTCCGTTTCTACTGATACAATCACTACAAAACCCAAAAATATTACTTTTGATACCGTTACCATTACTTCCATATTACTTTGCTACTAAATACTTTGCTGCAGATACTAAGTTATACAGGTGTGGTTGAATTGACAACTCAACTGCTAATACTTGAGAATATTCTTTGGCTCCCCTTGTGTCGAATCAATAAATTTGGGTTGAATACTCTACCCTCGAAAACTGTTGCGATCCCCTATACTTGTGGGTTATTAAGACTATTTTCTGGCGCCGTTGCCGGGGAGCATAGCTCTATTCTTTGAGTCACTTGGGATTTATATCTGCTGGTCACTATGAAGAACTTGAAAAACGCTAAAACAAAAATTAACCCCTCAACTACGAGGGGAGGTACGGAACTGCCATCTAGCTCTGCACTTGATTCACCTTCTGTTTTGAGTAGGCTTGCGACACCTAAACCTGCTTCTGCTATTCATTCTGATATGTCACATGTTATTGATGATGCCACTTCTGCTATGCATGATACTTATGATGAAACTACTTCTATGCTTGATACTACTGTACCACTTGATGAACTTCTTGATGAACAACTTGCTAGGGCTAGAGAGAATGAAATTATTGAAACTGATAATATTGAAGATAGTGATGATGAAGATCCTCCCCCTGATAAATATGAATTGCCTGTTGTGCCTGAGGGTTATGTTATGGATGAAGAAATTGCTAAAGCTATTTTTGCTTGCAAAGATAGATATGATGTTAAGAAATTATTAGCTAAACGGAAGCAGAAATCTCTTAATGCTAAAATGAAACCTGACCCTGCTTTTGCTAATTCACCTATCTGTGTTACTGATAAGGATTATGAATTTTTTGTTGATCCTGATATAATTACTTTGATCGAATCTGATCCTTTTCATGGCTATGAATCTGAAACTGTTGTGACACATCTCACTAAATTAAATGATATAGCCACCCTGTTCACTAATGATGAGAGAACCCGCTACTTTTATATCCTTAATATATTTCTGTTCTCATTAACGGGTGATGTTAAGATATGGTTTAATTCTCTTGATCCTGGTTGTGTGCGTAGTCCCCAGGATATGATTTATTACTTCTCTGCTAAATATTTCCCTGCTCATAAGAAACAAGCTGCTTTAAGGGAAATATATAATTTTGTGCAAATTGAAGACGAGAGTATCCCACAAGCTTGGGGGAGGCTTATCCAATTACTTAATGCTTTGCCTGATCACCCTCTTAAGAAAAATGAAATACTTGATATCTTCTATAATGTACTAACCGATGCTTCCAGAGATTGCCTGGATAGCTGTGCTTGTTCTGTTTTCAGGGAAAGAACATCGGATGAAGCTGAAATTCTATTGAATAATATGTTGACAAATGAAAATAATTGGACACTTCCTGAGCCAATTCCTGAGCCTATCCCTAAACCAACTCCAAAGAAGAGGGGTGTTCTATTTCTCAGTCTTGAAGATATGCAAGAGTCAAAGAAATCTATGAAAGAAAAGTGTATTAAAGCTGAAGATGTTAAGAATTTACCACCTATTGGAGAAATACATTGTCTTAATTTACCGCCTTTTGAAGAAATATATGATCTTAATGCATCACCTATTGAAGAAACTCATGGTCTTGATAACCCGACACAGGTAGTACAGGTAAATTCTCTCTATAGATATGATAAAGCTGAAATCCCCCCTATTAAGTTTGCTAGCCAATGTTTGGACGAGTTTGATAATTTTATGTTTAAGCAAGAAGACTTTAATGCTTACTTTGGTAGACAATTAAAACAAAATTCTTATATGATTTAACACTTGGGTGATTATATGTCTAGAGTTAAAGGTGAACTTAAACTCATTACTAAACATGCTTCTATGGTTACCACTCAAGTAGAACAAGTACTTAAAGCTCAAAATGATTTGCTCAATGAATTGAATAGTAAGAATAATGGCTATGCTGTTAGAGTGGCTACTAGAACTGGTAAAATGACTCAGGAACCTTTGTATCCTGAAGGCTACCCTAAGAGAATTGAGCAAGATTCTCAGAGAAATAATGTAGATGCACCTAGTCCTTCTAAAAAGAAGAAAAATAAAAATGATAGGACTTTGCATGCTTCTAGTGAACCTATTGCTGAACCACCTGAGAATCCAAATGATATTTCTATTTCCGATGCTGAAACACAATCTGGTATGAACATGAACCTAGTGAAAATATTAATGATAATGTTCATGATGATGCACAACCTAGCAATGATCATGATGTAGAAACTGAACCTGCTGTTGATCTTGATAACCCACAATCAAAGAATAAACATTATGATAAGAGAGACTTTGTTGCTAGGAAACACGGTAAAGAAAGAGAACCATGGGATCAGAAACCCATGCCTTTTCCTCCAAAGCCATCCAAGAAAAAGGATGATGAGGATTTTGAGCGCTTTGCTGAAATGATTAGACCTATCTTTTTGCATATGCGATTAACTGATATGCACAAAATGAATCCTTATGGTAAGTACATGAAAGATATTGTTACAAAGAAAAGAAAGATACTGGAAGCTGAAATTTCCACCATGCTTGCTAATTATACTTTTAAAGGTGGAATACCCAAGAAACTTGGAGATCCAGGAGTACCTACTATACCTTGCTCCATTAAAAGAAACTATGTTAAAACTGCTTTATGTGATCTTGGAGCCGGTGTTAGTGTTATGCCTCTCTCTTTCTCTCTTTATATCATAGACTTGACTTGAATAAGTTGACACCCGCTGAAATATCTTTGCAAATGGCTGATAAATCAACCGCTATACCTGTCGGTATTTGTGAGGATGTGCCTGTTGTGGTTGCAAACATTACTATTTTGACGGACTTTGTTATTCTTGATATTCCCGAGGACGATAGTATGTCTATTATTCTTGGAAGACCTTTTATGAATATTATAGGGGCTGTTATTGATTGCAACAAAGGCAATGTCACTTTTCATATTAATGGTAATGAGCATATGGTACACTTTCCGAGGAAACAACCTCAAGTTCATAGTATCAATTCTATTGGAAAAATTCCATCGATTATATTTGGAGGTTTTGAATTTCCTCTTCCTACTGTCAAGAAGAAATACGATATTCTTATTATTAGGGATGTGCATATCCCCGTTGAGGTAACATAGTGTTGTTCCAAATTTATCCGGTTCCATGTTATTCGGAATGAGTTTGTAAACAAGACTTGATCAACCTTGTTATTGGATTCCTTTTGATGAGCATGAGATGGATGACATTAGAAGGCACAACCTTCTGTACCCTCCTTTTATTTTCTGTTATTTAGTTGAAATAAAGTAAAAATAGTATTTTTCTGTTTGTTTTTTGATTTACACGTGCAATATAAAAATACCCCGAAAATAGAAGTTCTCCAAATGCCCTCAAAATGGAATATGATTTTTTCTGGAATATTTGAGAATATCTGGCACTGAGAACATAGCAGGGGGAGCAAGCACCTGGCCACGAGGGTCCAGGGCGTGCCCACCCCTACAGGGTACGCCCCCCTGCCTCATGGGCCCATGGTAGCTCCCCTCCACTTATTCCTGCAACCACACACTCCTTCTTCCTCCCAAAAAAATCACCATCCAGCTCAAGCACGAGTTCTACCTCATTTTGCTACGATTTTCGATCTCCTTGTTCAAAGCACCTCTCACAAAACTGCTTGGGGGGATTGTTCCTTGGTATGTGACTCCTCTATTGGTCCAATTAGTTTTTGTTCTAGTGCTCTATTCGTTGCAAATTTGTGCTGCTTAGGTGACCATGTTCTTGAGCTTGCATGTCAAATTTATATGGTTCAAGTAGTTCTAATGCATGATATAGTCTCTAGGCATTTGTAGGAGTAGTTTCTATCAATTTTATTGAGCTTGGTTCACTTTTGTTTGAAGTTACTAAAAAATTCAGAATTTTTCAGAAAATAATGAAGAGATTTTTGAGGGGCTCATCGAGCCAAAGCTCGAAGGAAAAGCAGAGTGAAGAAGCATAGAGGCCGAAATATAATCTGCCTCGCACCATAGAGGTTCGGCCGTGTGAATGGCCTTTCGATGATTTCTTGAGAGAAGCCGGGATTTATGATAATTTTTATGAATTGGCTGAGAATGCAGGACTCACCGACTTCCTCCGCGACCAACACAAACAGTATCTCTTACTCACCAATACTTTTGTGCAAAACTTCTACTGTCATCCTAAGGAATCACCTCCTTCAGTAGAGTTTCATTTATATGATGTGGTTAAGAAGATGCCACTAGATGAATTTTGCAAGGTTTGCAAAATACCTTTTGAAGGTAGTTTAGTGGAACCACATTGTAAATATGTGGACAGGTTTATTGACACTATTACTGTGGGGGAAACCAGGAAGGTTTCCGATGCAAGAATTGTTGGGGAACGTAGTAATTTCAAAAAATTTCCTACGATCACGCAAGACCATGGTGATGGCATAGCAACGAGAGGGGAGAGTGTCCGTCCACGCCCTCGTGAGACCGAAAGCGGAAGCGTTATAACAACGCTGTTGATGTAGTCGACGTCTTCACGATCCGACCGATCCAAGCACCGAACGACGGCACCTCCGAGTTACGCACACGTTCAGCTCGATGGCGATCCCGGACTCGATCCAGCAAAGTGTCGGGATGAGTTCCGTCAAGACGACGGCGTGGGACGATGTTGATGCTCCACCGACGCAGGGCTTCGCCTAAGCTCATGACGATATGACTTCACCGGCGCAGGCTTCGCCTAAGCTCATGACGATATGACGAAGTGGAATATGGTGGAAGGGGCACCGCACACGGCTAAGGAAAGATCCGTAGATCAACTTGTGTGTCATGGGGTGCCCCTGCCCTCAGATATAAAGGAGCCAAGGGGGTGCGGCCAGCCTTGGGTGGCGCGCTGGAGGAGTCCTACTCCCACGGGACTAGGACTCCCCCTCTCCTAGTTGGATTAGGATTGGAGGAGGGGAAGAGGGAAGGCGCCGCCCCTCTCCTTGTCCTATTCGGACTAGAGGGGAGGGGGCGCAGCCCACCTTGCCGGCCCTTCCTCTTCTCTCTTATGGCCCATTAAGGCCCATAGACCTCCCGGGGTTCCGTAACCTCCGGTACTCGATAAATTTCGATTTCACTCGGAACACTTCCGATGTCCAAATGTAGGCTTCCAATATATCAATCTTTATGTCTCGACCATTTCGAGACTCCTCGTCATGTCCGTGATCACATCCGGACTCGAACAACCTTCGTGCATCAATACTTATAAACTCATAATGAACTGTCATCGAAGCGTTAAGCGTGCGGACCCTACGGGTTCGAGAACTATGTAGACATGACCTAGAACCATTCTCGGTCAATAACCAATAGCGGAACCTGGATGCCCATATTGGTTCCTACATATTCTACGAAGATCTTTATCGGTCAAACCGCATAACGACATCGTTGTTCCTTTGTCATCGGTATGTTACTTACCCGAGATTCGATCGTCGGTATCCAATACCTAGTTCAATCTCGTTGCGGTAAGTCTCTTTACTCGCTCGTAATACATCATCTCACAACTAACTCATTAGTTGTAATGCTTGCAAGGCTTAAGTGATGTGTATTACCGAGAAGGCCTAGAGATACCTCTCCGACAATCGGAGTGACAAAACCTAATCTCAAATACGCCAACCCAACAAGTACCTTTGGAGACACCTGTAGTACTCCTTTATAATCACCCGATTACGTTGTGACGTTTGGTAGTACCAAAGTGTTCCTCCGTAAACGGAGTTGCATAATCTCATAGTTATAGGAACATGTATGGGTCATGAAGAAAGCATTAACATACTAAACGATCAAGTGTTAAGATAACGGAATGGGTCATGTCAATCAGATCATTCAACTAATGATGTGACCTTGTTAATCAAATAACAACTCCTTGTTCATGGTTAGGAAACATAACCATCTTTGATTAACAAGCTAGTCAAGTAGAGGCATACTAGTGACATACTGTTTGTCTATATATTCACACATGTATTATGTTTCCGGTTAATACAATTCTAGCATGAATAATAAACATTTATCATGGTATAAGGAAATAAATAATAACTTTATTATTGCCTCTAGGGCATATTTCCTTGATCTCCCACTTGCACTAGAGTCAATAATCTAGATTACATAGTAATGATTCTAACACCCATGGAGTCTTGGTGCTGATCATGTTTTGCTCGTGGAAGAGGCTTAGTCAATGGATCGCAACATTCAGATCCGTATGTATTTTGCAAATCTCTATGTCTCCCACTTGGACTTGGTCCCGAATGGAATTGAAGCGTCTCTTGATATGCTTGGTCCTCTTGTGAAATCTGGATTCCTTTGCCAAGACAATTGCACCAAGATTGTCACGGAAGATCTTCATCGGTCTCGATGCACTAGGTATGACACCTAGATCGGAAATGAACTCTTTCATCCAGACTCCTTCATTTGCTGCTTCAAGCAGCTATGTACTCCGCTTCACATGTAGATCCCGCCACGACGCTTTGTTTAGAACTGCACCAACCGACAGCTCCACCGCTTAATAAAAACACGATCCGGTTTGCGATTTAGAATCGTCCGGATCAGTGTCAAAGCTTGCATCGACGTAACCATTTACGACTAGCTCTTTGTCACCTCCATATCGAGAAACATATCCTTAGTCCTTTTCGGTATTTCAGGATGTTCTTGACGCTGTCCAAATGATCCACTCTGGATTACTTTGGTACCTTCCTGCCAAGCTTACAGCTAAGCATCGTCAGTCTGGTACACAGCATTGCATACATGATAGAGCCTATGGCTGAAGCATAGGAACATCTTTCATTTTCTCTCTATCTTCTTTGTGGTCGGGCATTGAGTCGACTCAATCTTACACCTTGTAATCTGGTAAAAACCTTTCTTTGCTCGATCCATTTTGAACTTTTCAAAACTTTATCAAGGTATGTGCTTTGTGAAAGTCCAATTAAGCGCCTTGATCTATCTCTATAGATCTTGATGCCCAATATGTAAGCAGCTTCACCGAGGTCTTTCATTGAAAAACTTTTATTCAAGTATCCTTTTATGCTATCCAGAAATTCTATATCATTTCCAATCAATAATATGTCGTCCACATATAATATTAGAAATGCTACTGAGCTCCCACTCACTTTCTTGTAAATCTGAGGCTTCTCCAAAAGTGCAGTATAAACCCATATGCTTTGATCACACTATCAAAGCGTTTATTCCAACTCCGAGAGGCTTGCACGGACCATAAATTGATTGTTGGAGCTTGCACACTTTGTTAGTACCTTTTGGATCGACAAAACCTTCGGTTGCATCATATACAACTCTTCTTCTAGAAATCCATTCAAGAATGCAGTTTTACATCCATTTGCCAAATTTCATAATCATAAAATGCGCAATTGCTAACATGATTCGGACAGACTTAAGCATCGCCACGGGTGAGAAAGTCTCATCGTAGTCAACCCCTTGAACTTGTCGAAAACCTTTCGCAACAAGTCGAGCTTTGTAGACGATTACATTACCATCGGCGTCGGTCTTCTTCTTAAAGATCCATTTGTTTTCAATGGCTTGCCGATCATCGGGCAAGTCAACCAAAGTCCATACTTTGTTCTCATACATGGATCCCATCTCAGATTTCATGGCTTCCAGCCATTTTGCGAAATCTGGGCTCACCATCGCTTCTTCATAGTTTGTAGGTTCGCCATGGTCAAGTAACATGACTTCCGAATAGGATTACCGTACCACTCAGTGCGTATTTTACTCTGGTTGACCCACGAGGTTCAGAGCAACTTGATCTGAAGCTTCATGATCATCATCATTAGTTTCCTCACTAATTGGTGTAGTTGTCACAGAACCATTTCTTGTGATGAACTACTTTCCAATAAGGGAGCAGATATGATTATCTCATCAAGTTCTACTTTCCTCCCACTCACTTCTTTCGAGAGAAACTCCTTCTCTAGAAAGGATCCGAATTTAGCAACGAAAATCTTGCCTTCAGATCTGTGATAGAAGGTGTACCCAACAGTCTCCTTTGGGTATCCTATGAAGACACATTTTCCGATTTGGGTTCGAGCTTATCTGGTTGAAGTTTCTTTACATAAGCATCGCAGCCCCAAACTTTAAGAAACGACAACTTTGGTTTCTTGCCAAACCACAGTTCATAAGGCGTTGTTTCAACGGATTTTGACGGTGTCCTATTTAACGTGAATGCGGCCGTCTCTAAAGCATAACCCCAAAACGATAGCGGTAAATCGAAATAGACATCATAGATCGCACCATATCTAGTAAAGTACGACACGACGCTCGACACACCATTTCTCCGTGGTGTTCGGGTGGCGTGAGTTGCTTGAAACTATTCCACATTGTTTCAAATGTAAACCAAACTCGTAACTCAAATATTCTCCTCCACGATCAGATCGTAGAAACTTTATTTTCTTGTTACGATGATTTTCCACTTCACTCTGAAATTCTTTGAACTTTTCAAATGTTTCAGATTTGTGTTTCATTAAGTAGATATACCCATATCTGCTCAAATCATCTGTGAAGGTGAGAAAATAACGATACCCGCCAAGGCCTCAACATTCATTGGACCACAAACATCGGTATGTATGATTTCCAACAAATCAGTTGCTCGCCCATAGTTCGGAGAACGGCGTTTTGGTCATCTTGCCCATGAGGCACGGTTCGCAAGTACCAAGTGATTCATAATCAAGTGATTCCGAAGCCCATCAAGATGGAGTTTCTTCATGCGTTTTACATCGATATGACCTAAACGGCAAGTGCCACAAATAAGTTGCACTATCATTATCAACTCTGCATCTTTTGGCTTCAACATTATGAATATGTGTATCACTACTGTCGAGATTCAACAAGAATAGACCATTCTTCAAGGGTGCATGACCATAAAAGATATTACTCATATAAATAGAACAACCATTATTCTCTGATTTAAATGAATAACCGTCTCGCATTAAACAAGATCCAGATATAATGTTCATGCTCAACGCGGCACCAAATAACAATTATTTAGGTCTAAAACTAATCCCGAAGGTAGATGTAGAGGTAGCGTGCCGACCGCGATCACATTGACTTTGGAACCATTTCCCACGCCGATCGTCACCTCGTCCTTTGCCAGTGCTCGTCTATTCCGTAGTCCCTGCTTTGAGTTGCAAATATTAGCAGAACCAGTATCAAATACCCAAAAGTGCTACTACGAGCTCTAGTAAGGTACACATCAATAACATGTATATCACATATACCTTTGTTCACCTTGCCATCCTTTTATCCGCCAAATACTTGGGGCAGTTCCGCTTCAAATGTCCATCGCTTGCAGTAAAACACTCGATTTCAGGCTTAGGTACAGACTTGGGTTTCTTCTCTTGATCAGCAACTTTCTTGCTGTTCTTTTGAAGTTTCCTTCTTCTTCCCTTTGCCCTTTTCTTGAAACTAGTGGTCTTGTTGACCATCAACACTTGATGCTCTTTCTTGATTTCTACCTCCATGCTTTTAGCATCGCGAAGAGCTCAGGAATTGTCTTAGTCATCCCTTGCATATTATAGTTCATCACGAAGCTCTTGTAGCTTGGTGGCGTGATTGGAGAATTCATCAATGACACTATCATCCGGAAGATTAACTCCCAGCTGAATTAAGTGATTGTTATACCCGGACATTTTGAGTATGTGCTCACCTTGTAACTATTCTCCTCCATCTTGCAGCTATAGAACTTATTGGAGACTTCATATCTCTCAATCCGGGCATTTGCTTGAAATATTAACTTCAACTCTGGAACATCTCATATGCTCCATGACGCTCAAAACGTCGTTGAAGACCCGGTTCTAAGCCGTAAAGCATGGCACATCTGAACTATTGAGTAGTCATCAGCTTTGCTTTGCCAGACGCTCACAACTTCGGCTCAAGATCTGCAGCAGGTTCTGTCACCCAGCGGTGCTTCGGGGCGTAATTTTTACGTGCAGCAATGAGGATAATCCTCAAGTTACGGACCCAGTCCGTGTAATTGCTACCATCATCTTTCAACTTTGCTTTCTCAAGGAACGCATTAAAATTCAACGGAACAAACAGACGAGCCATCTATCTACAGTAAACATAGACAAGCAAAATACTATCGGTACTAAGTTCATGATAAATTTAAGTTCAATTAATCATATTAAAAACTCCCACTTAGACAGACATCTCTCTAGTCATCTAAGTGATCACGTGATCCAAATCAACTAAACCATGTCCGATCATCACGTGAGACGGAGTAGTTTCAATGGTGAACATCACTATGTTGATCATATCTACTATATGATTCACGTTCGACCTTCGGTCTCCTTGTTCCGAGGCCATATCTGTTATATGCTAGGCTCGTCAAGTTTAACCGAGTATTCTCGCGTGCAACTGTTTTGCACCGTTGTAGATGGACGAGAACTTATCACACCCGATCATCACG
The DNA here is from genome assembly GCA_021605205.1 of Aegilops longissima. Classification (NCBI taxonomy): domain Eukaryota; kingdom Viridiplantae; phylum Streptophyta; class Magnoliopsida; order Poales; family Poaceae; genus Aegilops; species Aegilops longissima. The sequence goes on along the minus strand of CM038682.1, from coordinate 501,679,329 downwards.
TGGTGTCCGGGTACTACGAACTTTGGCAACGGTGCATACTCATGGAGAACACTTCTTGATAATTTTTAGTGAGAGATCATCTTATAATGCTACCGTCAAACAAAGCAAGATAAGATGCATAAAGGATAAACATCACATGCAATCAATATAAGTGATATGATATGGTCATCATCATCTTGTGCTTGTGATCTCCATCGCCAAGCACCGTCATGATCACCATCGCCACCGGCGCGACACCTTGATCTCCATCGTAGCATCGTTGTCGTCTCGCCAACTATTGCTTCTACGACTATCGCTACTCCTTAGTGATAAAGTAAAGCAATTACATGGCGTTTGCATTTCATACAATAAAGCGACAACCATATGGCTCCTGCGATTGCCGATAACTCGGTTACAAAACATGATCATCTCATACAATAAAATATAGCATCACGTCTTGACCACATCACATCACATCATGCCCTGCAAAAACAAGTTAGACGTCCTCTACTTTGTTGTTGCAAGTTTTACGTGGCTGCTACGGGCTGAGCAAGAACCGTTCTTACCACGCATCAAAACCACAACGATACTTCGTCAAATAGACTCCGTTTAACCTTCTCAAGGACCGGGCGAGCTACACTCGATTCAACTAAAGTGAGAGAGACAGACACCCGCGGTCACCTTTAAGCAACGAGTGCTCGGGCGGTGAAACCAGTCTCGCGTAAGCGTCACGCGTAATGTCGGTCCGGGCCGCTTCATCTCACAATACCGCTGAACCAAAGTATGACATGCTGGTAGGTAGTATGACTTGTATCGCCCACAACTCACTTGTGTTCTACTCGTGCATATGACATCAACGCATAAAACCAGGCTCGGATGCCTTTGTTGGGGAACGAGTAATTTCAAAAAATTCCTACGATCACGCAAGACCATGGTGATGGCATAGCAACGAGAGGGGAGAGTGTCCGCCCACGCCCTCGTGAGACCGAAAGCGAAGCGTTATAACAACGCTGTTGATGTAGTCGTGCGTCTTCACGATCCGACCGATCCAAGCACCGAACGTCACGGCACCTCCGAGTTCGCACACGCTCAGCTCGATGACGATCCCGGACCGATCCAGCAAAGTGTCGGGATGAGTTCCGTCAAGACGACGGCGTGGGACGATGTTGATGCTCCACCGATGCAGGGCTTCGCCTAAGCTCATGACGATATGACTTCACCGGCGCGCAGGGCTTCGCCTAAGCTCATGACGATATGACCGAAGTGGAATATGGTGGAAGGGGCACCGACACGGCTAAGGAAAGATCCGTAGATCAACTTGTGTGTCATGGGGTGCCCCTGCCCTCAGATATAAAGGAGCCAAGGGGGTGCGGCCAGCCTTGGGGTGGCGCGCCGAGGAGTCCTACTCCCACCGAGTAGGACTCCCCCTCTCCTAGTTGGATTAGGATTGGAGGAGGGGAAGAGGAAGCGCCGCCCCTCTCCTTGTCCTATTCGGACTAGAGGGGAGGGGGCGCAGCCCACCTGGCCGGCCCTTCCTCTTCTCTCTTATGGCCCATTAAGGCCCATAGACCTCCGGGGGTTCGGTAACCTCCGGTACTCGCATAAATTCGATTTCACTCGGAACACTTCCGATGTCCAAATGTAGGCTTCCAATATATCAATCTTTATGTCTCGACCATTTGAGACTCCTCGTCATGTCCGTGATCACATCGGGACTCGAACAACCTTCAGTGCATCAATACTTATAAACTCATAATGAAGCATCATCGAAGCGTTAAGCGTGCGGACCCTACGGGTTCGAGAACTATGTAGACATGACTAGAACCATTCTCGGTCAATAACCAATAGCGAACCTGGATGCCCATATTGGTTCCTACATATTCTACGAAGATCTTTATCGGTCAAACCGCATAACGACATACGTTGTTCCTTTGTCATCGGTATGTTACTTACCCGAGATTCGATCGTCGGTATCCAATACCTAGTTCAATCTCGTTACGTAAGTCTCTTTACTCGCTCGTAATACATCATCTCACAACTAACTCATTAGTTGTAATGCTTGCAAGGCTTAAGTGATGTGTATTACCGAGAAGGCCTAGAGATACCTCTCCGACAATCGGAGTGACAAAACCTAATCTCAAATACGCCAACCCAACAAGTACCTTTGGAGACACCTGTAGTACTCCTTTATAATCACCCGATTCGTTGTGACGTTTGGTAGTACCAAAGTGTTCCTCCGTAAACGGAGTTGCATAATCTCATAGTTATAGGAACATGTATGGGTCATGAAGAAAGCATTAACATACTAAACGATCAAGTGTTAAGCTAACGGAATGGGTCATGTCAATCAGATCATTCAACTAATGATGTGACCTTGTTAATCAAATAACAACTCCTTGTTCATGGTTAGGAAACATAACCATCTTTGATTAACAAGCTAGTCAAGTAGAGGCATACTAGTGACATACTGTTTGTCTATATATTCACACATGTATTATGTTTCCGGTTAATACAATTCTAGCATGAATAATAAACATTTATCATGGTATAAGGAAATAAATAATAACTTTATTATTGCCTCTAGGGCATATTTCCTTCAAGAATCACTAGCATACATTTTCCTGTTTTACGCTACTTTGCCATATTTGCTAGTCGTTGCTTAATTGGTCGCGGAAACTGTGGAAACCTTAGTGTTCCTGATATTATCATTTTGTTCCATGGTTTATTCTGCGGTAACACTGTTAGTATGGGCGGTATTATTGCTAAACGGTTAAGTTTGAACCATACAAAGGGCCCCATCTTTGGAGGTATTTATGCTTCACGCCTTGCTGCACATTATAACATACCTATTAGGCACTATGAAAAAGAAGAAAAATTGCTGCCCAATGCTTATTTAGATTATAAGAGTATGATAGCGCATGAATTTATTGTTAAGAATAGGGAAGGGGCTCTTAAATACAAATTATTCTTTGATAAACATCACCCTGAGACTATCACCTTGCCTGCTTCCTCCTTGTTTAATTTATCTACATGTCTGTATCTCTTTCCGTTGGCGGCCATTTACGCCTACCGGAACCCTACACCAGCCACAGTGCCGGAACCACAATTTGAGCCTCCACGATAGTCTAACTACCAGTGGGATCCGGAGATGACTTCCAACTAGTGGCAATCAGAGTCTTCTTCATCTCGGTATGACCCCAACTACAACTATGGATATCCGCCAAGCCATCCGTGGCAATAAACCAACTTAGGCCAAAAGTCTAAGCTTGGGGGAGTACGTATTTCCCGCCGACATTACATTTATGTTCACACACACTCATTGCTAGATGTCGGTGCTCATACTTTTTCACTATAATATCCATGCTAGTTTATTTTCTTTTTCTTGCTTTCTTTTTGTGTGTTTGATAAACTTTAAGAAAAACCAAAAATATTAGTAGTAGCTTTTAGTTAGTTTACCTTTCTTGCTGTAGTAGTAATAATTAAAAATAAAACCCAAAAATATTTCCCGTTCTTCTTTTGCTTGTTGGGAGCCTTCCCGTGTAAATAGTTTTATTTCTTTTCTTTGGGGGTCGATAGGAGAAAGACCATAATTAAATTGTTAAAGCGGCTCTTATTTGCATTATTGTTGATTTAACCAAGGGCCCATATTGCCTTGTCTTCTCCTGTTTATTGAATGCACACAGATTCCAGCTTAGTCCAATGCACGTGCACTCTTATTATTTTCACATTGTTCGGTTGTGCAAGTGAAAGGCAATTATGAGGATATATGATGGAGTGACTGAGATGAGAGAAGCTGGTATGAACTCGACCTCTCTTGTTTTCCTAAATATGATTAGTTCATCGTTCCTGATTCAGCCTATTATGAATAAACATGTTTGCAATGACAATTAGAGATCATAGTTGCTCGTGCCATGCTTCATTAGCTATGAGTTATAATGGTTTAACTTGCATGCCAACATGCTATTAAAATGGTTGTGATGTGGTATAGTGGAGTGGTATCCTCCTTTGAATGATTTAAGTGACTCGACTTGGCACATGTTCACGCATGTAGTTGAAACAAATCAACATAGCCTTCACGATATTTATGTTCATGGTGGATTATATCCTACTCATGCTTGCACTAAATGTTTATTAATTTTAATTCATGTTCATGACTGTTGTCTCTCTCTGGTTGGTCGCTTCCCAGTCTTTTGCTAGCCTTCACTTGTACTAAGAGGGAATAGTGCTTGTGCATCCAATTCCTTAAACCCCAAAGTTATTCCATATGAGTCCACTATACCTTCCTATATGCGGTATCTACCTGCCGTTCCAATTAAATTTGTATGTGCCAAACTCTAAACCTTCAAATGCAATTCTGTTTTGTATGCTCGAATAGCTCATGTATCAACTAGGGTTGTCCGTATGTTCGATGCTAGGCGGGTTATTCTCAAGAGGAGTGGACTCCGCTCCTCACTCACGAGAAAATGGCTGGTCACCAGGATGCCCAGTCCCATGCTTTATGCAAACTAAATCAAAATAATTGCAAACAAAACTCCCCCTGGGACTGTTGCTAGTTGGAGGCACTCGTTGTTTCGAGCAAGCCATGGATTGATGCTTGTTGGTGGAGGGGGAGTATAAACTTTACCATTCTGTTTGGGAACCGCCTATAATGTGTGTAGCATGGAAGATATCACCATCTCTTGGTTGTTATGTTGACAATGAAAGTATGCCGCTCAAAATATTATTTATATCTATTTCAAAACCGAGCTCTGGCACCTCTACAAATCCCTGCTTTCCGCTGCGAAGGGCCTATCTATTTACTTTTATGTTGAGCCATCACCCTCTTATTAAAGAGCACTAGCTGGAGAGCGCAGCTGTCATTTGCATCCATTACTATTAATTCATATTGGGTATGACTATGATTGGATCTCTTTTACCATGAATTACAATGTCTAGTGAGTCCTTGATCTTTAAAGGTGCTATGCATTTATGTTTTGCGGTCTCAGAAAGGGAGATACCATCTTATCATATCATATTATGATTGTTTTGAGAAAGTGTTGTCATCCGAGATTTGTTATTATGGCTCGCTAGTTGATTATGCCATTGATATGAGTAAACATGAGACCTAAGAGTTATTGTGAATGTTGTTAGTCATAATCTTTGATGAAAACTTGAATGCTGGCTTTACATATTTTCAACAACAAGAGCAAACAGAGTTTGTAAAAGTTTTTCTTTATCACTTTCAGTTTATCAAGCGAATTGCTTGAGGACAAGCAAAGGTTTAAGCTTGGGGGAGTTGATACATCTCCTCGTATCTACTTTTCCAAACACTTTTGCCCTTGTTTTGGACTCTAACTTGCATGATTTGAATGGAACTAACCCGAACTGACGTTGTTTTCAGCAGACTTTCCATGGTGTTATTTTTGTGCAGAAACAAAAGTTCTCGGAATGACCTGAAACTCCACGGAACATATTTTTGGAAAATATTAAAAATACTGGAAGAAGAATCCACGTAAGGGGGCCCACACCCTGTCCACGAGGGTGGGTGCGCGCCCCTGCCTCGTGGGCCCCCTGACGGTCCACCGACCTCAACTCCAACTCCATATATTCACTTTCGGGGAGAAAAAAATCAGAGAGAAGGATTCATCGTGTTTTATGATACGGAGCCGCCGCCAAGTCCTAAAACCTCTCGGTAGGGCTGATCTGGAGTCCGTTCGGGGCTCCGGAGAGGGAAATCCGTCGCCATTGTCATCATCAACCATCCTCCATCACCAATTTCATGATGCTCACCGCCGTGCGTGAGTAATTCCATCGTAGGCTTGCTGGACGGTGATGGGTTGGATGAGATTTATCATGTAATCGAGTTAGTTTTGTTAGGGTTTGATCCCTAGTATCCACTATGTTCTAAGATTGATGTTGCTATGACTTTGCTATGCTTAATGCTTGTCACTAGGGCTCGAGTGCCATGATTTCTGATTTGAACCTATTATGTTTTCATGTATATATGTGAGTTCTTGATCCTATCTTGCAAGTCTATAGTCACCTACTATGTGTTATGATCCGGCAACCCCGAAGTGACAATAATCGGGACCACTCCCGGTGATGACCGTAGTTTGAGGAGTTCATGTATTCACTATGTGTTAATGCTTTGGTCCGGTACTCTATTAAAAGGAGGCCTTAATATCCCTTAGTTTCCATTAGGACCCCGCTGCCATGGGAGGGTAGGACAAAAGATGTCATGCAAGTTCTTTTCCATAAGCACGTATGACTATATTCGGAATACATGCCTACATTACATTGATGAATTGGAGCTAGTTCTGTGTCACCCTATGTTATGACTGTTACATGATGAACCGCATCCGGCATAATTCTCCATCACTGATCCAACGCCTATGAGCTTTTCACATATTGTTCTTCGCTTATTTACTTTTCCGTTGCTACTGTTACAATCACTACAAAACCCAAAAATATTACTTTTGCTATCGTTACCGTTACTTCCATATTACTTTGCTACTAAATACTTTGCTGCAGATACTAAGTTATCCAGGTGTGTTTGAATTGACAACTCAACTGCTAATACTTGAGAATATTCTTTGGCTCCCATTGTGTCGAATCAATAAATTTGGGTTGAATACTCTAGCCTCGAAAACTGTTGCGATCCCCTATACTTGTGGGTTATCAAGACTATTTTCTGGCGCCATTGCCGGGGAGCATAGCTCTATTCTTTGAGTCACTTGGGATTTATATCTTCTGGTCACTATGAAGAACTTGAAAAACGCTAAAACAAAAATTAATCCCTCAACTACGAGGGGAGGTAGGGAACTGCCATCTAGCTCTACACTTGATTCACCTTCTGTTTTGAGTAAGCTTGCGACACCTAAACCTGCTTCTGCTATTCATTCTGATATGTCGCATGTTATTGATGATGCCACTTCTGCTATGCATGATACTTATGATGAAACTACTTCTATGCTTGATACTATTGTACCACTTGGTGAATTTCTTGATGAACAACTTGCTAGGGTGCTGGGGATATAACTATTAGTGTAACCCGCCCAAGAGGGGCCGGGTTACGCTATGGCGATTCATCATATGAAGCCCAATATCAAGCTTGAAGATGGCGGTTTAATAAAGGGCCTAAAGCCTGCAGGCGACTTAAGGCCCATAGTGATAAACCGTCGTACTGGCAAGACTTGTGTTATAAGGCAAGATTAACTAGTCACCGAGCCAGACACTGTTTATGAGCCGGCCGGGACTCTGTAGGCCACGGGGCGTCAACCCATGTATATAAGGGAACGACCCGCCTGCGGCTTAGGGCAAGTAACATCAATCGAGAACCTGGCATAGCAGACTTGCTCCCTGGTAATCGAAACCCTGGCAATTCCACCTCAACTGGATTAGGTTTTACCCTTCACCGTTAGGGGCCAAACCAGTATAAAATCTCGTGTCCTTTGTCCCACTATAACCCCTTTAAGCTTCCTAGTTGCGATGGCTCCACAACTAAGTCCTTTCACGAGGACATCTGCCGTGACAATTCCACGACAGTTGGCGCCCACTGTGGGGCCAGCGCACGGTGGATTTGAGTTCTTGAAGGGCAACTTCGAAGGGCTCAAGGGATATGCTGTGGGCCGGATGACCAACATTCGTCGCGGCAAGCTCTACATCGACGATGCCGGCTGGGGTCCCGATGCTGGCTCAATTGAGTACGGGTACCGGGTCCCCTTTGGCGGAATCCATGTCTTCATTAGCCGGATTGGCGAGCCGGGCCCTGAGCCGGACATCTGCACCGACACCATCGAGACGGCTCAGCGTGCGAGACCCGCCCAGGCTCAGCCCGCTGTGAAGCGTGCCTTCATGGGTTGCATCCACGGAGAACTTTCTGAAGGATCCGTGGACGGCGGTGAGACGGCCGTCTACTCCGACGGTGAGTCGTCCACTGGTGAGACGGATTCGTTATACCAATTGCAGGACGGCGGGCTTGGGGGCTGTTCCGATGGCAGCAGTATTCAGGACCCCTTTGAGCCACCGAGCAGAGTGGGGATCTTCATGGCTGGCACTCAACCCGGCCAAAACTCTACGGCTGTGGCAGCAATAACATCCAGTTCAGGAGCGACCGGGGCAGGAGGCCCTGTGCGCCCGCCGGCTCAGGTGCTGATTGATCACATGGACAAATTGACAGCCCTGTTAACCGCCACAGTTACTCCGGTGAGTCAAGCTGAGCATGATGCAGAGGTAGCACAGGTACGTGAGGAGATAGCCCGGGCCGAGGAAGCCCTAGCAGCTGAGGACACCAGACTGGCCGCGGAGCGGGCGGCTTTGGATGCTCGGGCTTAACAGATCTAGTCAGAGGCTTTCCAGCTTACAATGAGCCTGAACGCATCTAATGAGGTGATGAGGAGGAGGCACCAAAAGGCTCAATCCCATTTGCCTCTGGTTTATGATCCTCGGAATCTCTTCTGCACACCCGGAGCCGGCCCTAGTAACCCGCCGGAGGCAAATCAGTTTGTAACATCCGGAGCAGGGGCACCGGTTCAGCCCCGGGTGATGGAACCTCCTCACGTGAATACGGCCCCACCGCGCTACGTACCGACACCACCGGGTCATTTTTCCAACCCCTTGGAGAACCTGATCTGCGATCGCACGCTTACGGCTCTCCCAATGGATGGCGACTCTCCAACAGCAGTTGAGACGCGGAGGGTCGAGAACTTCTTCGACGGCTCGCTCAAGCAGGAGGCTTATTCCTATAGTTGAGACAGGATTCATTCGACTCCTCGCCCAAGCCGGAGCCCAAGTTACAGCAGACATATGGATTCGGAGGCCTTGTCAAGCAACGCCCAGCTCCGTAAGCAGCCCGGTGGATATAATCCGGTACAGGGCAGGATACGTCGAGAGGATGAGCGGGCGGCTCAGCAGGCGGCTCACCAAACCTTCCCGGATTATCCAACGACTTCTGTTGAGGCAGGAGTGGCCACTAGAACTGGCGGCGTTCCTTGTTTGGTGCCGGCTTTGCGTAATGAGCGTCTGCCCAAGGATTTCAAGGGACCCCAAAAGGTTCCAAATTCTATGGCTGATTTACAGCCCGGGGCGTGGATTGAAAGCTATGAGATAGCCATGGAGCTGTTAGAGGTCAGTGATGCAGCGATGGCCAAGTACTTCACCATGATGTTGGATGGAGCGGCCCGCACTTGGTTAAAGGGGTTGCCGCCTAATTCCATTGGTTCATGGGCAGGGTTAAAAACCCGGTTTATCCAGAACTTCAAAGACACCTGCAAGCAGCCCATGTCAATTGTGGGCTTGACTAATTGCAAGAAATAGGAAGGTGAGTCAACCACTCATTGGGTGTGTCGGGTCAAGGAGATAATACATTCATCTAACAAGATGGATGTCGGCTCTGCAGTCTTAATGTTGGAGAAAAATTGCCGATTTGAACCTCTGAAACAGAAGCTGGGGCGCCTCAAGCGTGATTGTAAGGACATGGGCCAGCTGATGGCGGCTCTAGTCAAATACGCCGATTCTGATAGTACCAAGGATCCCGCATCTGATGAAGAGAAGACAGGGAAGGTAAAGAAGAACGGCAACGGAAAGGGTCAGCAGCATAACCCGACGAATCAAGGAGGCAGTAAGCGTAAAGCCGACGGTAACCAGGAGATTGTGGCTAACACCAATTCACAAGGTAGCAATCAACGACGCAAGGGGAGGCTGCCCCCTCGGTCCGGCGGGTCATGTCCTACTCTTGAGCAACTACTCAACGAACCCTGTCCAAGACACGACACTCGGGAAAGGCCAGCCACTCACCTATGGAAAGATTGTGCGGTCATGAAGGCTTTCAAGAATTCCAACATGTTCGATGGCAACCATGGGTCTGGTGGCGGTTCAGGCGGAAGCGGTTTTCATGGCCCGGGTGGCGGCTCAAATTCTGGCTTTCAGGGAAATCAAGGTGGTTATAATCAGCAGTCTGGTCAGGGAGGTCGGCAGCAGCAGCAATCGGGTTATCAGAGCAATCCAAAGCAACTGAATAGTGGACAGTATCACGTGTTCACCACTAGCTTGTGCAAACGAGACCAGAAGCTTCATAAAAGGGCTATGAACGTTGTTGAGCCGGCAGTTCCCCGTTATTTAAGGTGGTCAGAGTAGCCTATTGTGTGGAGCAGGGAAGATCACCCTCCCCGGGTTGACAATCCGGGTCAGTTAGCCTTGGTAGCAGCACCTCAGGTTGGTGGATATAAATTCACTAAAGTACTCATGGATGGAGGTAGCAGCATCAACATCCTCTATTATGAGACCTTTCGACGTATGGGGTTGACTGACAAAAATTTAAAGACATCCAACACTGTTTTCCATGGAGTGGTGCCTGGTAAGTCGGCATTCCCAGTTGGTAAGATGGAGCTGGAGGTAGCCTTTGGGGATGAGCATGATTCTAGGGCTAAGAAATTAACCTTTGAAGTGGTCAAGATCAAGAGCCCGTATCACGCTCTGTTTGGACGGCCGGCTTACGCCAAGTTCATGGCGCGGCCGTGTTATGTTTACTTGCAGCTCAAGATGCCGGGTCACAAGGGCACCATTACTGTGCATGGGAGTCGGAAGATAGCCCCAGAATGTGAGGAGGGTGATGCTGCTTATGCCGAATCTGTTTGTGCAGCAGAGGAGCTGAAGTTCTATAAGGATAATGTTGACCCCGCGGACATGACATCTCTGAAGAAGCCAACCACAGAGCATGACCTGGTGATGAAATTTAAGTCGGCTGATGACACCAAGCTTGTTGATATTACTCCAGGCGACTTGTCTAAGCAATTCAGTATCAGTGCCAATCTGGATCCTAAATAGGAAACCGCGCTCATCGAGTTCATCCGTGAGAATCGGGACATCTTTGCATGGAAACCTTCTGACATGCCGGGTGTACCGAGAGAACTCGTTGAGAACACTCTTAATATGGATCCAAAGTTTAAGCCGGTCAGGCAGTTTCTTCGGCGGTTTAACGAAGAGAGACGGAAAGCTATCGGTGAGGATGTTGGGGATATAACAACTGAGTGTAAACCGCCCTGAAGGGGCCGGGTTACCCTCGTCCAGGATCAGGGCCCACGGAGGAGGCCCAAAGCCCAGAGGCGGATTAGGATCCATTCATGTAAACCGCCTTAATCTTGTAACTTGAGCTGTAAGATAAGAGAGAAGAGACCGAGCGGACACTTGTATGAGCCGGATCGGGACTCAGAGACCGCCAAGCGCCAACCCGTGTATATAAGGGGTGACCGGCGGCGAAGTTAAGGATGTACAATTGAGGCTTAGGCGAAGCTATTGCTCCCTAGTCGCCAAATCACATCAATCCCATCACAACTAGACGTAGGCTTTACCTTCATCGAAGGGGCGAACTAGTATAACTCCCGTGTCTTTGCGTCCGCTTTAACCCTCTAAGTTAACCCGCTCGATGGCCCTGCGACTAAGTCCTTTCACGAGGACATCTGCCGTGACAATTCCACGACATTTTGGCGCCACCGTGGGGCTATCGCACGATGGTTTGATGATCTTAGAGGGCAAATTCGAAGGACTCGAAGGCTATCTTGTGGGCGGATGACGAAGAGTCGTCGCGGCAAGCTCTACATCGACGATGCGGATTGGGGCCCGAGGCCGGCTCGATCGAGTCGGGTACGGGTCCCCTTTGGTGGCATACACGTATTCATCGGCAAGATCGGCGAGCCAGGGCTGGACGGACATCTGCACCGACCTCGTCGAGACGGCTCAGCGGGCGAAGAAGAGTCCTGCCTCGCTAAACCGGCTGTCAAGCGTGCTTTCGTGGGAGTCGCCCACGGAGACTATGAGGGCGGATCAGCATCGACGGCGAAACCGTTGTCCACTGGGACGAGTCGTCGCGGAGAAACCGAGTCTTTGTACCAGCTGCAAGATGGCGGATCGGGGGCTGTTCCGACGGTGAGAGTATACCGGACCCCTTTGATCTACCCAGCCGGGTTGGAATTTTCATGGCCGGTACACAAGCGACGCTTCACTCTTCGACCACGGTGCCCATCGTCGCCGGTTCAGCAGCGGTGGTGGCAGCCGGGGAAGGAGGCCCTGTGCGCCCATCGGCTCAAGTTTTATCAGAGTTATTGGCGATTGGCTGCGCCATGGCGAGGCTAATCCGGCGGATCAGGACCTGCACAACGCAGAGATTGCAAAGGTGAAGGAACAGATCGCTAAAGCTAAAGCGGATCGGCAACCGCGACGTGAGGATGGCGGCGAACGGGCCGCTTTGGATGCACTGAGCTTATAGGTTCATCTTTGGATCGAGTCGCCACATGAAGTCATGAAAAGGAAGTACAGATCCCGTTTGCCTTCGGTTTTCGAGGAAGAGAGCTCTTCAATACCCGAGGCAGGGACCGATAATCCGCCGCGGTGGTAAACCGCCGGAAGCACTGGGACGGTCGCGCGGTTCAGCCCGTGTGATAGATCTGCCTCGCCATCATACCGCACGCCCGGTATGTATGCGAACACCTCCGGTCACTACTCCAACCCAATGGATAACCTTGTTGCGGCTGCGGCACGATTGAGGCGATTCCGATCGAGGGCGATTCACCACAAAGCGGTAGAAACACGCGGGTCAAGCTCCTCGGGACGGCCCTGGCTCGGCGAAGCGTATTCATCTGATCGGGATCGGATCCACTCCACCCCGCCTAAGCCGGAGTTATAGCGGCGCCAGATGAACCGGCTGTATCAAGCAACGCGCAGCGGTCCGCCTCGTGGCAACAACCCGCCGGTGGCTTCAAGACGCTCAAGTGGTGGTGGACGGGCCAGGCACGAGGGAGGCGAAGAAGCGGCACAACATGAGGACCATCAGCTCGCGCGGTTCGTCCGACCATCTTCGGACCGGGGTCACGTCTCGGCTCATTGGGGTGCCTTGCCTCGCCCCCGCTTTACGCAATGTGCGTTGCCCAAGGACTTCAAAGGGCCACACAAGGTGCCCAATTATACGCCGATTTGGCTCGAAGCGTGGATAGAAAGCTATGAGATGGCCATGGAGATCTTTGGATGTGGACGAAGCTGCGTGTGCGAAGTATTTCACCATGATGTTGGAAGGTACGACCCGTACTTGGTTGAAAAATTTGCCGCCCAACTCAGTTAGCTCATGGACCCAGTTACGGACCCGGTTCATTCAAAATTTCAAAGACACCTGTAAACAGCCCATGTCTGTGGTGGATTTGGCGGCTTGTGTCCAGGCAGAGGGAGAATCTACAACACATTGGGTGCGCCGCGTTTCGGAGGTTTTACATTCGTCAGACCGGATCAACCCTGATTCCGCTATCTTAACCCTAGAAGCCAACTGCCGGTTCGAACCGTTGAAGTTGAAGCTGGGTCGCATGAAGCATTTTTGCAATGACATGGGCACGCTCATGGGCGTTTTGGTAAAGTATGCTGATTCTGATAGTACCAAGGATCCCGAGTCTGAGGGTGACGAAGTAGGGAAGGGAAAACAGAATAGCAACTCCAGAGGCCAGCAGCATCATTCGGCAGGCAATGGGGGAAACAAGCATAAGGCTAACGGTAACATGGGCTTCGTAGCCAACACCAACGCGCAGGACAAGGGTCAGCGGCGCAAAGGTAAGCAATCAAACCGGGGCGGTGCACAAGGTCACAATCCGGATCGTTTGAATTACCTATTGAATCAACCTTGTCCGAAGCATGGGACGAAGGAGGCACCAGCGAACCACCTCTGGAAGGATTGTTATATTATGCACGAGTTCAAAAATTCTAATGCTTTCCGGTATGATCAAGGGCCCGGCGGCGGTTCGTGGTCCGCCCGGTTCTGATGGAGAAATTCGGCCCGTGGTTGGTGGTAATCCGGCGGGCAAGGCAATCGAACAATCGAACAATCGAACAATCGAGAACCAAGGGGTTACAATCAACAACAGCAGCAATCGGGTTACCAAAGTAATCCAAAGCAGTTGAGCGGTGGACGATACCATGTCTTTACCACCAGCTTGGACAGACGAGACCGCAAACTTGAGCGGGCGGTCGGTGTTGTTGAGCCGGCCGCACCGCATTACCTGCGCTGGTCAGAGCAGCCTATTGTATGGAGCAGAGAGGATCATCCTCCCCGGGTTTACAATCCGGGTCAGCTAGCCCTAGTGGTGGCACCTTAGGTGGGAGGATACAAGTTCACCAAAGTGCTTATGGATGGAGGGAGCAGCATCAACATCCTGTACTACGAGACCTTCCGACGTATGGGGTTGACGGATAAGCATCTCAGGCCGTCCAGTACAGTGTTTCACGGTGTGGTGCCTGGCAAGTCAGCATACCCGGTCGGTAAGATAGCTCTGGAGGTAGCCTTTGGAGATGAACATGACTCCAGATCGGAAATGTTGACGTTTGAGGTGGTGAAAATCCAAAGCCCTTACCACGCCCTGTTTGGGCGGCCGGCTTATGCTAAGTTTATGGCACGGCCTTGTTATGTTTATTTGCAGCTGAAAATGCCGGGTCACAAAGGGATGATAACGGTTCACGGGAGCCGCCGGATTGCGTTGGAATGCGAGGAAGGTGATGCGGCTTATGCAGAGTCGGTTTGTGCCACCGAAGAGTTAAAGTACTATAAAGACAATGTTGATCCGGCAGATATGACCCCGTTGAAGAAGCCAACTACAGAGCACGATCCGGATTTGAAGTTTAAGTCGGCGGCTGAGACTAAACTTGTTGATTTTGTGCCCGGCGATTCGTCCAAGCAGTTCACCATCAGTGCTAACTTGGATCCTAAATAGGAAAGCGCGCTCATCGAGTTCATCCGTGAGAATCGGGACATTTTTGCATGGAAACCTTCTGACATGCCAGGTGTACCGAGGGAACTCGCTGAGCACACTCTTAATGTTGATCCCAAGTACAGACCGGTAAAGTAGTTTCTTCGCCGGTTTAACGAGGAAAGGCGCAAGGCCATTGGAGAGGAGGTTGCCAGGATCTTAGTGGCAGGGTTTATCGTTGAAGTTTTCCATCCAGAGTGGCTTGCTAATCCGGTGTTGGTCCTTAAGAAGAATGGCACTTGGCGCATGTGCGTGGATTATACAGATCTTAACAAGGCTTGTCCAGCAGATCCTTTCGCCCTCCCCCGTATTGATCAGATTATTGATGCTACGGCGGGTTGTGGCGTTGAGCTTTTGGATGCATATTCGGATATCATCGATTAAGATGGCGGTTAAGGACCAGGAGAAGACGGCGTTTATTACCTTTTGGAGCCTTACGCTATGTATCTATGCCTTTTGGGCTCAAGAGCCCAAGCAACTTATCAGCGTTGCGTCTGTAATTGCTTGCATGAACAGATCGGCCGTAATGTGCATGCTTATGTGGATGATATTGTGGTTAAGTCAAGGAAGAAGGAAACACTGATTGAGGATTTGAGAGAAACCTTTGACAACTTGCGGGTGTACAAGATGATGCTTAACCCGCCAAGTGTGTGTTTGGTGTTCGGCAGCAAGTTATTGGGTTTCCTTGTGTCCAACAGGGGGATTGAAGCTAATCCGGAGAAGATTACAGCTATCACCTCCCTGGCTAAGCCAAAGTGTATCAATGATGTCCAACGTTTGGCAGGTCGGATTGCTGCGCTAAGCGGTTTATCGGCCGCCTAGAGAGAAGGCCATTCCTTTGTACCAGATCTTGAAGAAAAGCGGATCAGTTAAATGCGGAGTTCACCACTGATGAAGCATTGGAGGACTTAAAGCGGCGGTTGGCCAACCGCTTTGTTCTCGCCGCTCCCATTGACAGGAGCCGCTCTGTTATATGTTCTGCTAATGCCGGGCGGTCAGCGTAGCCATTGTGGTGGAACGGAAGGAGGCAGGAAGGAGTATCCGGTTCAACGGCGGTTTATTACATTAGCGAGGTCCTCATTGAGTCTAAGCAAAGGTATCCGCATTGGCGAAGCTGGTATATGGAGTTTTTATGGCGCGGAAGCTGAAGCAATATTTTCAAGGGCACCCCATCACGGTGGTCGATTCAGCTCCTTTGGGAGATATCATACGTAACCGGAAGCGATCGGCGGATTGCTAAGTGGGCTATAGAACTTGGGCATACGGTTTAAGATATGTGCCTCGGACGGCGGTAAAGTCTCGAGCACTTGTGGATTTCATTAACGATTGGACAGAGTTGCAAGCGCAAGAAAAGCGGATCATACCTATTGGACCATCCACTTTGATGGGTCCAGGCAATTGGAGGGCTCGGGGGCTGGAGTCGTATTAACTTCCCCACGAGGTGACAAGTTCTGTTACGTTCTTCGCTTAATGTTCCCATGTACTAACAATGCAGCTGAGTATGAGGCTTTTCTCCATGGTCTCCGGATGGCTAAGGAGATGAATCTCAGCCGGGTTAAGTGCTTTGGTGACTCGGACTTGGTGGCCCAGCAAGTATCAGGTACTTGGGATTCCAAAGATCCACTCATGGCTACGTATCGTCGGGAGGTGGATATTGTTGCAGGACACTTTAAAGGATATCAGGTGGACCATGTGGATCGTCGGAAGAACGAAGCGGCGGATGCTCTAAGCCGGCTGGGCTCTCAACGTAAACCGGTCCCGCCCAATGTCTTCCTTGACGTACTGCACAATCCGTCAGTTAAGCTTCCTGATGAAGTAGATTTGGCTATTCCTGATCCGGAGGCTCAATTGGTGGCAGCCTTGCATGTCATTCCGGATTGGACACTCCCTTATTTGGCGTATATGAACCGGGGCGAGTTACCAGAAGATGAGACGTTGGCCCGACAGGTAGTTCGGCGGTCTAAGTCTATGACCATATATAGGGGCGAGTTGCATCATTGCAGCGTGTCAGGGGCGTTTCAGCGTTGTGTGTCCCCTGAGGAAGGCCGTGAGATATTGCGTGAGATCCATGAAGGGGACTGTGGTCACCACGCCGGTTCAAAATCCTTGGTGGCCAAAGCGTTCCGCCACGGTTTTTATTGGTTGACCGCCCATCTTGATGCGGAAGATCTGGTCGACGATGTGATGGTTGCCAAAATTTTCCAGACGTGCTCATGTACCGGCCCAAGAATTGAGGATGATTCCAATTACTTGGCGTTTGCGACTTGGGGCTGGATATGGTTGGACCTTTCAAAAGGTCCAAGGACAAGAAGACCCACCTGTTGGTGGCGGTCGATAAATTTACAAAGTGGGTAGAGGCGAGCACTGTTAGCAAGTGTGATGCGCCACGGCGGTTCAGTTCATCAAAAGGTGATTTTCGGTTTGGGTTTCACACGGTATCATCACGACAATGGCACCAATTTGTCCAAGGGAGCCATGAAGGAGTTTTGTGAGCGAGAGCACATCCGCAGCGTTTCTTGATGGCCCACCCGCAGTCCAATGGTCAAGCGAGCGAGCTAATCGGGAGATCTTGAGAGGTATCAAACCCGGCTTATGGTCCCTTTAGAGAGGGCGCCGGGTTGTTGGGTAGAAGAGCTACCATCGTGATATGGAGTATCAATACCACCCCAACAGATCCTTTGGATACACACCGTTCTTTATGGTCTATGGGCGGGCGGTCCTTCCCTGCGATATCCGTCATGACTCGCCCAGCGTGGCAGCCTATGTTGAGGCCGATAGCGAGGCAGCACGGCAGGGCGCTTTGGATCGGTTGGATGAAGAAGCGAGATATGGCGGCTGCTCGTTCAGCCATTTACCAACAGGATCTTCGTCGGTATCACGATCGGTGGGTTAGAACAAGAACCTTTCGGGAAGGAGACTTGGTGCTTGGCTCATTCAAGACCGCACAGATATGCACAAGCTATCCCCACCTTGGGAAGGGCCCTTTGTGGTCAGCAAGAATCTGCACAACGGGTCATACTATCGATTGATGTTCGAGAGAAAAAGACTCACATACGTCGAAGAGGAAACCAACGAGCCGTGGAACATAGCTCATCTTCGCCTTATTATACGAGCCATTGGCTCCACTTATGTACATATTAAGACAATGTATATATTATGAATAAAAGCAATAAACGGAGCCCGGCTAAAGCGGGGTATCCGTTACATATAAGGTCGGTTTGGGTACATGGAGTTGTTGTTGCAAAGCAGCCCCGGTTTAGCCCTCGATCTTGCTTTTGAAGTTTTTATGTCACTTGGGGCTTGGTGGTGTCCGAACCAATGCAACACCTTTTGATGGTAAAGCCACCAGATCACAGGGACATGGTCACATCTGAACCATCACGCCTCTTGGTCGGCCTAAGGCCATAGAATCACTTGGGGGCTTGGTCGAATCCGAACCATTGCCATGCCACTTGATCGGCATAATGCCACGATTTCAGTTGGGGGCATGGCTGACTTGAACCATAGCTACGCCTTATGGGGGGCTTGGTCCTGTCCGACCATGGTAACACCATCTGATCGGCTCAGAAAAGCCTCTTTTTGCAAACGGTCTTATCATTGCCCTTGCTTACATATGGTTTTCATAACTGTTATTTGGTTTTTATTGGCTTTTTTAAAACCGATAACCCTTTTTGATCCGGAGATATTTGTTTTGGTTTGATTTTTTCTGTTCACATCCTATCATGGAGTAACAGGGGGCTTGTTATGACCCGACATGGTTTACACGGTAAACCGGCGTTATAAGCACAGGAGTTGTTTTCTCCTTTGACGGTAATGGTTTATACAACCTCCGCCTCAAGATTGGCTAAGCCGACTGCATGCCCGAAGCTGGAAGGTATTTGTGTATCACAGTTTTGATCATATACATCACTATTTTCTTATATAAATATATCGGCATCGCAAGCCGGCTGGCGACACAAGCCGCCGTGGCGGTTTAAGAATTTGTGATTGCAGGCAAAACACATTGAAGGTTTCCATTCTTCAGACCAAAGTATCAGCACCTCCGCGCAAAGGTTACAGACTGAGGGCATAAAAGCATGTTTAAAAATAAAGTGCTAGCTATTCTATTACAAAGCCTTCCAAGGCCCGGTGTTTCGCGTGGCGTTATGGCTAGCAGTTTCTGATGCATCACCGGCTTGACGGATTAAGCTTCTTCGCCGGGTTGGCGTGAGGAAGAGGCGCTGGCGTCGGTTCAACTTCTTCCTCTTCATCACCCACAGCCGGAAGTCATTGGTAGACCAGTCAATCCGGGTTAAGGCACGAAGACAGCCTCTTCACTTATAAGCTCAGCGGATCAACGTCGAGGGCATAAGTGTGCTTACGGATTGGAGAAACAAGGCTCGCACTTCAGGAATGACAAACTCCACCCGCTTGTTGTTTGCGTCATAAAAAAGCGGTGAACCGCCAGGTTGGCTTCGCTGCCGATTGACTCGCCGGTGACGCATCTCCTTTGTTATTCGCTTGGGGCATCATTATCAAAGGCTTCACCGTTCTCTTGGCGCAGAAACCCTTGGCTATGTCACCGGATCAAGATCTGCTATCCACGCCTTTGCGAGAGTCGAGCGATGAGAGTGCCAGCCCGGG
This sequence comes from Aegilops longissima, assembly GCA_021605205.1. Taxonomy (NCBI): domain Eukaryota; kingdom Viridiplantae; phylum Streptophyta; class Magnoliopsida; order Poales; family Poaceae; genus Aegilops; species Aegilops longissima. The sequence continues at coordinate 501,659,971 of CM038682.1, read as the reverse complement.
CCGCGGATCGTTTCAACTCTTCAAGCTGCCCCGGAACCATGGACAGCCGGTCCAGTGTGTCTTTGATCATGGACGGAGCTGTGTTGTCGTACGATGTGGCACATATGACTCGCTGGGCGCCGGTATACAGCTGCTCAATCAGTGTGTAAGCGGCCTTAAGCTTCTTCCGCACATCAGAGCCCAGACGAGCAATACGCTTGCCTGCACCGGTTCAGATAGCTCAGGTTAAACCGGCGGGAGAATCAAAACAGAGGTAATTAGTGCAAAATTTTATTACCAAAGATGGCAGAGGTCATGGCATGAACTTGGCGCTTCAGTCTGGTAAGCTCTTCAGTCACCGGTTTAAGAGCTGATTCAGCATCTTCCGCCCGTTTTGTCAAACCGGCCTTCTCGGTGTCCCAATTGGCCCGCTCGGATTTGTACCACTCCTTCAGCTGTTCCATAGTGGCCAAGGCAGTTTTCAATTCATCCTTGGCCTTGGTGGTTTCTGCTTGTTGAGTTTCCAGATTGGCTCGAAGGTCCTTGAGTTGCACGGTTTCTTTGGTATATCTCATTACGATAACAAAGGGAGCATGTTAGTTGTTTCATTATAAAGTCCCAAGCTCAATACAAATATTCAACTTGGCACTTTGGGGCTAATGGCTAGTTGATCTCAGTTTGCTATGAGGATCAGAAATTAAGTCCCGGTTCAACTATGCTAAGTTGAACCGACCCTTGAGGGCTCTGATCTGCAGTTTAAGGCATATGGTTTCTATGCAAAATTAAGTGTCGGTTTAACTATGCTAAATTGAGGCGGCCCTTGGGGTCTACTATGCGAAAAAAATACAAAAAGGCATAACTCCTTTACCTCATAGCGGTCCTTCATACGGTTTACAGACCAGCTTCAAAGTCACGGCTTGTGTAGAGCCGGTTGAAACCCGGAGTGAAGTTCTTGGGCGGAGAAGTTGTCATAAGGTGACAGATCAGTTTTCCCTTATCTTTACTCATAGCGCAGACTCTTCCTTGGCGCTGTGTTTTGCTAAAGCGACGGTTGGCTAGGAGTGGTGTAGCGATGCCGTCACAATAACATCATCATTTTTGACCGGGCTGGCGGATTGGCGGTCTTCTTTGGGCTTGGTTCCTTCATGCTCGCTCACGGTTCAACAGATTCTGACCGCTCGTGGCGGACTCGGTGGAGCAGGATCGAGGTTTCCACTTGGGCCTCGGTTCAGTTTCGGCGGATCAGCAATGTCGTCTCGGTACAACTCACGAGCTATTCTTAGCGACTTGAGGATCTTCGCCTGCTGCTCTGGGGTCTTCTCCGGATCAACATCTGCAGGTAGGCTCAAGAGTTTTGCTTTTTACTCAAGCGAGCCTTGGTGCTGCAGTGTTCAGAGTTAGAGTAAGATAAATCGACCAGCGCAAATATAAACCGAATTGGCGGGACGAAGTATGATACTTACCTGCAGCAACTTTAAGCGGAGGCGATTGCGTGGTTGATGAACCGCGGAGGAGTTGGAAGAGGCACGATAATTGGTCGACGGATTGAGAGGACATCGGAAGAAACCCTTTAAGGGATAACGTTTTCGGAGAACAAGTCACCTCTGGGACGGCGCTTCGGGTTGGTGTATCTGGTAACCCGGATGAGGTAATCTGCTGGCCTTGTCGGGTCGACTGGCGCTCTTGATCTGTTGTGTCTTCAAAGAAAGGTTTGGATTCAGATGAGCATAGGAATGAGATTTTTCACTTTCCGGACTGTGCGGCGAATTCTTTTAACCGCACGAGGTCGGATTCGGAAGAAAGTAGGATTACCTCAACATGGTCGGCATGGTGGCTTGACATCATCTGTGAGTTTCAATTGTCAATAAAAGGAACAAGTTACAAGCAAGAAGAAACATAAAGAGAAGAGCGGTTCTGGCGACTCCCTCGAGGGTATCAAGCTTTACCTCGGCACGAATCTTCGTCTTCGGCGGATCGGAAGACTCGGCGGTTTTCTTCTTGCCAGCCTTTTGGTAGCCTTGGACTTTACGCGGAGCCGGGCGGTTTGGTCCGCTTCGAAGGAGCTGTTAGCTGCGAGGTAACAAGGATTAATGTATATCAACAAAGTATTAAAGGCCGAAAAGCGTGTGGCGAGCCTTACCGCAGCGGTTTGTTGGCAACACAGAATGGAGCCAACCCGGTTAGGCTGCAGACGGAGATCGGTTCATCAAGCATCTTCTTCTGATCTCTGTGACCTCAAGTTCAGTTATTGGTAACTTCGTGGCGTCTTTGAGGGTCTTTGAGGCTGCCGGTGTATTCGTGCATCAATCCGGGCGGCGGCTTAATGGCAAGATGCCCCAAGAAACCCAACATCGCACAAGGTCCACACCAGTTAGTCCATTGGCCATTAGAGCCGGAGTTTAATGATTTGAGGCAAAATTCTTCCGTTCATGGCGGTCAAGCGTAAAGGCAGCGGATGATGGTTGCTAAGCGGTGAGGCGGTAACCGGCAAAGGATTCTCGTTGTCAAAAGCAGTATTCGGCAGTAGAACCAGGTTTGGTTCCAATCTTTCGGATGACTATGGTGTTTGGCGTGAGGGAAATCCACTTCCTTCCTTTTTTGGATTGAAACGCCGCCCAGCTCCGTGTTAGGGCCATCCGAAAATTCTGTACGGCGGTTCGGTGAAAGAAATCCGGAACAGCTCCACAGATGGTTCTTCTTGAAGGTAGACTTCACGAGAACACTTGGAAATTGCATATGTTTGATACGGAGTTTGGACCAATATCCTGTGGATGGAGTTGAAAACTGGCAAGGACATCCCGGAAGAATTTTGATCCGGGTGGGCAGAATCCCCGGTCTAAGTGCTGCACAAACACAATTACTTCTCCTTCTTGCGGATTGGGAGGGCATTCGGCATCCGGAACCCTTGATGGAGGATATTTTAGCAGCTAAAGCGCCGGTGGTGGCGTATCCGTTGAGCTGCGTCTCGGTGGCCTTAGACCGGACCCAATTGCAATCTGAGAATTGAGGGCCATTAGGAAGACTAAAGCTGCGAAAGGAAAAAGCGGTTCACCGTTAACGGTTCGAGCACATTATACAATGTTAAACGGCGATTGACAGCGATTTCGATTCTGGTTTAGCGAGGACTAATGGGTAGCGGGTTAGCTATCAAAAGTTAAACGCCAAAAGAGCGAACTGAAAAATCTACTAAGTATGGATGAAACAGATTTCACATGCGAATGGAAGTACTTTAGATCTACGAAGTTTGATGAGGAAAATTTCTCGAGCCTCATAAAGAGCAGGAAGGTTCGGGCATTCTAAACTAGAGGATCTGAACAAAAAGAAGGATGCGTAAAGAGTTAAGGCGACGGCGGAGCAGATCACCCGCAGAGATGTATGGTGCGGTTGAGTAAATACGGCCATGGCGGAGCGGTATGAAGAAACTGCGATGAAACACTTATGAACTACGAGATGAACAGGACCTTGAGATGAGATCTAGGGTTTGAAGAGGACCTTACGATGAGCAAAACGCGGAGGAACGCCGAGAACCTCGATATAATCAGGTTGATGCAGTGCCCGGCCGACGCGGCGTTGGAAGGTCGGAGGCGACGGCGGAGCTTGAGGGTTGGGCGTCGCGAGGAAGGAGAAGAAGCGGAAGAAGAAGAGAAAGGGCCTGCCGATCTATTTATAAGGAAGGGGCAATTAACAAGCGCGAGAATCGAGGAGTCAAAAGCGGGCAGACGACGCAGCCTTGGTCGCCTCGATTTCGGGATAGCATTAAATGAAAGGGAATCTTCTGTTTGGATTTCTTTATTAAAGATAGCGTCAAAGCGCCTGTTGCGGTGGTCGGAGGATGAGGTCACGGTTGTTCAAGCGGATGGCGGTTTCTGAGTTTCTGAAGATGTTGAAGATTAACATGAACGGTTCAAGTCAATCTGGGGCCTAATGTTGGGGATATAACTCATCGAGTGTAAACCGCCTGAATGGTCGGGTTACCCGTCGAGATCGGGGCCCCGGAGGAGGCCCAAAGCCCGAGGCGGATTAGGATCCATTCATGTAAACCGCCTTAGTCTTGTAACTTGAGCTGTAAGATAAGAGAGAAGAGACCAGGCGGACACTTGTATGAGCGGATCGGGACTCATGAGACCCGCCAAGGCGTCAACCCGTGTATATAAGGGGCGACCGGCGGCGGGTTAAGGACAGACAATTCGAGGCTTAGGCGAAGCTATTGCTCCCTAGTCGCCGAAATCACATCAATCCCATCACAACTAGACGTGGGCTTTACCTTCATCGAAGGGGCCGAACTAGTATAACTCCCGTGTCTTTGCGTCCGCTTTAACCCCTCTAAGTTAACCCGTTCGATGGCCCTGCGACTAAGTCCTTTCACGAGGACATCTGCCGTGACAATTCCACGACAGAGGAGGTGGCCCGGCTCTTAGCGGCCGGGTTTATTGTTGAAGTTTTTCATTCAGAGTGGTTGGCTAACCCGCTGCTTGTACTTAAAAAGAACGGCACCTGGCGGATCTGTGTGGATTACACGGACTTAAATAAGGCTTGTCCAGCTGATCCTTTTGCTCTTCCCTGTATTGATCAAATTATTGATGCTACGGCGGGTTGTGGCGTTTGAGCTTCTTGGATGCTTACTCGGTTATCATCGAGATCAAAATGGCGAGTTAAGGACCAGGAGAAGACGGCTTTCATCACTCCGTTTGGAGCCTTCTGTTATGTATCTATGCCATTTGGGCTCAAGAGTGCCCAGGCGACTAATCAGCGATGTGTACAGAACTGTCTCCACAATCAGACTGGGCGCAATGTTCACGCTTATGTGGATGATATTGTGGTGAAATCCTAAGAGAAGGAAACCTTGATAGATGATCTGAAGGAAACTTTTGATAATCTCCGGGTCTACAAAATGATGCTTAACCCGGCCAAATTTGTGTTTGGCGTGCCAGCAGGCAAGCTTTTGGGTTTTCTAGTCTCTAACAGAGGCATTGAAGCTAATCCGGAAAAGATCAAGGCAATCACCTCTTTGGCTAAGCTGGCGTGCATCAATGATGTTCAGCGACTAGCGGGTCATATTGCTGCTTTAATCCGGTTAGGTGAGAAGGCCGTACCGCTGTATCAGATGATGAAGAAAACAGAAAATTTTGTCTAGAGTGATGCTGCTAATGCTACCTTTGAAGATTTTAAAAGACAGTTATCTGAGCCGCCGGTCCTTGCGGCTCCCATTGATAAAGAGCCGCTATTGTTATACGTGGCCATTAACTCGCGTGCTGTCAGTGTTGCAATTGTGGTGGAGTGCAAGGAGGCTGGCAAGGAGCATCTGGTTCAACGGCCGGTTTACTACATCAGTGAGGTGCTTATTGAGTCTAAACAAAGATATCCACATTGGCAAAAACTTGTTTATGGGGTGTTCATGGCGAGCCGAAAGCTTAAGCAATGCTTCTAGGGTCACCCTATCACTGTGGTAAGTTCTGCTCCTTTGGGAGACATCATCCAGAATAGAGAGGCTACAGGACTAGTCGCCAAGTGGGCCATTGAGCTTGGGCCTCATGGTTTGAAGTATGTGCCACGCACTGCTATTAAGTCTCAAGCACTGGTGGACTTCATCAACGATTGGACAGAATTACAGACGCCTGAGGAAAAGCTGGATAACACATATTGGACTATTCACTTTGATGGATCCAGGCAGTTGGAGGGCTCGGGGGCTGGAGTTGTTTTAGCTTCCCCTCGAGGTGACAAATTTCGTTATGTGCTCCGGTTGATGTTTCCTTGTACTAACAATGCAGCTGAGTATGAGGCCTTGCTCCATGGTCTTCGGATGGCTAAGGAGATGAAATTAAGCCGGGTAAGGTGCTTGGGCGACTCAGATTTGGTGGCTCAACAGGTGTCAGGCAAGTGGGACTCTAAGGACCCTCTCACGGCGGCTTATCGCCGTGAAGTTGATGCTGTAGCTGGGCACTTCAAGGGTTATAAAGTGGAGCACATCGATCGAAGGAAGAATGAGGCGGCTGATGCTTTAAGCCGAATGGGATCTCAGCGTAAGCCGGTGCCACCTAACACCTTTTTGGATGTTTTGCATAACCCTTCTGTCAAGTTGCCCACAGAGGAAGACTTAGCTATTCCACATCCAAAAGCGCAGTTGGTGGCGGCTCTTCATGTCATCCCAGATTGGACAGTGCCATATTTGGTTTACATGACCCGGGGTGAGTTGCCTGAGGAAGAGACCTTGGCTAGACAAATCATCCGACGGTCTAAATCCATGACAATTGTTCAGGGTGAGTTGCATCATCGCGGTTATTCTTTGGGCGTTTCAACGTTGTGTATACGCTGTGGAAGGTCGGAAATGCCGTGAGATCCATGAAGGGATTGTGGTCATCACATGGCTCAAACTCTCTTGTGGCCAAAGCTTTTCGTCATGGTTTTTATTGGCTGACGGCTCATGCTGATGCGGAGGATCTAGTCAGTAAATGTGATGGTTGTCAAAAATTCTCTCGACGAGCTCATGTGCCGGCTCAAGAATTATTGATGATTCCAATTACTTGGCCGTTTGCAGTCTGGAGGCTTGATATGGTTGGGCCTTTCAAAAGGTCCAAGGATAAAAAGACACACCTCCTGGTGGCGGTTGATAAATTTACAAAGTGGGTTGAGGCAGAGCCGGTCAGTAAGTGTGATGCAGCCACGGCGGTTCAGTTCATGAAAAAGGTGATCTTTCGTTTTGGTTTTCCACCCAACATCATAACTGACAATGGTACTAATCTGTCCAAAGGTGCTATGGAAGAGTTTTGTCAACAATAACATATCCGGCTCGATGTTTCATCAGCAGATCATCCTCAATCCAATGGTCAAGCTGAAAGAGCCAATCAAGAGATCTTGAAAGGTATAAAGCCTCAGCTCATGGTCCCTTTACAACGAACGCTGGGTTTTTTGGTGGAGGAGTTGCCTTCTATGATTTGGAGCATCAATACTACACCTAACAGATCTACGGGTTATACGCCTTTCTTCATGGTTTACGGAGCAGAGGCGGTCCTACCAAGTGACATCCGTCATGATTCGCCCCGAGTGGCGGCTTACGTTGAAGCTGATAATGAACATGCTCATCAGGATGCACCTGATTTGTTGGATGAGAAGCGTGATTTAGCAATAGCCCGCTCGGCGATTTACCAGCAGGACCTACGCCGTTATCACAGCCGCCCGGTTAGGTCCAGAACCTTTCAATAAGGTGACTTAGTGCTCCGGCTCATCCAGGATCAGTCTGATATGCACAAGCTATCCCCGCCTTGGGAAGGACCCTTTGTGGTCAGCAAGAACCTGAATAACGGGTCATATTACCTCATCGATGTTCGGGAGCACAAAGACCCACGCAAGTCGGAAGAGGAGACCCGCCGGCCGTGGAAAATCGCTCATCTTCGGCCTTACTACACTTGAGCCACCGGCTCTCAGGATGTACATATTTTGACAATGTATATATTATGAAAAGTAATAAAGCAGGACCTCTGTCCTTATCATCCTCAAAAGTTTATATGTCTTCATTATTATATTGTTAAAACAATCAACAGGGACAGGATCATATTTGAATCTGGCTTTCCCTTTGGTACGGCTTATGATCATATTTGAATCTAGCCATGATCACCAGGGGGCTTCCTGTTCAAACATAATTCGTATTCGAACCAAAGAGAACATAGCTGTCGACACCCTCTTGATCGGCATACTGCCAAACCCACTACGGGGCTTCTTGATCGTATCCGAATCATAGCTCAACCCCTTTTGCGTCTGACGTGGATCATATTTGAATTAGCGTCATTAAACAACTTTCAAGGTCATTTGGGTGCTTCCTGTTCAAACATAGGTCGTATTCGAACCAAAGAGAACATAGCTGTCGGTACCCTGTTGATCGGCAATGCCAAAGCCACTGGGGGCTATATGATCATATTCGAATCTTAGCTTAACCCTTTTGGAATGGTTTACTGATCGTATTCGAATCAGAAGCCTCAAAATTTTGTCTGTTTCTCGTAAAAGTTTTGCAATTACAATTATTTAACTGTCTTGAGACCTTTTTTATCATATTTGAAAGTGTTTTTGGGGTGGTTTTTATTCCACCGGCTTAACCTTGATTAATAAAGTTGTTAGCACATAACAAACATCATATGAGCCGATTTTGACAGAATTGGGTTCTCACCCTCATTGTTCGGATCACATAAACCGGTAGCATAATCAAAGGATCACAGGTATGTTGTTATGGTTATGTCTCAAAGATATAATTGAGAACCAACTTCTTTATGATTTTTTGTTCATATTCTGGGTTATATGTAAAATGTATGACCCGTCATGCGGTAAGCCGCCAAGGGACTTGTGATTTGTTCTTTATGCAGGACAATTAAAGTAGCTCTTTAAACATAAGGAAAGCAGAGGATCAGCATAATACGAAGAATATAAGATGGCGGCTTAAATAGTGTTGGCGCGGAACCGTCTTGTGAGGAGCGACAAAATTAAGTGTTTTTCTACCCTATTACATGACTCCCCGAGTCCAAATAATGAAGCATTGTTTTTCAGCAAGGCATAAATATGGGCCGCCTGAGGGATCAAAGGTGTTGTTGGCCTGAAGCTTCCGGCTCATCCCTTTCCGCTCCTCCGTCTGTTTCCCTGTCCTGGAAGGTTGATGATGACCAGTCAATGCCACTCAAAGCTTCAAATTCAGCTTCATCATCAATTAACCTGGCCGGATCAACTTCAGGGGCGAAGGTATGCTTACGAATTGGAGGGATCAGGCTGATTGTTCATAATGTGGCGTTGAGATTCTCTGATTCTCGGCGTCATAACCCGGTTGGTACTTGGTAAGATCCGTGTCGTTACCGATCAGAGTGGCCACAGGGCATATTTCTTTCACACAAGTGGTGAAATTCTGCTGGTCAAATGGGGTGCCGTCCTCCTTCAGGCTTGGATACCCAAGGGCGATGTCAGCCGGGTCTAGCTCCGGTAGCCACGCCTTGGCCCGGCTTAATGCGGCTATGGCTCCGGCTCTTGCAGAAGCTCGTCTTAATTCCTGGAACCGCTGAGATAGCACGGCAAGCCGTTTTAGTACATCCGTCATAAGAGTGGGAACTTCATTCGACAAAGACACAACGGCTAAAGCACATTTTGACCCGGTGTAGAGTTGTTCCACCAATGTATAAACAGCCTTCAGCTTTATCAGCATGCTTTGGTTAAGATTTGAACTCCTGGGGCCTGCATTACAAAGTCAGATGAGTTGATGACAATTGAGATACTTGTTGAAAAAGATTTAAAATATCTAACACTTGCAGGATAGCTTACCAAAGATTGCTGAGACCATCTAAGATACATGGCGTTTTAAACCGGATAACTCGGCGGTTGTTTCTGCAAGATTCGCCTCCGCTTGTTCAGTACGGTTGATCAAAGCGATCTTTTCATCAGCCCAGGCTTTCTTCTCTGCTTCAAAGTTCTTTTTCAGTTTCTCTTGTTCAGATACACTGAATTCAAACTTGGAGTTGGCCTTTTGGGTCTCACTCTCCTGAGCTTCCAGGCGATTCTTCAAGTCAGAGATCTCCGATTCAAATTGGTTAATGGTGGCCTGTATAAATGCCGGGTTACAGTCAGGATCATCATAATGCAACATTAAGTCCCAAGCACTTTGCAAGCAAAGATACTTGGCATTTCGGGGCTAATGTATGCTGAAAAACTCTATTTACAGTGGCGGTTCATGGCAATAATTCCCAAGCACTTTGCAGGCAAAGGTACTTGGCACTTGGGGGCTAATGCATATTGTTGTTCAAATACTTGATTAAAACATGGTAAGGACCGGTTCAAACATGTCGTTTAAGCCGGCCCTTGGGCGCTACAGGATAAGCCGGGTTTCTTGCATGTATTACTAAGCTGGTATTAAGTCTACATCATATTTCATCATAAGAAATAGACTTCGGGGCTGGTATAGTAAGGATAAATAAAGTATAGCAACAAGAGTTATACCTCAGATTTTTGGTGTATCTGTTTCACCATGTCAATTTCCAGGTCACTGCTATTGTGCACTTGATTTATATAACCAGAGACGATTTCTCCAATACTCACATGAGTATAATCAGTGACATCCAGCTTAGCTTTGCGGCGTTCCAGAAGTTCTTCCTTGGCGAAGCACTTGGCCAGCACGGTGGGTCTCCCCGGTTCAACAAAGTCAGTTTTGAGGATTTCGACGTCCGGGTCATCCGCCTTGGCCGGGCTATCTCGACAGGTGGAACAGTGGTAGGCGTTGGAATTTCGTGGGCTGGTTCAGGCGGTGGCTCATGAGCGGAGGTATCAGGAGCAGCCGTTCTGAGCTCTGGTTCAGTCAAGATCGGCTCTTCGGCCGGCTTATTCTTCTTCGCCCTCTTGTTGGGCTTTACTTGTACACTGTGTGAAAATGAAAAGGTTAGTACAAAAACATGAGTAAGATAAGCACAAGATAAACAGATTATCGTTACCCTGGAGCAGTTTTGAAAGCCGGCATATTAGACTGCATTGATTCGCCGGAGGAAGGTGAAGTTCCCTGATAGTTTGAATTCGTAGAATTGAGTGGTTGACGAGTGAAACCCGCCAAAGGATACAAAGAATGTAAATCGGAGATAACCTCAGTCCGGCGTTTTCTTGTTACATCGGGTAAGCCGGAGGAGAGTTCCGCATCTTTACTCATCTGGGTCTGCCTCCGGCTCTCATGAATCTGTCGCTTCAAAAGAAATTGAGGATCTTGGTAAGCTAAAGGATGTGAAAAATCTTACTTTCCAGGTTACTCTTCGGACTTTCTGTCTCGGCAAAGGCTCGGAGTCAGAGGAAATTATAGTTACCTCTTCAATCGCTACATGACTCGCTCTTGTATCCTCCTGATGATAATCAATGTCAATAAGATGGTTAAAAAAGGACCCTAAAGAGTCAAGAGCTACCTCTGACTCGGAGGTATCCTCCAGATGAAGCATATCCGAGGCGCTATGTTTGTTCCCCTTCTTTCGGGCAGCAGCTTTCCTGGCGGCTTTCTTAGTTTTTTTGGCTTTCTTGGCAGCCTCATGGTCATACTTGACCTTCCAAAATTCGTCATAAGCCTGTGAATTATAACAAAGTTTTTTGAGTAAAGATGAAATTATTAAAGTTGAAGGTAAAAATGCTTAAGTCAATAGCTTACCGCTGGAGCTGGGTTAGCTTTGTAGAAGGGACTTAAGCCTACTTTCCCACAAACTCTCATTCAGAAGAGACTTAGTCATATCATCAACAACGTCCTCATGTAAGTCATTGGGGTTGTGCTGCAGAGGATCATTCTTTTGGTCTGTGTAATCGCACAGCAAGCCAGGGCGGCGACTCAAAGGAATAACCCGCCAAGCAAGCCAAACCCGGTCCAGATCAATACCGTTTAGGCCGTTCCCCAGAAGAGCTTTGACCTTGCCTATGGTGGGGGCAAGTGTTTGACGTTCAGCCGGAGACATTTTATCTAGCAAGGGGTGAGTTGACTCCAGGCGCAGGGCGCGAAAGTCAGGCAGAGGGTTCTCGTTAGCCGGAGAAGTGTCTTGACAATAGAACCATGTCTGGTTCCAATCTTTAGGGTGACTTGGCGGTTCGGCATACGGGAAGAGACAGTCCCTCTGTCGCTGGATTGAGATTCCTCCAAGCTCCAAGCTGGGCCCATTGGCACGTTCATTTTGACGGTCAGATAAAATAAATCTCTAAAGAGTAGCAAGCTCGGTTCTTCTCCAAGGTACACCTCACAGAACACTTGAAAATTGCAGATATTTGACACGGAATTGGGTCGATGTCTTGAGGTCGCAGGTCAAAAAAGTGCAAGACGTCTCTGAAATTTTTTGAGCCGGGTGGTGCAAAGCCCCGGTTCATGTGATCAGTAAAAACGACAACTTCCCCGTCCTAGGGTTGAGGTTTTTCTTCTGTCGGATCAGGAGCACGATAGGACATGACCTCTTTCTTCGTCAGATAACCAGTCTTCACAAACTCATTCAAGGTGTTATCGGTGACGATGGATCTAACCCAGTTGCATGTGACGGGTGCTTTGGGAGCCTTGGGCGGCATTATGAAGATGGAAGCCTATTACAAAGTAAAATTTTCCGGCTCAAATTTAAGCCGGAGAAAAAAAAAATCAATTCATATACGAGATGGCGTCTTACGAAGGGGCCTAATGGAATATGGCTAATTGTGTCAGGTTATTCAAGCCGCCATGGGCACCATAAGCAGTTAAGTTATTTAAAACCACTGTGAGTGGTCAGGATTATTGATTGAGCATTGCCTTTTTAAGCCGGCGATATGAGTCGCCATGACTAACAGATACAGTTTTTTTCCTAAGTATCGCACAAACAAGTTTCGCAGGTTGCAGCTGTTATTTTGGATCAAACGGTCGTTCAGAAAAGAAAATATTCTAGACCTAAAAAGCTGGTACAGATGAGTTTGAGAGTTCTAATGAGGCCTCTGAACTAGAGAAAGGAATCTACTAGCAACTGAAATGGATCTTAAGCAGTTACCGCACAAGTTATATGTTCTTTTGGATCAGAAGAAGCTGCGGTGGAGGAACCGCGAAGAAACGATGAAGAACCATGAAGAACACGGAAGAACTTGAAAATCCTAAATGCAGATCTGAAGTGCGAGAAGGTGAAGACTTACAGCTGTAGATCTACTGCGGAGGATCACCATCGTTCTCTGGTCGATTCAGGTTGATGCAGCGGCCAAGATCAACGAAGATGAGGTGCTCTGCGGCGGCGGCGGCGGCGGAGCTCGAGCAGCAGCGGAGTCGCGAGAGGAAGAAGACGACAGAAAGGGGGAGAATGAAGAAAGACCTAAAGGTCATGCTTATTTATAAGGAAAAGACTGATAGAGAGGGCGCGAGAAATGAGGAGGCCAGACGTGGTTATCCAGCTACTACGACGCCTTGATTTTCAGGATGGTCATTAAGATAAGGATCCGTTGGGATATGACAGAATAAAATATGAATTTAATGGAAGATGACGTCATGGCGGGTTATCGTGAATCCAGAAGATGACGTCATGGCGGTTTATAAATTTTGCACAGATAGAAGACAGAAGGCTTTTTCTTAAGGTATTGAAGATTGACATGAACCGGTTCATGTTAGTCTGGGGCCTAATGTTAGGGATATAACTATTAGTGTAACCTGCCCAGGAGGGGCCGGGTTATGCTATGGTGATTCATCATATGAAGCCCAATATCAAGCTTGAAGATGGCGGTTCGATAAAGGTCCTAAAGCCTGCAGGCGACTTAAGGCCCATAGTGATAAACAGCCGTACTGGCATGACTTGTGTTATAAGGCAAGATTAACTATTCACCGAGCCGGACACTGTTTATGAGCCGGATGGGACTTTGTAGGCCGCGGGGCGTCAACCCGTGTACATAAGGGGACGACCAGCCGGCGGCTTAGGGCAAGTAACATCAATCGAGTACCGGGCATAGCAGACTTGCTCCCTGGTAATCGAAACCCTAGCAATTCCACCTCAACTGGATTAGGTTTTACCCTTCACCGTAAGGGGCCGAACCAGTATAAACTCTCGTGTCATTTGTCCCACTTTAACCCCTTTAAGCTTCCTAGTTGCGATGTCTCCACGACTAAGTCCTTTCACGAGGACATCTGCCGTGACAATTCCACGACATAGGGCTAGAGAGATTGAAATTATTGAAACTAATAATATTGAAGATAGTGATGATGAAGATTCTCCCCCTAATAAATATGAATTGCCTGTTGTGCCTAAGGGTTATGTTATGGATGAAGAAATTGCTAACGCTATTTTTGCTTGCAAAGATAGATATGATGTTAAGAAATTATTAGCCAAATGGAAGCAGCAATCTCTTAATGCTAAAATGAAACCTGACCCTGCTTTTGCTAATTCACCTATCTGTGTTACTGATAAGGATTATGAATTTTCTGTTGATCCTGATATAATTACTTTGGTTGAATCTGATCCTTTTCATGGCTATGAATCTGAAATAGTTGTGGCACATCTCACTAAATTAAATGATATAGCCACCCTGTTCACTAATGATGAGAGAACCCGCTACTTTCATATCCTTAAAATATTTCCATTCTCATTAAAGGGTGATGCTAAGATATGGTTTAATTCTCTTCATCCTGGTTGTGTGCGTAGTCCCCAGGATATGATTTATTACTTCTCTGCTAAATATTTCCCTGCTCATAAGAAAAAAGCTGCTTTAAGGGAAATATATAATTTTGTGCAAATTGAAGAGAGTCTCCCACAAGCTTGGGGAGGCTTCTCCAATATAATGCTTTTCTGATCACCCTCTTAAGATAAATGAAATACTTGATACCTTTTATAATGGACTAACCGATGCTTCCAGAGATTACGGATAGTTGTCTTTGGTTACATTTTCAGGGAAAGAACACGGATGAAGCTGAAATTCTATTGAATAATATGTTGACAAATGAAAATAATTGGACACTTCCTGAGCCAATTCCTGAGCCTATCCGTAAACCAACTCCAAGGAAGAGGGGTGTTCTATTTCTCAGTCCTGAAGATATGCAAGAGTCAAAGAAATCTATGAAAGAAAAGGGTATTAAAGCTGAAGATGTTAAGAATTTACCACCTATTGAAGAAATACATGGTCTTATTTTACCGCCTGTTGAAGAAATATATGATCTTAATCCATCACCTATTGAAGAAACTCATGGTCTTGATAACCCGACATAGGTAGTAAAGGTAAATTCTCTCTATAGGTATGATAAAGCTGAAATCCCTCCTATTAAGTTTGCTAGCCAATGTTTGGATGAGTTTGATAATTTTATGTTTAAGCAAGAAGACTTTAATGCTTACTTTGATAGACAAATTAAACAAAATGCTTATATGATTGAACACTTGGGTGATTATATGTCTAGAGTTGAACGTGAACTTAAACTCATTACTAAACATGCTTCTATGGTTACCACTCAAGTATAACTAGTACTTAAAGCTCAAAATGATTTGCTCAGTGAATAGAATAGTAAGAATAGTGGATATGCTGTTAGAGTGGCTATTAGAACTGGTAAAATGACTCAGGAACCTTTGTATCCTGAAGGCTACCCTAAGAGAATTGAGCAAGATTCTCAGAGAAATAATGTACATGCACCTAGTCCTTCTAAAAAGAAGAAAAATAAAAATGATAGGACTATGCGTGCTTCTGAGCACTGTCTAGAGTTTTACTAGCATATTGAATAACATTTAATTTCTTATCAACTCTTTTCCCCAGAACAGCACCTACATCATACTCGCTAGCATCACACATAATTTCAAAGGGTAAATTCCAATCAGGTGGCTGAACAATAGGTGAAGAGATTAATGATTTCTTAAGTATTTCAAATGCTTCTACACAATCATCATAAAAAACGAAAGGTGTATCTTTTTGTAAGAGATTAGTCAGAGGCCGAGAAATTTTTGAGAAGTCCTTAATGAACCTCCTATAAAAACTGGCATGACCAAGGAAACTTCTTATACCTTTGATGTCCTTGGGACACGGCATCTTTTCAATAGCATCAACTTTAGCTTTATCACTTCAATACCTTTTTCAGAAATTTTATGCCCCAAGACAATGCCTTCATTAACCATAAAGTGGCACTTCTCCCAATTCAAGACAAGATTAGTTTCTTCACATCTCTCCAAAACTCGATCAAGGTTGCTCAAGCAATCATCAAAAGATGAGCCATAAACGGAGAAATCATCCATGAAAACCTCACATATCTTTTCACAAAAATCATAGAATATAGCCATCATGCATCTTTGAAAGGTAGCAGGTGCATTACATAAACCAAAAGGCATACGTCTATAAGAAAAAGTACCGAAAGGGCAAGTAAAAGTGGTCTTTGCTTGATCGTCAGCTGACACAGGTATTTGAGAGAAACCAGAGTAACCATCTAGAAAGCAAAAATGGGTATTTTTGGATAATCTTTCTAGCATTTGATCAATAAAAGGAAAAAGGGCAATGATCTTTTTTAGTAGCTTTATTTAATTTGCGGAAATCAATTACCATTCTATAACCTGTAATAATTCTTTGTGGAATATATTCATCTTTATCATTAGGAACGACAGTAATACCTCCCTTCTTAGGGACACAATGGACACGACTTACCCACTGACTATCAGCAACGGGACAAATTATACCTGCCTCAAGGAGCTTTAGTATTTCCTTTCTTACCACTTCTTTCATCTTAGGATTCAGCCGTCGTTGATGATCAATAACTGGTTTGGCATCTTTCTCCAAATTTATTTTGTGTTGGCATAGAGTGGAACTAATGCCCTTAAGATCATCAAGAGTATATCCAATAGCAGCACGGTGCTTCTTCAGAGTTTTAAGTAATTTCTCTTCATCATGCTCTGAAAGGTTAGCACTAATAATAACATGATATATCTTCTTTTCATCAAGATAAGCATATTTAAGAGTATCAGGTAACGGTTTAAACTCAAACACGGGATCACCCTTTGGTGGAGGAGGATCCCCTAGGATGTCAACAGGCAAGTTCTGTTTCAGAAGAGGTCCCTGTTTAAAGAACACTTCATCTATTTCCCTTCTTTCATTCATAAACATATCATTTTCATGGTCAAATATTAAGCAAGACCGATAATTTCATCCTTACTAGGAAATTCCTCTTCACGGTGTTGTCTATGAAATTTAGAGAAATTAAACTCATGAGACATATCATCCAAACCGATAGTAACAACATCCTTCTTGCAATCTATTGTAGCATTAACAGTATTCAAGAAGGGTCTACCAAATATAATCGGACAAAAGCTATCTTGTGGGGAACCAAGAACAAGAAAATCAGCGGGATATTTAGCTTTCCCACACAATACTTCAACATCTCTAACAATCCCAATTGGTGATATAGTATCTCTATTGGCAAGCTTAATGGTAACATCAATTTCTTCTAACTCAACGGGTGCAATTTCATGCATAATTTCTTTGTATAAGTCAATAGGTATTACACTATCACTAGCACCCATATCACACAAGCCATGATAAAAATGATCTCCTATTTTAACAGAAATAACAGGCATGCCTACCACAGGTCTATGTTTATCTTTAGCACTGGGTTTAGCAATTCTAGCAGTCTCATCACAGAAATAAATAACATGCCCATCAATATTATCAGCCAAGAGATCTTTAACAATAGCAATATTGGGTTCAACTTTAACTTTCTCATGAGGTGTATAGGTTCTAATATTGCTTTTACGAACCACAGTTGAAGCTTTAGCATGATCTTTTATCCTAACAGGAAAAGGTGGTTTCTCAACATAAGTAGTAGGAACAATAGGATCATTATAACTGATAGTCTTTTCTTCAACTTTAATAGGTTCAACTACTTTTACTTGTATGTGAGGATGATATTTAAACCACTTCTCCTTAGGGAGATCGACACGAGTAGCAAAAGATTCACAAAAAGAAGCTACTATCTCAGAGTCAAGTCCATATTTAGTGTCGAATTTACGGAAAACATCGGTCTCCATAAAAGATCTAACACAATCATACTTAGGTGTTATACCTGACTCCTTACCTTCGTTGAGATCCCAATCTTCAGAGTTGCATTTAATTCTTTCCAATAAATCCCATTTGAATTCAATAGTCTTCATCATAAAAGAGCAAGTACAAGAAATACCGAGCATGGAGTGATTGTTGTGAGAAAGCCGAGCATAAAAAATTTGAATAATCATTTCTCTGGAGAGCTCATGATTGGGGCATGAATATAACATTGACTTAAGCCTCCCCCAAGCTTGAGCGATGCTTTCTCCTTCGTGAGGCCAAAAATTATATATATAATTGCGATCACGATGAACAAGATGCATAGGATAAAACTTCTGATGGAATTCCAATTTCAACCGTTCGTAGTCCCATGATCCCATATCATCACATAGCTTATACCATGTCAATGCATCGCCCTTCAAAGATAAAGGGACGACCTTCTTCTTGATAATATCATCGGGCATACCTGCAAGCTTAAATAATCCACAAACTTCATCCACATAGATTAGGTGCTCATCAGGATGTAATGTTCCGTCTCTGCAAAAGGATTAGCTAGCAGTTTTCTATCATACCGAAGGAATTTCAAAGTAAACATTTTCATTTTCAGTATGTTCGAGAGGTTCAGGAGCAACTCTTTGCTCTACCGGTCGAGTGAAGATACCCGAACAAGCCCTCAAAGGATTACTTTCCATAGTAACAAGTGACGATGAAATTTCAGCACACTATATAAAATTTTCCTTAACAAATTCCACCTACCAAAGGCGCTTCACTCCCCGGCAACGGCGCCAGAAAAGAGTCTTGATGACCCACAAGTATAGGGGATCTATCGTAGTCCTTTCGATAAGTAAGAGTGACGAACCCAACGAGGAGCAGAAGGAAATGATAAGCGGTTTTCAGCACGGTATTCTCCGCAAGCACTGAAATTATCGGTAACAGATAGTTTTGTGATAAGGTAATTGGTAACAAGTAACGAATAAAAAATGTAAATAAAGTGCAGCAAGATGGACCAATCCTTTTTGTAGCAAAGGACAAGCCTGGACAAACTCTTATATAGAGAAAAGCGCTCCCGAGGACACATGGGAATTATCGTCAAGCTAGTTTTCATCACGTTCATATGATTCGCGTTTGGTACTTTGATAATTTGATATGTGGGTGGACCGGTGCTTGGGTGTCGTCCTTACTTGGACAAGCATCCCACTTATGATTAACTCCTATTGCAAGCATCCGCAACTAAAAAACAAGTATTAAGGTAAACCTAACCATAGCATGAAACATATGGATCCAAATCAGCCCCTTACGAAGCAACGCATAAACTAGGGTTTAAGCTTCTGTCACTCTAGCAACCCATCATCTACTTATTACTTCCCAATGCCTTCCTCTAGGCCCAAATAATGGTGAAGTGTTATGTAGTCGACGTTCACATAACACCACTAGAGGAGAGACAACATACATCTCATCAAAATATCAAACGAATACCAAATACCCATGACTACTAATAGCAAGACTTCTCCCATGTCCTCAGGAACAAACGTAACTACTCATAAAGCATATTCATGTTCGTAATCAGAGGGGTATTAATATGCATATAGGATCTGAACATATGATCTTCCACCAAATAAACCAACTAGCATCAACTACAAGGAGTAATCAACATTACTAGCAAACTACAAGTACCAATCTCATACTTAGAGACAAGAATTGGATACAAGAGATGAACTAGGGTTCGAGAGGAGATGGTGCTGGTGAAGATGTTGATGGAGATTGGCCCCCTCCCGATGAGAGCAGCGTTGCTGATGATGATGGCGATGATTTCCCCCTCCCGGAGGGAAGTTTCCCCGGCAGAACAGCTCCGCCAGAGCCCTAGATTGGTTCCGCCTCGTGGCGGCGGAGTCTCGTCCCGAAAGCTTGCTTATGATTTTTTCTCGGACGAAAGACTTCATATAGCAGAAGATGGGCACTAGAGGGCCACTAGGGGGCCCACGAGGCAGGGGGCGCGCCCAGGGGGTAGGGCGCGCCCCCACCCTCATGGCCAGGGTGTGGGCCCCCTCTGGTATTTTCTTCGCTCAGTATTTTTTTATTTCCAAAAATAACTTCCGTGGAGTTTCAGGACTTTTGGAGTTGTGACTTTTGGAGTTGTGCATAATAGGTCTCTAATATTTGCTCCTTTTCCAGCCTAGAATTCCAGCTGCCGGCTGTCGGGGAAGCTGATCGTAACCCACGAACACCTATGGGACCGGCGGACCGAGCCCCTTTCGGTTCGGTGGGGGGCGGAGATTGCCGAAGAGCGGATCGTGAAACACACGAGTAGTTTACCCAGCTTGAGCTCTCCGGGCGATAATACTCTCTCTTTGCTTGTCGATTGTATTGTGTTCTTGCTAGAGAGCTATGGGAGCTACAAGACCTAGCATGAGTGTCTCTTGTTTCGAATGAGTCGAACCGACCCCCTTCTACATTGCGCATGGGCCTCCTTTTATAGGCTAAAGGGGTCACCAATAGGTGGCAACGTAGACAAGGGCAAAATGGGAAAATGAGTTGCGGTTGGTACAGCTACTTTGTACAGTGTATTCTACCTAACTCTGACGGCAAGGGACAAAAGCATTAAATGCCCGTCCATGTCGCCTAAACAGTGCAGAAAGGGACCGTCAGGGGCGCCACCGCTTGCCACGATGGCAGTCTTGTCAGCGCCGCTTACCGCTGCTCTCCGCTGGCCGCACAGCCTCTTGACATGCGCGCCTGGAATGGTCCCATGGCGACACGTTGGTGGATGAGCTGGAGCGGAGATAAAGAGTGGTTGCCTGCCGCGGCAAGTGCCTTTCCGTGGCTGAATCCTTGTCGCATCCGGAAGCTTGTCGCTCTCCGAGCCTTCCCGGCAAGCTCCTCTTGCCGGGGTCTTGTCTTCTGCGTGCCTTGAGTGGCCTTCCCGGCAAGCTCCTCTTGCCGGGGCCTTGTCTTCTTGGCTTAAATACTTTATTCTTGAATGGCTCCAAAGGAACCATGGAGGACCTTAGCGGTCACCGGGCAAGCCATGCCATGGGCGCTGCTGTTGCCCGTGCGAGTTCGGGATACTAGGGTACCCTACTCTAGTACACCGGCAGAGCCCCGGCCTGGGCGCTGCGGTGCGCGGCTGTTGGGCCAGGCCCAAAGCAGTGCATGGGCACGCTGCCTGGATCACGCCGTAACCTGCTCCGGACCCACCACGCCCCCCACAGACAGCCGCGTCGAGCGTGGCATCGTGGGAGAGATCGTGGGGGCTTTCTTTAATTGGAAAAGCGGAACGTCCGCCCCCTCTCCCTCCTTATAAACAGGGGAAACAGGGGCAGGTCACCCACCTCGCCATTTGCTGTCCCATCTCGAAAACCACCGCCGCTCCCCCCTTCTTCTCTAGTCTGAAGAGAGCAACGCTCCGCCCCCCATCGCCACCAGCGCCATCAACGCCGTCGGTCTCCTCCACCACCTCCGCCATGGCTCCGAAAGCCGACAAGGGGAAGGGCGTGAAATCGGCCGAGGCGCAGCGGCTCGCGGCGCTGCGAAAGGAGCGGGCCGTCTTCCCCAGCTCGACGCAAAGGAGCTGAGGGAGGGCTACTACCTCTTCTGGTCAACGGAGACGCGGGCGCATCCGCGCACGAAGGTACTCTCCGCCGCATCAGATTTGGTTCCGAGCGGGTACCCCTTCTTCGCGCTCTTCTTCTATTGCAGGCTCTGCCCGCCCTTCTCTGAATTCTTCTGCGATATCATGAACACCTACGGGCTTCGCCTCCTTGATTTCACCCCCAATGCTGTCCTGACCATGGCAGTTATCGCATACCTTTGCGAAAACTTTGTCGGAGTCCACCCAAACGTAGCCCTCTTCCGCCACTTCTTCATGCCCAGCGTCGAGAGAGGAGAGCCACTTGCGGAGGGATTGCTTGGATCTCCGAGGATCGGCAAGAAAGAAGCCTATCTGGAAGGAGAGCTCCGCAGCAAGTGGGAGGTGGAGAGCCGATTGGTGTTGGATCGTTGAGGAGCTGCCGCAGCCTTTACGCCCAGCGCCAAACTCCCATAGTCTGTGCAACGATTGGAGCAACTTGGCGCCGGAGGATGCTAGGTTGAAGATTGCCGTGACCGGATCTTGCACCTCGGGCTTGCGGACTCACGGTGGCGCCGTTGGCGCAGATTTCCTTCGCCGCCGCGCCATCGCCTCCCTTGCGGGAGAGGAGGAGACCTGCTTGGGAGTTCCAAATGCGGCGGACATCATGAGGCTGCGCCGGGCCTCAAGCTGGAATTTCACCGTCTTGGAGTTGGATGCGGTGCTCTTGGAGCTGTTCAAGCACGACCCGATCACCCGAGTGGTTTAGGTTGCGAAGTCGTCCCATTGTGCAACAACTCTTCGCTCAACCGCATCCGTGCAATGATGCCGTTGTGCGATTCGCATGGGATTGTTCCAACTGGCAAGATCCTTGAACTGACGTCGTGCGGCGGTTCTTGATAGCTTGGAAGAAGTGCCGATCCGCCCGACGAGCGAAGTGGCTCACCGTGACACTACCGGCGACGAGATGCAACGCATTGCCACAAGGTTGGAGGAGGCGGCAGCAGCTGTTGCCGCTGGCGAAGTCGGGTTCACCGTGGAGGAAGCAGAGGCAGAGGCGGCAAGCCTTGCCGTCGAGAGGAGCTTGCCAGC
Source organism: Aegilops longissima (assembly GCA_021605205.1). NCBI lineage: Eukaryota > Viridiplantae > Streptophyta > Magnoliopsida > Poales > Poaceae > Aegilops > Aegilops longissima. Next base: position 501,637,863 of record CM038682.1, on the reverse strand, counting down.
GAGGAGGAGCAGGCCGAGCCGAAGTTGAGCCGAGGCGAGTCTGCCGAGGCGCCTCCTCCACACCTTCAAGTAGCTTGCCGCGGCCAGAGCCCACATCTCCACCAAGAAGGCATCTCCGCAAGGCAGGGAAGTGACGGGCGGGCACGACCCAACAGCCGCAGCGCCGTCGACGCCCAGCTCCCAGCAGCAAGCATTGTTGCCGCTGGAGCACCCTACACCGCTGCAACAAGCGAGGCGGGGTCCTCTCAGGCCACCGCTGCCACCCCGCCAAGCGGTCAAGAGAGCCTACTCCTCCGCCTCTTCGACCGGAGGCGAGCCGAATTTGATCTCTCGCGCTCAGCTCAAGCGAGGAAGAAGAAGAAGAGTAAGCTTCTATGCTGTGCTTGTATTTCTTCAATTTTGTTGCTTCGTCTTGTATCTGATTTGCTTCATTCGAACTCTTTCCTTTTTCAGGACGCTGGCCCGGAGGCGTCGAAGAGAGCCAAGACCCGGTGGTTGTCATCGAGGATGATCCCCGTGTAACAGGCGCGCGTCTGAGACCCCTTGCGGACCAGCAACCCTTCCTCAAAAAGCCCCAGACAGCCCCAGCAGTAAGTATATGGTTTACTTCTTATGGTTAGGTGTGCATGGGTGCTCCTTCTTCTTGATATCATTGTTGGTTTGTGTAGGAGCAGATCAGCCTCATCAGGAGTGTCCGAAAGCCGCTCCCGAAATACCATCTGCTTCGACTACGCCGCCAAGGGAGGATTCTCCGGCAAGGGAGCGTTCTCCGGCAAGGGAGACTTCTCCGGCGAGGGGCAGCACTAGTGATCATCCGGTGGTCGAGACCATGGCTGCAGATCCCATCGCAGGTAACCCTCTTGCCTGAAAATTTCCCTTGGGTTCTTTTTCTTCTGTTCTTCTTTTGAGCGCTTGCTTGTTGTTCTTTCTTTTTAAGTCGTCGCCGATCCATCCGCCGCAGAGCCGATGGAGAATGAGGTCGCCGGCGAGGAGGGTGCGCGCGGCAATACTGACGACGTCGCCACCATGGAGGAAGAGGTTGGCGCCGATGAGTCTGCCGGCGAAGAGGCCGCCAAGGCTGCCGCCGCAAAGGCTGGCGAGGGGTCTGGCGATCGCACTGACGACCCTGAGGCCGCAGGAGCGCCAGGTGCTACGCCGACCGCCGATCCCTCCGCCACCGGTGCAGTGTCAGGCTCCGAAGAGCCCCAGCCCGGCGCCTATCTGAAGGTCGGCGACGGCGTCTTCATCAAGCTTCCCTGGGCATCGAGCTCCAGGGCGCCGGTCGAAGGAGAGACCTTCGACGGAGAGCTGCTCGCCTCCGCTGGGTTGACGCTGGTGGATGCGCCAGACAGCAGCAGCGGCGAGTCTGAGGAGGAGCACCTGCTGAAGAAGCTGCTGTCGCTCTACCGCGCCCGACAAGCCAAGTTGGAGTCCCGGGAAGCACTTGTCGCGAGGGCGGGAGCAGACATGGAGAAGCGCAGAAAGAGCTCCGGCGCCAACCAAGAAGCTCTCGGGCGTAGCGTAAGAGCGGGGCGACTTCATTTGAAGAGCGCACAGCCTTCATCCTTGAGAAGGCTGAGGTCGAGAGAGCAGCAATGGCTTGCTGCCGAGAAGCTATCTGCGCAAGAAGGCGAGTTGGCGCAGCGGAAGATCAATCTTGACAGCTATGAGGAAGAGCTTGCGGCGAGCAATCAATTGGTGGATCTCTCAAGGAAGCAAAAGATCTTGATGCAGCTGCCGAGGCCGCCAAGAAAGAGTTGGAGACAAAGGTGGCGCGCAGTGGAGGCGGTCGAAGAAGAGCGGCGAGGAGCTTGCTGCACTCAAGCACGAGCGAGAAGGACGCCTATACTCTTGGCGAGCTGCGGGGCCGTCTCGGCGAGAGGAGCAAGGAGCTCGGCGCCGCCAAGGACTCAAGGCAGATCTTGAGCTGAAGCTGACCACCCGATCAGACGCTGGACGGTGCCAAAGAGCGGGAGGTGGGCCTGTTGGAGAAGATCAAGGCCAACGAGGAGCTTCTGGCGAGTGCTACTGCCGCCCAGAGCACCTTCAGGGAGAATGTGGAGCTCTGGACTGAAGGTCTTGTGAATATCGCCGCCGCCATCGACAAGGAGCTGACGGAGCTGGGGATGGTGGATCTCGGGTACTCCTCCGACGAGCATCTCCAACCCAGCGCCAAGCTCAGCTTGTTCCTCAAGGGCATGGTGACGACTCTCCTGCGACTCCGGGAAGAGATCCCAAAGCAGCTGGCCGAGGAATCGCGTAAGATCTGTGCGGGAGCTCTCCAGAAGGTGTTGATGAAGGTGTCCTTCTGCAATCCAGGCCTCAACCTTGCCGGCGTCCTCAGATCCCTGCCGCCAGATGCCGATGTGGAGGCGCTTAAAGCCCTTGTCGCACCCATTGTGGACAAGGTGGGCAAGATCAAGCGGGTTGATGGCGACCGCGTAGATTAGGCAGCCAGTTTTATCTTTCCCTTGTCGCTGCTGATCATGTTTAGGAGAACAATTTATTAGATCTTCGACAAGCTATTTTGTAATATAACTTTATCTTAGGCAATGATTGCAATGTTATTTCCTTTACTTGATTTCTTCCTTTGTATGTTTGTGCCTTACGCTTTTAGGGAACTTGTCGGTAGCGGGCACCTTTTTGCATGAAGCGTTGAGTGCGGAACGTCAAGACTTCTTTGGCGGTGCCGCCTCCGACAAACAACCTTGTCGCAACTAGTTGCAGCTCACTTAAGTTGTTGAGCGGACTCGAAACAAAGTAAGGGCACGACCAGCTACGAGTTGGTTCCTCCGCGCACAGGTTTTCCATACAAAGTACTATCGTTCGAGGAAGATAACTTAAAAAATTTAAAAACTGATTGCTCAAACTTTGGCAACTTAGCTTTTCTGTCGTTTGCTTCCCGATAAGGTGAAACTTCCTCGAGCAACGCTTGGTCGATGGCATTATCCTCTCCTTCCCCCCTGGTTAACTTGTGTGCGAGGGAACCTTCCTTTCTTTGAGAAAGAGAAAGAAGAGAAAATAAAGTTATGGAGCCTTGTGGCTCGTTATTTCTTACCGGGTGTGGATGCTGCACAAAATGTTAGATAACACATGCAAAAAGGATGATGAAAGCATGGAATTGACAATTTGTGCGCAACACATGAGCTTTACTTATGCACGGGGTCTGCGCCCGGCTTTGTACAAAGGATTACATGCAACATCGGCAAGACTTGTACAAGAGGTGGTTGCGGAACAGGTTCCGCAACCGCTTCATCTGAGTAAAACTTACGAAGATGCTCAATGTTCGAGGAGTTGCTCACGAATGCCATCTTTGGTCTCAAAGCGGACAGCGCCGGAGCCTAGTGACTCGTTTCACCCGATAAGGGCCTTCCCACTTGGCGTCAACTTGTTGGAATTCTTGGCGGACTGAGAACGCGAAGAACAAGGTCGCCTTCCTCGAGACTTCGGCATTAACTGCGGCTATGGTAGTGGCGCAAAGCTTCTTTAATAACGAGTAGCTCGTCTGACAACTGAAGACGGTCCTCCTCAAGGAGCAGCGCGACGTCTTGTCGCAACTGCTCTTGCTCTAGCTCATCATAGCGAGTACTCGAGGTGACCCGTACCACGAGTTCCGTGGGGAGAACTGCCTCTGCTCCATAGACTAGAGCGAAGGTGTGCGGCGATGGCTCGATTTGGCGTCGTCTGATCGACCAAAGAACCACCGGCAGCTCCTCAATCCGATTTCTTCCGCACTTGTGCATCCCGTCGAAAGTTCGGTCTTGAGCCCGCGCACTTCAGCATTGCCCTCTACGCTTGACCGTTGCTTCTCGGATGAGCAAGCGAAGCAAAGCAGACCTTGGTGCCAAGATCTTGGGCGTATTGCATGAAGGTGCGACTCGTGAATTGTGTGCCGTTGTCGGTGATGATCCTCTTAGGAATTCCAAAGCGGCAAACAATTGACTGAAGAACTTGATCGCTTGTTGTCTTGTCACCTTCCTCCTGCTTCCACTTCCGGCCACTTTGTGAACTTGTCGATTACAGCGTACAAGTACTCAAAGCCCCGACAACTTCGAGCGAAGGGGCCGAGGATGTCGAGCCCCGGACCGAAAATGGCCAGGATAAAGGGATCGTCTGGAGAGCTTGAGCTGGCTGGTGTATCTGCTTGGAATGGGCCTTGCACGCTTCACACTTGGTTACTTGTGCGGTTGCATCTGGAGGGCTGTCGGCGGAAGAAACCTTGCCGGAAAGCTTTGCGGCAAGCGCTCTTGCGCCAATGTGGTGACCACATATGCCTCCGTGTATCTCTGCCAACAACTTCGGTCCATCTTCCGGTGAATACAGTTCAATTTCACACCGTTGAGTCTTCTTACATGTACAGCGTCTTTGTCGACAAACTAGTACATACTTGACTGCCGGGCTACTCTCTCCGCTTCTTCGGCTCTTGGGAAGTTCTCTGTCAGAAGGAAATGGACAATCTCTTGTGCCCATCTTTGGAGCTTGCGGCTCGACAACAAGGACTAAAGGCACATATCTTTGCTGCGGGAACATCCGCTTCTCGGCAGAACCTGCGGCTCGGCGGAGCTTGATGTTCCCGTCAAGCTTGCCGAGCAAGACTTGTCGGGGCGCCTCGCTTCAACGAAACAAACCCTAGGGCTTGTCGAGCAGGATGCTCCTCGGCACTCTTAGTGTTGATCACTGGGACCTTTTGGTGGCGGCCGGAAGCTCTGCGGAAAATGGTCACCGAGATCAACTTCCTCTTCTTGTTCTGTCTAGTTGATGGCGTTACGATCGGTTGAGTCAGCTTGAGCACAAAATCCCTGGTTCCACAGGTAACTTGAGGCGGCGCACTTTGGCGAGCCATCGGCAATATCATTACGAGCTCTTGGAACATGTTCCATCTGCAGGCCGTCAAAGTGCTCTTCTAGCTTTCTCACTTCATCAACGAGGCTTCCATCAGCGGACTCGATAATCTTTGTTTACTTGGCGGACGACAAGCTGCGAGTCACCCCTGACAATGAGCTTCTTGATCCCAAGGTCTACCGCAATTCTAAGACCGGCAAGCAAACCTTCATACTCTGCAGTATTGTTTGTTGCTTGCTCCTTGGGAAAGTGCATTTGGACTATGTACTTGAGGTGCTCTCCGGTGGGTGCGACAAGCAGCACGCCCGCACCGGCGCCTTGCAGCGAGAAGGCACCATCAAAGTACATCAGCCACTCTTTGCTTGCTTCCTTGACGGGGATGCTCGTCTCTGGAATTTCTTCATCTTGTGTTGGCGTCCTTTCTGCTATAAACTCTGCCAATGCTCTGCTTTGGATAGTTGAAGTGCTTTCAAACTTGAGGCCAAAGCTTGACAATTCCAGTGCCCACTCGACAATCCTGCCTGTTGCTTCTGGATTTTGCAATATTCTTTTCAGGGGAAAGCGAGTGACAACTGTTATCTCATGTGCTTGGAAGTAATGGCGCAGCTTTCTCGAGGCCATGAGGAGGCCGAAAAGCAATTTCTGCACACCAGAGTACCTTGATCTAGCTCCCTGCAGAAGGGAACTGACAAAGTAAACTGGGCGCTACACCATCCTTTTCTGTATCTTCTCGCACGCCTGCGCAGATCCATCCTTGTCGGGACCAGAGCTTGTCGGTGAAGCCCCCTGCTTGTCGCTGGATGCATCTGCCTTGGTTGTCGGCTCATCGTCTGCCTCCCTTTCCGCTACTAATGCAGCACTAACCACTTGATTGGTTGCCGCTATATATAGCAGCAACTTCTCTTGTGGCCTAGGTGCGACAAGTATTGGAGTGGAGGACAGGTACCTCTTTAAGTCCTGCAGCGCAGCCTCCGCTTCGGGAGTCCATTTCATTGGACCTGCCTTTTTCAAAATCTTGAAAATGGCAGGGCGCGCTCAGCAGACCTAGAGATAAACCTGCTGAGAATAGCCACGCAACCGGCAAGTCTTCGTACATCCTTGACGCGCTTTGGTGCTTCAATCTGCTCAATGGCCTTGATCTTGTCGGGATTGGCTTCAATTCCCCGCTGAGACACGAAGAACCCGAGAAGCTTGCCGGAAGGGACTCCAAACACGCACTTCTCGGGGTTGAGCTTGAGGTTGATCTTGCGCAGATTTGCAAAGGTCTCATCTAAATCTCGAACCAGAGTTGCCCTGTCCTTGCTTTTGACCACTATGTCTGTAACATCCCAAAATTCTAAATTTTGGAATGTTATATTAAATAAATATTTATGCTTGTTTGTTTGATAGTGGTGTGGTTGCTTGTGTGAAATTGAGTGAAATTTGAAACTTTCTGAAAGTTGAATGAGAGGGAATGAAATGACTTTCCCAAACTTCCACCTTGCATTTATGATCTACATGAATTCAAATTCTTTTCATCACAAAACCACGGAGAGAAGATGACATGACTTCTTCCATTTATTTAAATGACAAGGGTGTTGAAAATATTTGAATTTCATTTGGAGAATATTTCCAATTCTGAAACTTTATGCAACTCAATGATTTTCACGAGAGAAGATAAAATGACTTCTTCAAATTAAATGAAATATGAGTTGGGAGTTTTAAAGAATTAAATTCAAAGTTCTTTTGAATTTATTTCCAATTGGAGTTATTTGAGTTTTATTCAAATTATTTTCTCCAAAAACAAAATATATGGAAAATAGGGTAACATGATTCCCTACATCAGAAAATTGAGAGAAATTAATTTGAAGTCATTTTGGTATTTTAAAAATGATTTTTATTGGATTTTATTGGACCAGTAGCACTGTGTGAATTACTAAAATTTGTGTGTATTTTATTTGAAGCTAAAATAGTGTTCATGTTGTAGAAAATCTTTTTCTGAAAATTTTGATATATTATATGCCTATATAAAATTTTTATTTGGTTTTATTATTTTTGTTTTGTTGTCTCTGTCTTAAAAAAAATTCGCTGCGCCCCGCCGGGCCAAGGGCCAAGGCCCAAGGCCAAGCCAGCGGCCGGCCGGCCAAGGCCAAGGCCATCGCGCGCACCAGGGAGCCGCCGCTCCTTTTCCTTTTCCTAGTAGGACTTTTGTCCTACTTCCGTTTATTCTGATTTGTTTCTAGATCTTTTCCCTCTTTGTTTCCTAATCCCGGGCTATTTCTTGTCCCCTACCCCAAGCAAAACCCTCCCCTCCCCACTATAAATACCCAAGCACCCCCTCCAACACATCAAACCAACACCTCTCCTCTCCTCTCCTCGCAGCAGCAGCAGTGCAACACCACCACCGCCGCCAAGTGCCGCCGCCACGCCTCGACCTCTCCTGAGGTTTATATGATCTCCTCTCCACCGTCCGTGATCTCCTTTCCTCTAGGATCAACGCAACATCGGATCCGATCTTCTTCCCCAACTCCGAGCGACTACTCCGGTGAGATCCACGAAATCCCGTAATTCATTTTTTCAGAAAATAGCAATCTTAGAAAATTCATATCTTTTAGAGTTTTAGTATTTTGAGTGATTCCAATTGCTATGTGTCACAAATTTGCGGAAGTTTCTGTTAGTGTCTCTGGATTTCAAATTTGAGTAGTTTAAATTTGAATTTGATAAATTTTGTTCAGATTAGTATTTTGGCCATAACTTGAGTTTAAAAATAGGTTTTAATTAATTCTTTTTGCTCCTGGTCACTTGTGATATTTTTTAGCTGTAGGATTTAGTTTGGTAATTTTGGAGTATTTTAAATTAGATTTTAGTAAAAACAGTATTGTTTTGCTTATATAGTTGTTTTAGTTATGTAATTATTGTTTTAATTATTTTAGTTCATTCCTTTTGTAGATTTTCACTTGTTGTTATATGTTTATGTTTAGATACAGTAGATAAATTTTTGTAGTTATTTATTAGTGTTTAGCTACTGTTTTTGTAATTGCTTGTTTAGTTCATAGTGATAGTGGATAAAAATAGTTTTGTTAGTTTTAAAAGTAATTCATTTTCCACTTCAAGTTATATTGTTTTGTTTCTGTTATTTGTGAACACATTAGTTGTTATATTTATTTAGTATAGTTTATTAATGTTTTAATAAATGATTTGTTGTTATAGTTGTCTTAGTGTTTTGCTAGTTGCTATATTTGTTCTATTATTAACTAGATGGTTATAGTAGTTTTATATTAGTTCTTTTTGTTAGTTATTAAATTAGTAATTTATTTTCTGTTATTTTATTAGATTTATATTTTCTTTGCTGTAAAAAAATATTAGAGTAATTTAGTGATGTTATGTTAAGATTTGTGTGAGTTGGTCACCACTAGTTTTCCTTGAATTTTTCTTTCAAAGTTTTTCCTTTGGTTTTCGACTTGGTTTTCTTTGTTGCTTTTATTTTGATTGAGTATTGTTATGATTGATAGAATTGATTGCTAGGATGATTGCTTATATGATTGTCTGTTTAATATAGATTTTCAGCGGAGTGACGAATAGTTCTACCAAGTCTTTATTACGAGGCGTTATTATCTTCATCAAGTAATACCGAGCAAGTTCACTTTGACCATGTTTTTCATACCTATGTGTTTTATTGCATTTAGTGGCATCTTTGCAACCACCCTCCGATAGTGATATTGAATTCTTGTAGTTGATTAGTATGCATGAGGTAGGAACCCATCACCTGTTACCAAGCCGGGGCGTTATTTATTTTAATGCTACGCTATAGTAGGCGGGGTTTGGTATGAGTGCACGAGAGTGGTGTGAGAATGGAGGATCTCGTCAATGGCGACAACTCCATGATGGAATCTGCAAGGACTGCATCTTCAAGGCCTCAAGACTTCAATACTCGAGACAAGAATTCAATACACACTCTTTGGGTGAAGGGCGGTTGTGGGCACCTGGAGAATCCAGTGGTTGGCGGGATGCATGGAGAAGCGCCATGACATCTTATGGGAGCTTTACCCAGACTCAAAGAGGCGGAAGAATACTTCATGCCGGAAGCTTACATGCAACCGCAAGTCACTATGGGCTCTGGCTTGGTTGACCCTAGTTGTGACTCTGGCTAGGGCGGTGCTAGCAGATGTAGAACTACGGTAGGATTGAATGAGCACCGGACGGTGGTCGGGGAACTCTTGGAAGACCATGTTTGGTCATCTTGTTCTCAAACACCTTGAAGTGCAAGAGCGTAAAAAGAGGATCGAATCTTGCGGGTAAAGTGTACAAACCTCTGCAGAGGTTAAAACCTAATCGATTAGCCGTGTCCCGGTTATGGACAATTTGAGCATCTGGACTGGATCTATCTCAGAACTCTCAACACCGGACTGATAACTTAATTGTGGGCAACTTATGATGAATTTGGGCTATGAGACATCGGTTGGCGGAACCATGTCATGATAGAAAACTCTATAGTACATACTTCATTTATCCCTTTGATGTAGGGAAAATAAAACCAGCTTTTACATAAACAAAACTTGAATCTGAGCCACAAAGCCATCCGCATATAGTATAGTTTATCATCTGTTTTCTCTTATTGTGATCTTGCGGTACATTCAATGTCTTGACCTACGGCTGCAGCGTATCATGTTGCGAGATATTTCCTCGATGAGTAAGAGTTACGATACAGAGGTTACGGTCTACACTCAACCTGCCGATGGCGTTGATGGGACTCCACACCGACTATTCTGTTTCATTGTGACTTATGAGGTATATATATCAGTTTTCGTTATTTATACATGTGATTGCACTTTGATATATACATTGATGTCTTGTGTGTGCCGACATCTTGATCGAGGATGGCACAGATACATAGAGGCTTGACCGTCTGAGGTCGGGTCGCTACAATGTCATCCATGTAAGCTTCTACATTTCTGTGCATTTGCGGCTCAAAAGCGTCATGTACTACTCCTGCGAACGTTGAACCAACATTCTTTAGCCCAAAAGGCATCCGTACAAAACAGTATGTGCCACATGGGGTGATGAATGCGGTTTTCTCCTCATCCTCTTCTGTCATGAAGATCTGATGATATCCTGAGTATGCATCAAGAAATGAAAGCAAATCACATCCAACCGTGGAGTCAACAATCTGGTCGATCGCGGCAAGGAAATGGGTCTTTGGGACAAGCTTTATTAACATCTCGTGAAGTCGATACAAAGTCTCCATTTCCCATTTGCCTTGCGTACAACTACAGGATTGGCCAACCACGTAGGATGGAGCACTCCTCTGACAAGGCCTGCTGCTTCCAAATTCTTGATCTCTTCTGCGATGAATTCTTGGCGCTCCTTTGCTGCTTCGACTTTCGCTTGGCGGGCGCGCGATGAGGACAGACAGCTAAGTGGTGCTCAATTACTTTCACAGGAACACGGGGATGTCGGGCGGTTGCCATGCAAACACGTCGGCGTTCGCCATGGGAAAGCAATGGCGCGCCTTCCTATTTAGGGTCGAGAGTGGGCGATGGTGAAGGTACAACCAGTGCCGTCCTCCTTGGCGGGCACCTTCTTGGTCATCGGTGGAGCTGCCATCGTCTTCTTGCACTTGCGGTGGAGCTCGATGGTGCGTCCTCGGCGGTAGCGCAGCACTCGAGGAGGTGCGCTTGCGGAGTGGGCATCGAGCTCTTGCGGACTTGGTCTTCTTCTTCCCCGGGAGCTTCAGCGGCAAGTGACTTGCTATCTGTTGCAGCTGCTGCCTCCCGATAAATCTTGTCGGCGCAGATAAGAGCATCCTTCTTGTCGCCATGGACAGAAATGACACTTATCGGGCCTGGCATCTTGAGCAAGTTGTATGCATAATGAGAGGCTGCCATGAACTTGGCGAGTCTTTGGGCGGCCGAGTATCCCATTGTAAGGTAATGGAAAATCAGCAACGTCGAACGTGACCCTCTCAGTCCTGAAGTTTAACTCGCTGCCGAACGTCACCGGCAACGTGATCTTCCCCTTCGGCTTGCTCCTTCTCGGATTGATTCCTTGGAAAGTGCCAGTCTCTTCGAGCTCGCTGTCAGGGATCTGAAGTTTCTGGAGCACCGTGGAGGAGATCAGGTTTAAGCCGGCCCCGCCGTCAACTAGCATCTTGGTGACTTTGAGGTTGCGGATAGTTGGTGAGACCAACATCGGCAAGCACCCGACCGCAGTTATGTGATCAGGGTGGTCCTCAATATCAAAGATGATAGGCGTGCTGGACCATTTCAGAGGCTTGCGTGACTCTACGGATGGTTCTGCTGCATTAACTTCCCGTATCCACTGCTTGAGTTGGCGGTGTGAGGTATGCAGAGAAGCACCGCCGTCAACGCAGAGGACCACTGTGGCTTTCTGAAATTCCTTCTCATCGGTCTCGTCGTCTTACATACCTTCATCGTCGTCGTCGTCTTCATCCTTATCGCGGCGCGGGAGGTCTGTCTCCTGCCGCTGCTTGGCCTTGCCGCGGCGTCCTCCCGGCGGGTCGCTTCTTGCTAACTCCCCAGCACCTTCTGGGCCTTCTCCTTGTCGCGCCGCTTCGTACTCAGCCTTCGCTGTTCAACAAGCTGCTCGACCTTCTTGCAACTTTGGAGGTCATGGCCCTTGGGGCGGTGGATCTTCTTGATCTTGTTCTTTGGAGCTGTCACGCTTGTCGGCGGCTGCCACAGCTTGGCGGTTGGTGCCAGTGGCAACCTCCTTGCCGGAGCCACCAACTTTGGCTTTCTTGGCGGCACCACCGTTGCCGGACTGCTCGACAACTAGCACCTCTTTGCCTTTCTTCTTTCTGTTGTTCCGTCATGGCTCTTCTTCGCTGGGCGGTCTCCTCACTATCGAGATCCTGCTACGTATTCTCTCACAGGAGTCTCCTCCCTTCCTCAAAGACGTGCACACTTGTCGGCGGGGCATACAGCTCATCGGCGTCCTTGACTTTGCACATCGCCATCTCTTCCCTCATCCAGCGGTTCCGCGCGTTTTGATGAAACGCGCTGATCACCTTGGCGGGGTGGACATCTGGGATGTTGTAGTGCACACGGCTGAATCTCTGAATGAACTTGCGAGGACTCTCCTTCCTTACAGGCGGCGGTGAAGGTCGCTCTCTTGCCCATGAGGCTTGTGGCCGCCTGTGAAGGCGCTGACAAACTGATGACATAGATCTGCCCAAGAGGATATGGAGCTGTCCGGCAAGTGCATGAGCCAAGATCTGACATTGGGCTTGAGTACCAGCGGGAAGTAGTTGGCGAGGATCTTGTCGTCTCGTCCCCCCTGCAGCTTGCACCGCGATGGTGTAGATGCTGAGGAACTCTGACGGATGCATCCTGCCATCGTACTTCTCTGGCACGTCTGGCTTGAAATTCTTCTTGCTGGGCCACTGGACTTGCCGCAACTCACGAGTGAACGCAGGGCAACCTACCGCGTACGGCAAGTCGCCTGGTTCCCCTGGCGCATGCATATCGACAGAAGGCCCAGCGCGCTGGTCGGACTGACGTCGCGCTTCTCTTCGGCGCTCGATGCGAGTTCGAGCATCTTCTTGTTGCCGTTCTTGAAGAACTTGGCGCTGGTCACGGCGAGCTCGTGGATCCGATGACGCGGTGGAGTCGCTGTCGAGGTGGATCCGACGAGTTGGTGATCTTGGCCTTCGGGGTGGAGAGTGCATGCTGGTTGCACCCCACAGGTTTAAATCGCCACCGGCTCGTGCCTTGTCGTCTTGCCGCGGCAGGATGTAGTTGGTTGCGCGAGCATCGCCGTTAGCAAAGCCGATGAGACTCGGATGGTGGCCCTCCATTCGTCGACCTTGTCGGCTGTTGGAGGGTAGTCTAGGAAGCGATTGAGCTCGCCAAGGCTTCCGCTGGAGTGGTGGGTGGCAATGGCGAGCGGTGCGAGGCGGGATATGCTCGGACTTCTAACTATGTTAGAAGGAGCAGCATCCCGTCTGAGCGACCGTACCCTTTCGCGGCCGACATCTTGGCGCGCACACTGGTCTTGAGGGCCTCGCGATCCTCCAGCTCGGTCTTGATCCAACGGCGCATGGTACTATGAATACCATGACCTGTCGGTCCGCGCCTCACGAGAAGAAGCGCGGTGCGTGTACGGACGCCGAGGTCTGCGCGGCCTTGTCCTTGGACTTGGCAGCGTCATGAGCTCCCTCGTCGACGCCCGTTCTTCGCGGCGTCTACCCGCCATCCGTTTGCTCGGTGGTGGCGGGATCAACGTGGAGCAGCTCGCTGCCGCGAAGCCTTCTTCTTCGGTGGCATGTCGATGAAGATGATGAAGATGTTGCTCGTGTGAGCGCCGGATCAGGTTCACACAGCCTCGGCGCCCTACCTGGCGCGCCAAAGATGTCGGGAAGCTGATAGTAACCCACGAACACCTATGGGACGGCGGACGAGCCCCTTCGGTTCGGTGGGGGCGGAGATTGCACGAAGAGCAGATCGGCGAAACACACGAGCAGTTTACCCAGCTTCGGAGCTCTCCGGAGAGATAATACTCCTACTGCTGCTTGTCTGATTGTGTTGTGTTCTTGCTAGAGAGCTATGGGAGCTACAAGACCTAGCATGAGTGTCTCTGGTTTCGAATGAGTCGAACCGACCCCCTTCTACGTTGCGCATGGGCCTCCTTTTATAGGCTAAAGGGGTCACCAACAGGTGGCAACGTAGACAAGGGCAAAATGGGAAAATGAGTTGCGGTTGGTACAGCTACTTTGTACAGTGTATTCTACCTAACTCTGACGGCAAGGGACAAAAGCATTAAATGCCCGTCCATGTCGCCTAAACAGTGCAGAAAGGGACCGTCAGGGGCGCCACCGCTTGCCACGATGGCAGTCTTGTCAGCGCCTCTTACCGCTGCTCTCCGCTGGCCGCACAACCTCTTGACACGCGCGCCTGGAATGGTCCCATGGCGACACGTTGGTGGATGAGCTGGAGCGGAGATAAAGAGTGGTTGCCTGTCGAGGCAAGTGCCTTGCCGTGGCTGAATCCTTGTCGCATCCGGAAGCTTGTCGCTCTCCGAGCTTTCCCAGCAAGCTCCTCTTGACGGGGTCTTGTCTTCTGCGTGCCTTGAGTGGCCTTCCCGGCAAGCTCCTCTTGCCGGGTCCTTGTCTTCTTGGCTTAAATACTTTATTCTTGAATGGCTCCAAAGGAACCATGGAGGACCTTGGCGGTCACCAGGCAAGCCATGCCGCGGGGCGCTGCGACTGCCCGTGCACGAGTTCGGGATACTAGGGTACCCCTACTCTAGTACACCGACACCGGCATTTCCCTCTTTATGTAAACCTTGTAAAATAAGAGAGAATAGACATAAGTATTGTGACATAATGTGTAATAACAGCCCATAATGCAATAAATATCGATATAAAAGCATGATGCAAAATGGACGTATCAAGCGCGCCCAGGGGGGTAGGCGCGCCCCCACCCTTGTGGGCCCCTCATAGCTCCACCGACCTACTTCTTTCGCCTATATATACTCTTATACCCTAAAACCTTCGGGGAGAGCCACGAAACACCTTTTCCACCGCCACAACCTTCTGTACCCGTGAGATCCCATCTTGGGGCCTTTTCTGGCGATCTGCCGAAGGGGGATTCAATCACGGAGGGCTTCTACATCAACACCATAGCCTCTCCGATGATGTGTGAGTAGTTTACCACGGACCTTCGCGTCCATAGTTATTAGCTAGATGGCTTCTTCTCTTTCTTTGGATCTCAATACAAAGTTCTCCTCGATTCTCTTGGAGATCTATTCGATGTAACTCTTTTTGCGGTGTGTTTGCCGAGATCCGATGAATTGTGGGTTTATGAACTTGATTATCTATGAATATTATCTGATTCTTCTCTGAATTCTTATATGCATGATTTGATATCTTTGCAAGTCTCTTCGAATTATCGGTTTAGTTTGACCTACTAGATTGATCTTTCTTGCAATGGGAGAAGTGTTTAGCTTTGGGTTCAATCTTGCGGTGTCCTTTCCCAATGACAGCAGGGGCAGCATGGCACGTATTGTATTGTTGCCATCAAGGATAAAAAGATGGATTTTATATCATGTTGCTTGAGTTTATCCCTCTACATCATGTCATTTTGCCTAATGCATTACTCTGTTCTTATGAACTTAATACTCTAGATGCATGCTGGATAGCGGTCGATGTGTGGAGTAATAGTAGTAGATGCAGAATCGTTTCGGTCTACTTGACACGGACGTGATGCCTATATTCATGATCATTGCCTTAGATATCATCATAACTATGCGTTGTTCTATCAATTGCTCGGCAGTAATTTGTTCACCCACCGTAATACATGCTATCTTGAGAGAAGCCACTAGTGAAACCTATGGCCCCCGGGTCTACTTTACATCATATAAGTTTCCAATCTAAAATTCTAGTTTACTATTTATTTTGCAATCTTTATCTATACCACAAAATACCAAAAATATTTATCTTATTATCTTTATCAGATCTCACTTTTGCAAGTGGTCGTGAAGGGATTGACAACCCCTTTATCGTGTTGGTTGCAAGGTTCTTATTTGTTTGTGCAGGTACTAGGGATTTGCGTTCAGTCTCCTACTGGATTGATACCTTGGTTCTCAAAAACCGAGGGAAATACTTACGCTACTTTGCTGCATCACCCTTTCCTCTTCAAGGGAAAACCAACGCATGCTCAAGAGGTAGCAAGAAGGATTTCTGGCGCCGTTGCCGATGAGATCTACGCACAAGTCAAGACATACCAAGTACACTTCACAAACTCTTATCCCTCACATTACATTATTTGCCATTTGCCTCTCGTTTTCCTCTGTCCCACTTCACCTTTGCCGTTTTATTCGCCCTTTTTTGTTCGTCTCTTTTTGCTTGCTTCTTGTGCGTCCATGTGTTAGTACTACTGATTTTGAAGTTCTCCACTTCAAACAAAGACAAGGAGAAAATTTTAAAGATGCTTGTTATAGGATGGTAGAATCTTGTCATGGTTGCACTATAGAGGGAGATTTCAAGGTTTTACTTCGCATTTTTTTATGTTGGGCTTACCTTACCCCATAGACAACTACTTGATTTTTTCGCCAAAGGGAACTTTATTGAAGCTAACCCTAGTATTTCTTATGAAATTATAGAGGGGATAGTAGGAGTACTTCCCCCACAAAAGGGACTTCACCTTACGCAAGAAGGAACCCAAATCTTAGAGAAATTATGCGAATTGAAAAAATTTATTGAACCTCTTAAAAATGTTGGTGGAAATCTTAACCGCATGAATATGTTGATTACACTCTGCAATAAGCGGTTGGATGCTCTAGATCTAAAGATCTGCGAGCATGAAGGGAAACGTAAGGAACCTCCCGGATCCGAACATAACTCCATTAAAAAGATAAACACCAAAGATGAAAATACCTAGATCTATTCTTGTTTTTATGCCTAGCTATGGGCGTTAAACGATAGCGCTTGTTGTGAGGCAACCCAATTTTATTTTTATTCCTTGCTTTTTGTTCCTGTTGAGTAATAAATAATTCATCTAGCCTCTGTTTAGATGTGTTTTTATGTTTCAATTAGTGTTTTTGCCAAGTAGAACCAATAGGATCTTCTTAGGTGATAGTTGTTTGATCTTGCTGAAAAAGACAGAAACTTTGCGCTCACGAAAATAATTGTTAAAATTCACAAAAACATGAATAAAATACCAATTATTTTTCCACTAGATCAATATACAAATTATACAGGTTGTCCTAGTTTCTCAGAATTTTTGGAGTTCAATAAGTATTATAACAAATCAGATTGCTACAGACTGTTCTGTTTTTGACAGATTCTGTTTTTCGTGTGTTGTTTGCTTATTTTGATGAATCTATGGCTAGTATCGGGGGGTATGAACCATAGATAAGTTGGAATACAGTAGGTTTAACACCAATATAAATAACCAATGAGTTCATTACAGTACCTTATGGTGGTGGTTTGTTTTCTTATACTAACGAAGGTCATGAGATTTTCTGTTGAGTTTTGTGTTGTGAAGTTTTCAAGTTTTTGGGTAAAGATTTGAGGGATTATGGAACAAGGAGTGGAAATAGCCTAAGCTTGGGGATACCCAAGGCACCCCAAGGTAAAATTCAAGGACAACCAAAAGCCTAAGCTTGGGGATGCCCCGGAAGGCATCCCTTTTTTCGTGTTCGTCCATCGGTAACTTTACTCGAGGCTATATTTTTATTCACCACATGATATGTCTTTTGCTTGGAGCGTCTTGTATGATTTGAGTCTTTTATTTTTAGTTTACCACAATCATCCTTCCTGTACACACCTTTTGGGAGAGACACACATGAATCAAAATTTATTAGAATACTCTATGTGCTTCACTTATATCTTTTGAGCTAGATAATTTTGCTCTAGTGCTTCACTTATATTTTTTTAGAGCACGGTGGTGGTTTTATTTTATAGAAATTATTGATCTCTCATGCTTCACTTATATTATTTTGAGAGTCTTTTAGAACAGCATGGTAATTTCCTTTGGCTATAAAATTAGTCCTAATATGATAGGCATTCAAGATGGGTATGATAAAAACTTTCATATAGAGTGCATTAAATACTATGATAAATTTGATACTTGATAATGGTTTTGAGATATAAAGGTGGTAATGTTAGAGTCATGCTAGTTGGGTATTTGTGAAATTGAGAAATACTTGTGTTAAAGTTGGCAAGTCCCTTAGCATGCACGTATGGTAAACGTTGTGTTACAAATTTGAAGCATGGGGTGCTTTTTGATTGCTTTCCTTATGAGTGGCGGTCGGGGACGAGCGATGGTATTTTCCTACCAATCTATCCCTCTAGGGGCATGTGTAGTAGTATATGATTTCTTTATGACTAATTTGAGTCCATGGATTATACGCACTCTTACCTTTCCGCAATTTGCTAGCCTCTACGGTACCACGCATTGCCCTTTCTCACCTTGAGAGTTGGCACAAACTTCACAGGTGCATCCAAACCCCGTGATACGATACGCTCTATCACACATAAGCCTCCTTATATCTTCCTCAAAACAGCCACCATACCTACCTATTATGGCATTTTCATAGCCATTCCAAGATATATTGCCATGCAACTTTCCACCGTTCCGTTTATTATGACACGCTCCATCATTGTCATATTGCTTTGCATGATCATATAGTTGACATCGTATTTGTGGCAAGGCCACTTTCATAATTGTTTCATACATGTCACTCTTGATTCATCGCATATCCCGGTACACCTCCGGAGGCATTCACATAGAGTCATATTTTTGTTCTAGTATCGAGTTGTAACATTGAGTTATGAGTAAATAAAAGTGTGATGATCATCATTATTAAAGCATTGTCCCATGTGAGGAAAGGAGAATATGAAATAAAAAAGAGAGGCCAAAGAAGCCCAAATAAAAAAAAGAGGCCAAAGAAGCCCAAACAAAAAAATGAGAGAAAAGAGAGAAGGGACAATGTTACTATCGTTTTTCCACACTTGTGTTTCAGAAAAGCACCATGATTTTCGTGATAGAGAGTTTCTTATTTTGTCACTTTCATATACTAGTGGGAATTTTTCATTATAGAACTTGGCTTGTATATTCCAATGATGGGCTTCCTCAAAATGCCCTAGGTCATCGTGAGCAAGCAAGTTGGATGCACACCCACTTAGTTTCTTTTGATGAGCTTTCATACACTTATAGCTCTAGTGCATCCGTTGCATGGCAATCCCTACTCCTAGCATTGACATCAATTGATGGGCATCTCCATAGCTCGTTGATTAGCCGCGTCAATGCGGGACTTTCTCTTTTTGTATTCACACATAACCCCCATCATCATATGCTATTCCACCTATAGTGCTATATCCATGGCTTGCGCTCATGTATTACGTAAGCGTTGAAAAGGCTGAAGCGTGTTAAAAAGTATGAACCAATTGCTCGGCTTGTCATCGGGGTTATGCATGATGGGAGCATTTTGTGTGACGAAAATGAAGCATGGCCAAACTATATGATTTTGTAGGGATAAGCTTTCTTTGGCTATGTTATTTTGATAAGACATAATTGCTTGGTTAGTATGCTTGAAGTATTACTATTTTTATGTCAATATTAAAATTTTATCTTGAATCTTTTGGATCTGAACATTCATGCCACGATAAAGAGAATTACATTGAAAATTATGTTAGGTAGCATTCCACATCAAAAATTCTGTTTTGTCATTTACCTACTCGAGGACGAGCAGGAATTAAGCTTGGGGATGCTTGATACGTCTCCAACGTACCTATAATTTTTTATTGTTCCATGCTATTATATTATCTGTTTTGGATGTTTAATGGGCTTTAATATACCTTTTTATATTAATTTTGGGACTAACCTATTAACCGAAAGCCCAGTGCAAATTGTTGTTTTTTGCCTATTTTAGTGTTTCACAGAAAAGGAATATCAAAGGGAATCCAAACGGAATGATAAAAGTGAGCACAAACGGTAATTGCAATGCCAGGAAACAAGGCCTAGGGTTCATACTTTCACTAGTGCAAGTTCTCTCAACAATAATAGCATAATTAGATCATATAACAATCCCTCAACATGCAACAAAGAGTCACTCCAAAGTCACTAATAGCGGAGAACAAATGAAGAGATTATTGCAGGGTACGAAACAACCTCAAACTTATCCTTTCTGATCAATCTATTCAAGAGTTCGTAGTAAAATAACACAAAGCTATTCTTTCCGTTCGATCTATCCTAGAGTTCGTACTAGAATAACACCTTAAGACACACATAAACCAAAACCCTAATGTCACCTAGATACTCCAATGTCACCACAAGTATCCATGGGTATGATTATACGATATGCATCACACAATCTCAGATTCATCTATTCAACCAACACAAAGAACTTCAAAGAGTGCCCCAAAGTTTCTACCGGAGAGTCAAGACGAAAACGTGTGCCAACCCCTATGCAGAAGTTCACAAGGGCATTGAACCCGCAAGTTGATCACCAAAACATACATCAAGTAGATCACGTGAATATCCCATTGTCACCACAGATAAGCACATGCAAGACATACATCAAGTGTTCTCACATCCTTAAAGACTCAATCCGATAAGATAACTTCAAAGGGAAAACTCAATCCATTACAAGAGAGTAGAGGGGGAGAAACATCATAAGGTCCAACTATAATAGCAAAGCTCGCGATACATCAAGATCGTGCCATATCAAGAACACGAGAGAGAGAGAGAGAGAGAGAGAGAGAGAGAGAGAGATCAAACACATAACTACTGGTACATAACCTCAGCTCCGAGGGTGAACTACTCTCTCCTCGTCATGGAGAGCGCCGGGATGATGAAGATGGCCACCGGTGAGGGATTCCCCCTCTAGCAGGGTTCCAGAACAGGTTCCCGATTGTTTTTTGTGGCTATAGAGGCTTGCGGCGGCGGAACTCCTGATGTAGGTTTATTTTTGGGGGTTTCTGTATTTATAGGAATTTTTGGCGTCGGTCTCACGTCAGGGGGGTCTCCGAGTCATCCACGAGATAGGGGGGAGCGCCCAGGGGGGTAGGGCGCGCCCTCCACCCTCGTGGATGGCTCGGGACTCTTCTGGCCCAACTATTTTACTCCGGATGCTTCTTTTGGTCCATAAAAAATCATCAAAAATTGGCACCTCAATTGGACTCCGTTTGGTATTCCTTTTCTGTAAAACTCAAAAAAAAAGGAAAAAATAAAAACTGGCACTGGGCTCTAGGTTAATAGGTTAGTCCCAAAAATCATATAAAACAACATATAAATGTATATAAAACATCCAAGATGGATAATATAATAGCATGGAACAATAAAAAATTATAGATACGTTGGAGATGTATCAGAGCTCGCTCTGTTTTTCCCCTTTCCCCTCTCCTCTCTGTTCTTCCCCTCTCTACCTCGAGCTCATCACACATTTTTCCCAAATTTTTTCAAGATTTGAAGGCCCCCATCCATTCAAGTGATCACAAAGGTAAGCAACTTTGTCCTTTCATCTCTCATTGCTAGATTAGCTCTTGCAATGCTTTATATAGTCATTAATTTGTGGGTTTTAGTAATTTGGGAGGAATTATATGTGGTAGTTTATTTGATTTATATGCAATTTGAGCTCAAAATAACTCTTAGTTTGCATATGTAGGTGTGGTTTACTTAGTGCATTCTCGTCTCCGTCCTAACCACCGCCAATCGTCCGCACCATCCTGTCGCCGGCACCACCTTGTGGGGTGAGCCTCTTGTTCTTATCTTTTTTATATTAAAAAAATCATGTTTGTGTGATTTAGATATATAGTTACTTGTATAATTATCTTACCCGTACGTTGTTTGTTATTCATAGTGCCATGGTTTTGATATCCGTCCCCGTCGGCCCTCGTCCGGGTTATGATTCAGATGCGGTATATTTTCTTTTATAACTATTTTGTTGCATTTCGTGTTTATGACAAATTATGCCCATCAAGTTGACATAGATATTTTTATCTAGGAGGTATGTGAACCAGAAATTCCAACCGACCCTATTGTTGAGAGGTTAAATTTAGTTGAAAGAGAAAATGAGTATTTAAAAAACTGAAAAGAATTGAGGGGGAGAAGATGGAATTAGAGTTGCACGTTGTCGATGTCGTCGATGATCACAAGATCAAGATGGAGAAAATGCGCTTGAAGATTAGAAATATTAGAAAATATGTCATTGATAGTGAGGCTTGGTATCATTATGCTGTTGGATCAATTGTTACCTTAGTTGCGATCTTGATCGCATTTGTTGTTGCGTTTAAATGCTTTAGCTAGAGAGTTATTTATATGTTTGCTTTATGAGAATAAGTGTTGTATGAACTTTATGTATGAACTTGTATTAATTTAGTCTATTCGGTGTTGTGTAATGAAGATGAGCCGGCAATGGATGTACGATGACCGATGCTCTCCCAGTTTCTTGATGGCGTGCATACTTTTCTGATTGCGGCTCAGGCAAACAAGCGGGCGGATGGTTTAATGCCTTGTCCATGTGCTGGCTGTAAGAATGATCACAATTACTCTAACTCAAGAACCATTCACGTCCACCTGTTTGAGTCCGGTTGCATGCCCCACTATAATGTTTGGACCAAGCACGGAGAAAGAGGGGTTATGATGGAAGACAATGAAGAACAAGAGGACGACGATAGCTATCCTGGCCATGGGTTCCCTGAATACGATGGTACAACAATGGGGGAAGAAGCTGAGCCAGCATTGCGGGAAGAAGCCGAGCCGGCAATGCAGGAAGAAGACGAAGAAGAGGCATCAGATGAGCCCGTTGATGATCTAGGTCGGGCCATTGCTGAGGCAAAGAGAAACTTCGCAAGTGAAAAGTAGAAGAAGAAGTTGCAGCGCATGTTAGAGGATCGCAAGAAATTGTTGTACCCGAATTGCGAAGATGACAAGAAAAAGCTAGGCACCACACTGGAATTGCTGCAATGGAAGCCAGAGAATGGTGTATCTGAGAAGGGATTTGGAAAATTGCTGGTAATGATAAAGAGTATGCTTCCAAAGGACAACGAATTGCCCGAGAGTACGACGAAGCAAAGAAGACTATCTTCCCTCTAGGGTTAGAGGTGCATAAGATATATGCATCCCTAATGACTTCATCCTCTACCGCGGTGAGTACGGGGATTTGAATGCTTGCCTGGTATGTGGTGCATTGCGCTATAAAATCAGCCGCGATGACCCTGGTGATGTCGAGGGCGAGCGTGCCATGAAGAAGATTCCTGCCAAGGTGATGTGGTATGCTCCTATAATACCACGGTTGAAACGTTTGTTCCCAAACAAAGAGCATGCCAAGGCGATGCGATGGAACAGAGAAGACCGTAAGAAAGACGGAAAGTTGAGAGTACCCGGTGACGGGTCGCAGTGGAGAAAAATCGAGAGAAAGTATAGGGATGAGTTTGCAGGTGACGCAAGGAACGTATGGTTTGGTCTAAGCGCAGATGGCATTAATCCTTTTGGGGAGCAGAGCAGAAACCATAGCACCTGGCCTGTGACTCTATGTTTGTATAACCTTCCTCCTTGGTTGTGCATGAAGCGGAAGTTCATTATGATGCCAGTGCTCATCCAAGGCCCTAAGCAACCCGGCAATGACATTGATGTGTACCTAAGGCCATTAGTTGAAGAACTCTTACAGCTGTGGAATGGAACAGGTGTACGTGTGTGCGATGAGCACAGACATGAAGAATTTGACCTAAAGGTGTTGCTGCTCATGACCATCAATGATTGGTCTGCTCTTAGTAACCTTTCAGGACAGCCAAACAAGTGATATCGCGCATGCACGCACTATTTGGATGATACTGACAATATATATTTGGATAATTGTAGGAAGAATGTGTACCTGGGACATCGTTGATTTCTTCCGAGCAGGCATCCCGTAAGGCATCGTCGAAAACTCATCTGTTACAAAGGCATTTCATTTTTTTTACTTATTACAACTCCAGACATTTTGTCCGTTCAGTATGCACCATTCAAAGCCGCGTCATCAATTTTCAACCCTTTCTGACTTCATTTGCTATTTTTCATGCATTTACGGATTTTTTCAGCTAAATGACCCTAAAATTGAAAAAGACTTCAAATGAACTATGAAAAGGTTGAAAGTTGGCATGGTATCATAATTTCACCCACATAGCCTGTGCAAAAAAAGTAGATAGGGTTATGGCAAAAGCTGGATGCACTTCATGTACAAAATGTACAATCTCTTTCGAAGTATTAGGGTTTCGGACGAAAACTCATCTGTTACAAAGGCATTTCATTTTTAAATAACCTAAGTATTACCAAATTGAATATAATGATAAAACACACTAATATTAAACATGAGAAAAAAGAATCATTGAAAAATCTAATTTTAAAGTTAAGTTATTCACAAACTAGTGATTCACGCAATTTTCAAATAATTCAAATTTAAACTATTCAAATTTTAAAACTACCAGCTCAAACAGAAAGTTCGTAATTTTTTATACCTAAAGCAAAAATATTCACAAAGAAACTCTAAATACAACAAAAAACAACTCAAAAATAAATAAAGCAGAAAAGAAAAAAAGAAGAAAATAATAAATAAATAAAGCCCGCCTACTGGGCCACAGCGGCCTGCTTTAGAGACGAGCTCGAGACAGCTGCTATGACGGGGCTTATAAGCAGGTGCGAGCGCCCCTTGGCTAGCGAGGTGGGACTAAACTTCTGTGCCCCTCGCCTGGCAGCGCACCACCTTTAGTACCGGGTCGTGGCTCCAACCGGTACTAAAGGAGGGTCTTTAGTACCGGTTTTAGCCACGACCAGGTACTAAAGGGGTGCCGTTCCCGCCGCTTGGCCTGGCCAAATTTGACCTTTAGTACCGGTTGGTGGCTCCAACCGGTACTAAAGGTCATCCCTATATATACAACACTTACAAAAAATTTAGTTTCTTCTCCTCTTCTTCTTCAACCCCGTCGACATCGCCGCCCCATCGCGCCTCCCCGTTGACTCAGCGCCACCCCCGTCCCCGTCGCGTCGTCCCCGTCGACTCCGCGCCGCCCCGTCCCCGTCGCTGCTCCCGTCGCCGTCCCCTCGCCTCGCCGTCGCCGCCACCTGGACCTCACCGTCGCCTCGACCTCACCCACGCTATGAGCCCCTCTCCCCCCTCTCCTCCCTCCAACCGAAGCCGCCGCGCCACTGGCGCCATAGGTGCACACACGCACACATACACACACACACAATTTTTCTGTTTTAGCTATAGATGTTTTTCTGTTTTTAGTTTTTCGTTTTTTCTGTTTTTTATACAAAGGTTTTATATGAATTAACTAATTTGATTAGATTAGTGTCAAAGGTTTTATATTAATTAATTAATTAGATACTTTTAGTTCTAGATATATTAATGTTATAGAAATGTTAGTTATATAGAAATGTTTAAAATGTTATAGAAATGTTAGTTATATATATATGTTAGAAATTTTGGAAATGTTAGTTTTAGCTAGATGAATTAGATTAATATCAAATTGTTAGACGATAATCGATGTTTTTTTAGTTTCTTATAATTTTAGTTATAGAAATTTAGAAT
The DNA here is from genome assembly GCA_021605205.1 of Aegilops longissima. NCBI lineage: Eukaryota > Viridiplantae > Streptophyta > Magnoliopsida > Poales > Poaceae > Aegilops > Aegilops longissima. The sequence goes on along the minus strand of CM038682.1, from coordinate 501,613,011 downwards.
TTGCATATACGAAATCACAATCCAATCATTTAAAAAATGTTACTTTTGCGGCATATAGTATTTCTTCTCGATGATGCCCGGCCCCAATCCTCGCCGTCGACCCGTCCACGACGATGTCCTGCTTCATAGGACCCATGTCCAGGACTAGGCTCCGTCGGGCTGGCACTGGGAGGTGCTACCTTCAGGGGCTCGCCGCTTGGTGAGGAACCCGGCCCCGGGTCCCGTCGTCGACCCTGAGCTCCTTTGGTGGCGTTCGCGTGGGCCACTTTCGGTGTGGAGGGAGCCGGCGCCACCGGAGGTGGTGCGTCGCCGTGTCAGGCAGGAGGACGAGCACGTCCGTCGCTACATGGACGTCAGGTTCTCCAATACCTAGCAGGTTCTTTGGGGAGATGACCGGAGCTATGATCCTGTGATGGTTCCTTCTCTTTGGGTGTCCACCGCCCGTGCCTCAGGAACCGCGAGTGGCCTAGATTATTCTATAGTATTTGATCTTCATTAGCTAGCTAGCTAGTGATGTATTCGATATATAATATTCAAGACGATGTATTCGAGATTATATATATTATTCGAGATGATGTATTCGAGATTGTATATATTATTCGAGAGGATGTATTCGAGATTATATATTATTTGAGATGATGTATTCGAGATTATATATTACTCGAGACGATGCATATTATGTACTATGATTCAGTTTTTCCTTATTGATTGCATGCATGCATTGTAATTTGAATACTAAATTGTTTTATATTTCTTCTGGATTAGTTAAATAAAAGCTATGGCGGACAATACCGGCAGAGAGGGAGAAGAGGCCCTATTAGAGATCATACGCTCCCCTCGCGGGCCAGATGACCAGAATGAAGAAGATGACGGCTCCCAATATCTGAACAATACCGGGGAGGGTGATGATATGATATTTGATCACGGCGACCGAATTGATGAAGTCATGAACTATGATTATGATGACGCTAAAAATGTTGATCTTGAAAAAACAGAGACCGGCGAGGTATATTTATATAAGCAGTCATCTGGTGATAATCACATGTTTTTAATGATTTGAAGATATATTAACGAATCAGTCTTTCTTATTTCAGCCCTCCAGATCGAGCAAATCTTCTATAGGCAGCAGGACAGTGCGAGGCCCGGGCAAAAAGTTGAAGGAGGGCGTAAAGTACAACATCGATGCCATCAGAACTGATGGCGAACCACTATCGCCTAAGAACATTGCGAACAAGTTCGTTCGTCAGTGCGGAGTTCTTATGAAGGACCAACTCCCGATCTCCCTTCAAGAATGGAAAGAGCCAGCAAAGAAACGTCCAGATCGTACTTTTGTCGATGACATAGCAAAATCTCTGCTTTGGGAAAAACTGGAACATTTCACCCTACCAGATCATTTCACTGATGCAGATGTGCAGAAAGTCAAGGATGCTGCTCTTAGGAAGATGGTAATTGCATTCAACAACCACAAGAAAACTATTTGGGCCAACTACGTCAAAGGAGGAAAGAAGACTCCAGAATTCAAGGGAACACTGGAGAAGCAAAGACAACACTGGCCCGCTTTTGTGAAATTCAAGGAATCAGATTTATCTAAGGAATGGTCGAGAAAAAACAAGGCCAATACCGCAAAAAAGGAGAAGTTGCATAGGTTGGGGCCAGGTGGCTACGCGGTGGCAATGCCTAAGTGGGATAAGTCTGAGCAAGAGATGCTGGATGCAGAGGTCACTCCAATTACTAAGAGCTGGCCCCCCAGGTGCAGAACTTGGTACTATGCGCATGGGGGGCGTTGGACCCGAAGACAGGCCAGGTTTCGAAGAAGGCATGTCTTAAAGGAGCCGAAGATAAGTTACTTGAAGCAATGGAAGATGCTCGAAAGGTGGTGTTCACACCCAACAGAGAGAACGACGAGCTTACGCGCGCCCTGGGAAATCCTGAACACACAGGAATAACACAAGGCAAGGGCGTTGTTCCATGGTATGAGGGCTTTTCGGACTGGAACACCGACTACAGAAGCCGTGTAGGAAGGAAGATGGAGGAGGAGAAGAAGAGGAAGCTGGAGGAGGAGCAGAGGAAGCAGGAAGCAGAATGCCTTCAAGGCCTAGAATCAGCGCACACGGACTTGGCACTAAAATTCTAGCGGCAGCAGCAGCAGATCAACTCACTTAGCCAGGAAAGGGGGTCTCAGCAGCGGCAGTAGCTAGCAGATGATCCAGCATTGGATAGCACCGTCCCATCCATGCCAAGAAGCAGCGTGGGTTCCGCCCCGGGCGACGCACTGCTGGATAGATACCCTGTGGATGACATCATGGAGAACACTAACTGTGAGCTACACTTCAAAATGAAGAACATATCCATGAAGGTGGCAGACGTCGTTGCTTATACAAATCACCCCGAAGCAACCTTCCATTGCAACCCCGATTCCAGCCGGCTATGCTCGTGTCATGGTTGATGAGGTGGTGGACCGATATTCGGGGCTAGAGCTTGACATTCCTGGAGGTGACGAGGAGCACACACTAGGAGAGGCCATACATCGTATCATCCTATGGAGAAAGGATTGCATCATCTTTCGAAGGCCACCAACACCGCGTCAGCCGACTCCTCCTTGAAGTCCGCCACTGCGTCAGCAGACTCCCGCTCCTCCAAGTCCACCAACGCGCCAGGCCATTCCTCCTCCTCCAAGTCCGGCAGAGCGTCAGGCCACTCCTCTTGCTTCAATTCTGGCACAGTGTCAAGCCACTCCTCCTGCTTCAAGTCCGACACCGCGTCTGGCCACTCCTCCTGCTCCAACTCAACCACGTCAGCCATCTCCGCCGCCTCAGCAATCGCGGATGAGAGCCGCTGCAGCTATGGTGCGTAGCGGTACAAGTCGAGGTAGTACAGGAGGTACAGGCGGAGGCAAGCGATTTCAATATGGTCCAAGCCTCGCTCCTCTTCCTCAGAGGCCTTACAACATGAACGAGGAGCAAAACACGGCCATAGTGAAGGCCCAAGTGGACGCCCATTTTGGACCGAAACCGCCACCGCCGCCAAAGGAGAAAGTGCCTGAGAAAGTCGTTGACCACTTTATTCATATGGCAAGAAAACCAGCTCCCAAGCCTGTTGACTCAGACTATGAGCGCCAAATCAGGAAGGCACATCGAGCAAGACTACAGAAGGAGTCGAGCTCGAGCTCGAGCCAAGCAGCTGGCAAAAAATGCAGGAAAACCGTTCCCCAGCTGGGAGAACAGGCGGCACAATCGATCCCCCCGCTTGTTGTACCAACACATGAGAGTACTGGCGCCGGTCAGCTGGTAACAACCGATGAGCATAGAAGGCAGGCTGAAGAGCTCGATATCACTGTTGGACAACTCCTAGAGATCGAGCCCATGTATCCGCTTAGAGAAGAGGACATAAAATGGAAATATGTCCACGAAGAACCTTTGGTCAAGCCTGAGGAGGTCATGAACCTCCCAACGAGAATGCATGAATTGCATCAATGGTACAGGGAAATTTGCAAGACCCACAATCGTGAGTCCCTCATGGTGAAATTCAAGGAAGAGGATTACTTCCATGAGACAGCTCTGTCTATTGAGTATACAGAACTGTTTTAGTTATTCAATTATGACACACTCGACAAATCTATCGTTAGTTGCTATTGTCTGTAAGTGATTTCTTTCTGTAATTTAAGTCTCAAGCTAGCTGTAGTGCTCTCGTTGATCATTACCTGTAATTACCCTCACTATATTCTTTTCTATGGTATTATGCAGGATGAAGATGTCCGAAATGAGAAAAGTTGGACGCTATGTCATTGGGTTCATTGACCCAAATACCATTAATGAAGAGACATGGTCATATGAATATTATAAACAAGAAGTAGAGAGAAACATGCTAGAGTTCTTGAAGCGCCTCAATACCAATGCAGATATACTACTTCCTTAGAACTTCTAGTGAGTTACACTGTCATGTACTACAAATTCTGTTTTTTCTTACTAGCTAGATGTTAATAAGTGTATAGGGTTTAGGGTTAGTTGATGAGTGTTATGCACATGCCCTCTTAATTTATACATGCAAACTATGCGCATGCAGGTACCACTGGATCTTGTTAGACATTCAAGTTGAAGAAGGAAAAGTTGAAGTACTGGACTCACTACTTAAAAAAACTAAAGAGTACTCAATCGTGAAGGGGATAGTTAACAGGTAATTTCAATCATTATTGAACTATATGTCCTGATATCAACTAATTAATAACTCCTTTATTCATTTTCTTTGCCAGCGGGCCGACAGGGCTTGGCAAAAGTTCATCAAAGACGTTCCAGGCCCGTTCAGAGAAAATCTATATTGGTATCGACCCACGGTAATTAATTAAGTAGTACTAGCTAGCTACCAATCTCTTTAATTCTAGTTTGAATACCATTAATTATCATGCTTGATTAATTATTATCTAATTGAACTCTATTTTCGTACATGCCATGAAGCAGGAGTCGGGGAATGATTTATATGCATACTATGTTTGCGAGGACATTCCCATGATGACGTCCGAAAGGAGCACATCTGCTAGACAGCTATGGGTACGTTTGCCAGAACACTATACACAATTTTTACATCATTATTGATATCTAGTCAGACAACTAATACATGCATATTGATCTCTTTCTTAACAGTTCAATGAGGTGCGGGAGAAGCTCCTATGGATCGCATACGAGCAATTGCAGAGGAAATAACAGGATTTTTGCTTGACCAGGTCATAGATCCCACAGGAGAATTCCATTACCCGCTAGCGCAGTAATGCCTCCATGTAGGAGAAATTGTATATACCAAATTGTGTGTGTATATATATATGCCATCATGTAGAACCGATCATATATATATATATCATCGAATGTCTCGCACCACCATTCACACATACACATGTACGTATATATATATATATATATATATATAGGGAAAATGCATCCTACGACCGGGTGTAGCTACACCCGTTTCTCATATACTATCATGTGGTAGTATATACTCTACTTTATTATTTTTAGTATGTTCATATACTATATCTAAGATACTCCCAAGTGATTTGTATGAAAAAATTGCAAGTGAGCTCATAATTTTATTGTATTTATGAAATAGATACATATTTATACGTGAAATAGAGTATGCATAAAATATGATACATACTACCAAAAAAGTAGTATATATACCACCTAAACATTCTTATATACTACATACTACGTGTACATACTCTCCGATATGATAGATACAAATATGCATAACGTGTACAATATGTAGTATCGTAAAATACCAGCAAACAAAAAAGAATGAAATGGAAAACACAAAATTTAAGGAAAAAATAAATCCTGAACCCCAAACCCCCCAAACCTTTTAGTACCGGTTGGTGTTAGCAACCGGTACTAAAGGGCTCCCCGCCCCCGGCGCAGGCTCGTGCCACGTGGTGGCCCTTTAGCGGCGGTTCATGCAGAACCGGTACTAAAGGAGGGGGGACCTTTAGTCCCCATCCTTTAGTATCGGTTACAGAACCGGCAATAAAGGGCATTACAAACCGGTGCTATAGCCTGGTTCTGCACTAGTGAAGAAAGTCTCTAGCGACCTCTCCATCCATAACATAACCCTCGGGTATATCAGGCAATTCATATCTAAGAGAGCTAGTTCTAATAGGTGTTTCATAATTCTCAGTTTCAAGGACTTCATCGGTTGCAATAATTTCATCAGTTTTTTCATTCTCAATATCTTTAGCTTTAGCAATTTGTTCATTAAGAAATTCCCCTAGTGGTACATTCTTATCAAGCAAGGTACTAGCATCATCATAAGCATCATTCATAGCAGAAGTAGCATCATCAATAACTTGCGACATATCATGATTAATAGCATGTGGTGGTGTTTCAAGTTTACTCGAAATAGAAGGTGAATCAAGTGCAGAGCTAGATAACAGTTCCTTACCTCCCCTCGTCTTAGAGGGAAGGATATTGGTTCTATCATCCTTAAGATTCTTCATAGTGATAAATAGATATAAATCCCAAGTGACTAAACAAATATAGCTATGCTCCCTGGCAACGGTGCCAGAAAAAGGTCTTGAGAACCCACAAGTATAGGGGATCGCAACAGTTTTCGAGGGTAGAGTATTCAACCCAAATTTATGGATTCAACACAAGGGGAGCCAAAGAATATTTGTAAGTATTAGCAGTTGAGTTGTCAATTCAACCACACCTAGAGATTAAATATCTGCAGCAAAGTAATCAGTAACACAGTAATATGGTAGTTTTGATAGCAGTGGTAAGAGTAGCAGTGATAGCAATAATTTTGTAGCAGTTGTGATAGTAACAATAGCAATAGTAACTTATTAGTAAGAACAATATGTGAAAATCTCGTAGGCATTGGATCGGTGGTAACGTTGGATAATATTCATCATATAACGATCATAACCTAGGGCGACACAGAACTAGCTCCAGTTCATAAATATAATGTAGGCATGTATTCCGTAAATAGTCATACGTGCTTATGGAAAAGAATTTGCAGCACATCATTTGTCCTACCCTCCCATGGCAGCGGGGTCCATAAGGAAACTAAGGGATATTAAGGCCTCCTTTTAATAGAAAGCCAGAACAAAGCATTAACACATAGTGAATACATGAACTCCTCAAACTACGGTAATCACCGGAAAGAATCCCAATTATTGTCACCTTGGGGTATGCGGATCATAACACGTAGCAGGTGCATATAACTTGCAAGATCGGACTAAGAACATAGATATAATGGTGAAAAAATGAATGGTTCAGATATGAAAATCATGGCACTCGGGCCCTAGTGACAAGTATTAAGCATAGCAAAGTCATAGCGACATCAATTTCAGAACATAGTGGATACTAGGGATCAAGCCCGAACAAAACTAACTCGATTACATGATGAATCTCATCCAACCCACCACCGTCTAGCAAGCCTATGAAGGAATAACTCACTCCTGGTGGTGAGCATCATGAAATTGGTGATGGAGGATGGTTGGTGATGACGAAGACTGAAGATCCCCCTCTCGGGAGCCCCGAACAGGCTCCAGATCTTGTCTCTCGGTGAAGAACAGGAGGTGGCGGTGGCCCTGTATCGTAAAACACGATGAAACTTCCTCTCCTATTTTTTCTAGAAAAATAGGATTTTATTTCATAGGAATTAGGGTCAGCGGAACCTCGTGGGCCCCACTACCAACCAGGGCGCACTAGAGGGGGGTGGTGCGCCCTAGTGCCTAGTGGGCAACTGGGCCCCCCTCCAGTGGGTCTTGGTTCCAGAAATTATTATATATTCCAAAATAATTCTCCAAAAAGCTTCGTCCAATTCTGAGAACTTTTATTTCTGCACAAAAACAACATCATGGCAACTCTGCTGAATACAGCGCCAGTCTAGGTTAGTTTCATTCAAATCATGCAAATTAGAGTCCAAAACAAGAGCAAAAGTGTTAGGAAAAGTAGATACGATGGAGAGGTATCAGAGGGTGCGGATGCAAAGCAAGGGGGAGAAGGGGTGAAGTGGAAGGAAGAGGGACCGAGGGGGATTGGGTGGGCCGGGGGTGTCGGAGTCATACGTTCCGGGTGTCCGAACTCCCGCAATGCTCCCACACTTTTGTCTCCAATTTACGAAACAAATCACGTTTGGACTGCCCCGCGGACCGTTACATGCCAATGTTGGATGGCTTCCACGGTTCGACAGTTACGAGAGGTTTACGGGTTCACCTTCGAGATGCCCTTATAACATGGATTCATTCAAAATAGTACCTGAGCGAATAGAGAGATCAATTGGACAGTGTTCACGAGCAGTAGCAAGAGGTGTGAGGTTTGATACACCATTGGCTAGTAATTTGTTCTACGTGGAGTGAGGTAAGGTGACTAAGAGCAACTCCAAGTCTCCAACGTGCCGAGCCAAACAGATTCGTCGTATGTCCTTTTTTTCATTTGGGTCGGCAGTGCGCCCAATGTGCATACTCATTTTCACCCTTGTGGCCGGCTTGCCGTGGTTTTTCAAACATAATTCAAACAAAATACAAACATTTTACATAGTTTCACAAGAAAACTAACATAGCATAGTTCACAACCCAAATAAATATATCAAAATTTACAAGCCAAATAAAAATTAAATTGTCTCAAATACATTAAAAATATACATATATTGTTGCCAACATGAACCCACATATGCTCAACCAAATCATTTTGCAGCTGAACATGAGTTTTCCAATCATACATTTGATGATGAAATTGGATGAACTGAGCAAATGTTGCCGCTTCTCCATGCTCAGGCACAACATTATCACCATGAAACTAAAATCCTTGGTCGTAGATACGTTCCGGGCGCTCATCCTTTATGATCATATTGTGCATGAACGCACAAGCAGTCATGACCTCCCACAACTTCTTAGTGCTCCAAGTTCTAGCAGGATATCAAATGATACTGATCGAGATTGCAGAACATCAAAGGCACACTCCACATCCTTCCTAGCACTTTCTTGCTCTTGTGCAAATCTCTTCCTCTTCTCTCCTACGGGGTTGGAGATTGTCCCCACGATAGTAGTCCACTGAGAATAGATACCGTTAGCTAGGTAGTATCCTATGTTGTAGTTGTGGCCGTTGATGCTAACATTCACTAGTGGGCAGTTGTGTTCTGCAAGCCTTGCAAACACCAGAGAGCATTGAAGCACCTTGATATCATTGTGAGATCCGACTATGCCAAAGAAAGAGTGCCAAATCCAGAGATCTTGTGAAGCCACGGCTGTCGGTGTCAAAACCGGCGGATCTCGGGTAGGGGGTCCCGAACTATGCGTCTAAGATCGATGGTAACAGGAGACAGGGGACACAATGTTTACCCAGGTTCGGGCCCTCTCTATGGAGGTAATACCCTACTTCCTGCTTGATTGATCTTGATGAATATGAGTATTACAAGATTTGATCTACCACGAGATCATAATGTCTAAAACCCTAGAAGTCGAGCCTGTATGACTATGGCTATGAGTATTAGCCTCTACAGACCTGGCCCTCCGGTTTATATAGACACTGGAGGAATCTAGGGTTACATAAGGTCGATTACAGAGATAGGAATCTTCATATTCGATCGCCAAGCTTGCCTTCCACGCCATGGAGAGTCCCTTCCGGACACGGGTAGAATCTTCGGTCTTTGTATATTCACAGCCCATCAGTCCGGCCCATGGCTAATAGGTCGGACGCCCGACGACCCCTTAGTCTAGGACTCCCTCAACGGCCTCGAGTATGACAGTGCAAGCTTTGACATGGACCCTATACTGCCCCTGCCAAGCAGAAGGGCAGTTCTTTCACTCCCGGTACATATAGTCTATACTACCAAGCATCCCGCGGAAGCCCCTTCTTGCATTCATCACCAACAAGTGGGTTGTATCTTCAGCATTTGGCTGTATCAAATACTCAGGGCCAAACACTGCAATCACAGCCTTGCAAAACTTGTACATGGAGTCTAGGCACTGATACGTCTCCAACGTATCCATAATTTTTGATTGCTCCATGCTACTTTATCTACTGTTTTGGACTAAATTGGGCTTTATTTTACACTTTTATATTATTATTGGGACTAACCTATTAACCGGAGGCCCAGCCCAGAATTGTTGTTTTTTTGCCTATTTCAGTGTTTCGAAGAAACGGAATATCAAACGGAGTCCAAACGGAATGAAACCTTCGGGAACGTGATCTTCTCACCGAACATGATCCAGGGGACTTGGACCCTACTCCAAGAAGCGCCAGAGGCAGTCAAGAGGGTGGAGGGCGCCCCCTGGGCGCGCCCCCTACCTCGTGGGCCCCCTGACGCTCCACCGACGTACTCCTTCCTCCTATATATACCTACGTACCCCCAAACGATCAGAAGAGGAGCCAAAAACCTAATTCCACCGCCGTACCTTCCTGTATCCACGAGATCCCATCTTGGGGCCTGTTCCGGAGATCCGCCGGAGGGGGCATCCACCATGGAGGGCTTCTACATCAACACCATAGCCCCTCCGATGAAGTGTGAGTAGTTTACTTCAAACCTTCGGGTCCATAGCTAGTAGCTAGATGGCTTCTTCTCTCTTTTTGGATCTCAATACAATGTTCTCCCCCTCTCTCGTGGAGATCTATTCGATGTAATCTTCTTTTTTGCGGTGTGTTTGTTGAGACCGATGAATTGTGGGTTTATGATCCAGCTTATCTATGAATAATATTTGAATCTTCTCTGAATTCTTTTATGTATGATTGAGTTATCTTTGCAAGTCTCTTCGAATTATTGGTTTGGTTTGGCCAACTAGATTGGTAGTTCTTGCAATGGGAGAAGTGCTTAGCTTTGGGTTCAATCTTGCGGTGTCCTTACCTAGTGACAGAAAGGGTTGCAAGGCACGTATTGTATTGTTGCCATCGAGGATAACAAGATGGGGTATTTATCATATTGCATGAATTTATTCCTCTACATCATGTCATCTTGCTTAGGCGTTACTCTTTTTAACTTAATACTCTATATGCATCTTTGGATAGCGGTCGATGAGTGGAGTAATAGTAGTAGATGCAGAATCGTTTCGATCTACTTGTCTCGGACGTGATGCCTATATACATGATCATACCTAGATAACCTCATAACTATGCTCAATTCTATCAATTGCTCAACAGTAATTTGTTCACCCAACGTAGAATATCTATGCTCTTGAGAGAAGCCACTAGTGAAACCTATGGCCCCCAGGTCTATTCTCATCATATCAATCTCCATCACTTTATTTACATGCTTTGCTTTTACTTTTCACTTTGCATCTTTATACCAAAAATACCAAAAATATTATCTCTATCAGATCTCACTCGTAAGTGACCGTGAAGGGATTGACAAGCCCTAATCGCGTTGGTTGCAGTAGCTATCATTTTGTGCAGGTACGAGTGACTTGCGTGGCCTCCTCTTGGATTGATACCTTGGTTCTCAAAACTGAGGGAAATACTTACGCTCTCTGTGCTGCATCATCCTCTCCTCTTCGGGAAAACCAGCGCAAGCTCGAGGCGTAGCAAGAAGGATTTCGGCGTTGTTCGGGAGGTCTACTCAAAAGTCAACATACCAAGTTCCCATCACAATCCCTATCTCTCGCATTACATTATTTGCCATTTGCCTCTCGTTTTCCTCTCCCCCACTTCACCCTTGCCGTTTTATTTGCCCTCTCTTTCCCAATCTCCTCCTCCTTTTTCCTTTGCCTTTTCCCTCGTCCGCTTGTTTGCTCATGTGTTAGTTTGCTTGCTTGTTATCATGACTAGTCCCTTATCTTCTCCGTTATCTCCTGAGAATGAAGTTCTAAATTTTAAGCAAAGGGAAGGAGAAAATTTAAAATATGCTTGGTATAGAATTTGCAATGCTCAAAATAGATCTACCAGGAAGCAATCTACTTCCGTTCTTCTTCGTAATTTTTACGTAGGTGCTAATCCTTGGTATAGATATATCCTTGATACCATTACCGGAGGGAATTTCTTGGGTAGCCATACTTTTGATTCTTATAATGCTCTAATAGATTTATTTGGCTCGCCTCCTCTTTTGGTTAATGGAACTATGTTAATTTTGGAGCATGTTATGCAAAGGCTTGAAATTATTGAAAACAAAGTTGCTACCATTGAATCCATTGAAAATCTATATAAAAAGATCCATAATCAAATTACCCAATATGGATCTAAGGTGGGAATGACTTTGAAAAATATTAAGGAGAAGGAACCTATGGTTAATGAGAAAATAAATCTAGATTCTACTCGAATCGATAAACTTGAGGGTATCATTACTAACTTGGGAACCGTTTTTTCTTCCGTAAAGAATACTCCTAGTCCTCCCACTAAAATTGCCAAGCTTATGTATGTTCCTAAAAATAAGGGTGAATCATCTAGTAAGGAAAATGCGGATCTTAAATCTATAAGTATTCATCCCGATCTTTTTACTATCATTAAGGAAGAATTTGCTACGAATGAATTTTTCGATCTTGTGCCTAAAAATTTGATAATTACTAGAAAGAAAGAAAATTCTAAAGGAGGTAGATGCCTCATTGAAGAATTGCCTACCAAAGATGGCAATACCTAGATCTATCCTTGCTTTTATGCCTAGCTAGGGGCGTTAAACGATAGCGCTAGTTGGGAGGCAACCCAATTTTATTTTGTGTTTTTTGTTTTTGCTTCTGTTTAGGAATAAATAATCCATCTAGATGTGGTTTTATCTTTTAATTAGTGTTTGTGTCAAGTTAAACCTATTAGATCTTCTAGGGAGATAGTTATTTGATCTTGCTGTAATTTCCAGAATCTTTGCGCTCAGTGCCCGAATTGTTAAAAATCACCAGAACGTGATAAAATAGTGATTCAAATTGATGCTGATAAATAAACAAATTTTACAGGTCTTCTAATTTTGGTAGAATTTTTTGAGTTCCATAAGTTTGCGTTAGTTACAGATTACTACAGACTGTTCTGTTTTTGACAGATTCTGTTTTACGTGTGTTGTTTGCTTATTTTGATGAATCTATGGCTAGTAAAATAGTTTATAATCCATAGAGAAGTTGGAATACAGTAGGTTTAAAACCAATATAAATAAAGAATGAGTTAATTACAGTACCTTAAACTAGTCTTTTGTTTTCTTTCTCTAACGGAGCTCATGAGATTTCTATTGAGTTTTGTGTTGTGAAGTTTTCAAGTTTTGGGTGAATTCTTTTGATGGATTATGGAACAAGGAGTGGCAAGAGCCTAAGCTTGGGGATGCCCATGGCACCCCCAAGATAATCAAGGACACCAAAAGTCAAAGCTTGGGGATGCCGGAAGGCATCCCTCTTTAAATCCACTTCCATCGGTAATTTACTTGGAGCTATATTTTTATTCACCAACATGGTATGTGTTTTGCTTGGAGCGTCTTGTATTATTTGCATCTTTGATTGTTAGTTTACCACAATCATCCTTGTTGTACACACCTTTTGAGAGAGCCATACATGATTTGGAATTTGTTAGAATACTCTATGTGCTTCACTTATATCTTTTGAGCTTGATAATTTTTGCTCTAGTGCTTCACTTAGATCTTTTAGAGCACGATGGTGGATTTGTTTTAAAGAAACTTGATCTCTCATGCTTCACTTAGATTATTTTGAGAGTCATTAATAGCATGGTAATTTGCTTAATGTTAATATACTTGGGTGTTCAAGATATGTGAAACTTTCTTTTGAGTGAATTGAATACTAAGATAAATTTAATGCTTAATAATTGCTTTGAGATATGGAGGTAATAATATCAAAGTCGTGCTAGTTGACAATTGTGAATTTGAAAAATACTTGTGTTGAAGTTTGTAAGTCCCGTAGCATGCACGTATGGGTAAAGTTGTGTAACAAATTTGAAACATGAAGTGTACCTGGCTTGTGCATCCTTATGAGTGGCGGTCGTGGACGAGCGATGGTCTTTTCCTACCAATCTATCCCCCTAGGAGCATTGTGCGTAGTACTTGATTTTTGATGGCTTCTAAATTTTTGCAATAAGTATATGAGTTCTTTTGACTAATGTTGAGTCCATGGATTATATGCACTTTTACCTTTCCGCATTTGCTAGCCTCTTCGGTACCGTGCATTGCCCTTTCTCACCATGAGAGTTGGTGCAAACTTCGTCGGTGCATCCAAACCCCATGATATGATACGCTCTTTCACACATAAACCTCCTTATATCTTCCTCAAAACAGCCACCATACCTACCTATCATGGCATTTCCATAGCCATTCCGAGATATATTGCCATGCAACTTTCCACCATTCCGTTCATCATCATCATGACATACTTTAATTTTGTCATATTGCCATTACATGATCATGTAGTTGACATCGTATTTGTGGCAAAGCCACCATGCATTATTTTCCATACATGTCACTCTTGATTCATTGCACCATCCCGGTACACCGCCGGAGGCACTCATATAGAGTCATATTTTGTTCTAAGTTTCGATTTGTAATTGTTGAGTTGTAAGAGAAATAAAAGTGTGATGATCATCATTATTAGAGCATTGTCCCAAGTGAGGAAAGGATGATGGAGACTATGATTCCCCCATAAGTCGGGATGAGACTCCGGACGAAATAAAAAAAAGAGGCCATAAAAAAGGCCCAAATAAAAAAAATGAGAGAAAAAGAGAGAAGGGACAATGCTACTATCCTTTTACCACACTTGTGCTTCAAAGTAGCACCTTGTTCTTCATGTAGTGAGTCTTATATATTGTGCTTCAAAGTAGCACCTTGTTCTTCATGTAGTGAGTCTCATATATTGTGCTTCAAAGTAGCACTAAGATCTTCATAATAGAGAGTCTCTCATTTTGTCACTTTCATATACTAGTGGGAATTTTTCATTATAGAACTTGGCTTGTATATTCCAATGATGGGCTTCCTCAAAGTGCCCTAGGTCTTCGTGAGTAAGCAAGTTGGATGCACACCCACTTAGTTTATTTTGTAGAGCTTTCATATACTTTTAGCTCTAGTGCATCCGTTGCATGGCAATCCCTACTCCTCATGTTGACATCAATTGATGGGCATCTCCATAGCCCATTGATTATCCTCGTCGATATGAGACTTTCTCCCTTTTTGTCTTCTCCACACAATCCCATCATCATATTTCTATTCCACCCATAGTGCTATATCCATGGCTCGCGCTCATGTATTGCATGAAGGTTGAAAGAGTTTGAGATTATTTGAGTATGAACAATTGCTTGGCTTGTCATCGGGGGTATAGAAGTTGGGAACATCTTTGTGTGACAAAAATGAAGCATAGCCTAACCATATGATTTTGTAGGGATGAACTTTCTTTGGCCATGTTATTTTGAGAGGACATAATTGCTTTGATTAGTATGCTTGAAGTATTATTATTTTTATGTCAATATGAACTTTTGTCTTAAATCTTTCGGATCTGAATATTCATATCACAAGTAAGAAGATTTATATTGAAATTATTGCAAAGTATCACTCCGCATCAAAAATTCTCTTTTTATCATTTACCTACTCAAGGACGAGCAGGAATTAAGCTTGGGGATGCCTGATACGTCTCCAACGTATCTATAATTTTTTATTGCTCCATGCTACTTTATCTACTGTTTTGGACTAAATTGGGCTTTATTTTCCACTTTTATATTATTTTTGGGACTAACCTATTAACCGGAGGCCCAACCTGAATTGCTGTTTTTGCCTATTTCAGTGTTTGAAGAAACGGAATATCAAACGGAGTCCAAACGGAATGAAACCTTCAAGAACGTGATCTTCTCACGAACGTGATCCGGAGACTTGGACCCTACTCCAAGAAGCGCCAGAGGCGGTCACGATGGTGGAGGGCGCGCCTTCTACCTCGTGGGCCCCCTGACGCTCCACCGACGCACTCCTTCCTCATATATATACCTCGTACCCCAAACAATCGGAAGAGGAGCCAAAACCTAATTCCACCGCCGCACCTTCCTGATCCACGAGATCCCATCTTGGGGCATGTTCCGAGCTCACGGAGGGGCATCCACCACGGAGGGCTTCTACATCAACACCATAGCCCTCCGATGAAGTGTGAGTAGTTTACTTCAGACCTTCGGGTCCATAGCTAGTAGCTAGATGGATTCTTCTCTCTTTTTGGATCTCAATACAATGTTCTCCCCCTCTCTCGTGGAGATCTATTCGATGTAATCTTCTTTTTTGCGGTGTGTTTGTTGAGATCGATGAATTGTGGGTTTATGATCCAGCTTATCTATGAATACTATTTGAATCTTCTCTGAATTCTTTTATGTATGATTGAGTTATCTTTGCAAGTCTCTTCGAATTATCGGTTTGGTTTGGCCAACTAGATTGGTAGTTCTTGCAATGGGAGAAGTGCTTAGCTTTGGGTTCAATCTTGCAGTGTCCTTACCTAGTGACAGAAAGGGTTGCAAGGCACGTATTGTATTGTTGCCATCGAGGATAACAAGATAGGGTATTTATCATATTGCATGAATTTATTCCTATACATCATGTCATCTTGCTTAAGGCATTACTCTGTTTTTAACTTAATACTCTAGATGCATGCTGGATAGCGGTCGATGAGTGGAGTAATAGTAGTAGATGCATAATCGTTTCGATCTACTTGTCTCGGACGTGATGCCTATATACATGATCATACCTAGATAACCTCATAACTATGCTCAATTCTATCAATTGCTCAATAGTAATTTGTTCACCCACCGTAGAATATCTATGCTCTTGAGAGAAGCCACTAGTGAAACCTATGGCCCCCGGGTCTATTCTCATCATATCAATCTCCATCACTTTATTTAATTGCTTTGCTTTTACTTTTCACTTTGCATCTTTATACCAAAAATACCAAAAATATTATATCTATCAGATCTCACTCTCATAAGTGACCGTGAAGGGATTGACAACCCCTAATCGCGTTGGTTGCCAGTAGCTATCATTTTGTGCAGGTACGAGGGACTTGTGCGTGGCCTCCTACTGGATTGATACCTTGGTTCTCAAAAACTGAGGGAAATACTTACGCTACTGTGCTGCATCATCCTCTCCTCTTCGGGGAAAACCAACGCAAGCTCGAGATGTAGCAGGCACGTAGACTCGCTCATATGGATGTACGCATCAATGAGATCATCGGGAACTCTGTATACAAGCATTCGGATAGCTGTAGTGCATTTCTGATAAGAGGAGAAGCCAATCTTTCTAAGGGCATCCTCCTTGCACTCGAAATACTTATTGTATCCGACCACCCCCTCCCGAATACGGCTAAAAACATGACTAGCCATACGAAAACAGTGACGGAATTGGTAATGTTTGAAGAGCGGGTTGGGTGTCTCAAAGTAGTCCTTCCAAAGAAGGAAATGGCCGCTCTCTTGGTTGCGATTCAACATCGGAGTGTGCCCCGGGATCGAGCCCCGGAACTACAGCCGCTGCCTACTAAGGCGGTCATGGACAACCAACACAGCGGTCACCATCTCCTCATCGTCCAATGAAGAATCATTCGAGTCGCAAATGAAATTGTTCAAAAATAACTCATTGGCAGAGTCCATTTATACCTTGCGGGCAAAACCGTCGAACAACTTGCGGGCAAAACCGTTGAACAACTTGCGGGCATCGTCGAAGAAGCTGGCTAGTAAACAGACGTGTGCCTCCCCTGGACCAGGCAGTAGCCTGGCGGCGTCGGAAGAGCGTGGCGACGTTAACGAAGGAGCTGGCTAGGGGCGCGAGGGGGCGAGGTGGTACTCGCGGCAACCTCGGGGGGGGGGGGGGCTGCGGTGGCCCAGCGGCGAAGCGGTGGTGGCAGTGACGTGGGAAGGTGGCGTGGTGCAGGAGAGGTATGTGGGTGCATACTGTTGGTGAGAGCACCAGAATTGTGCGGCGGCAATGGGGTGGGGCGTTCGGGGCTTGCTATCGATGGGAGGAAGAGAATGGCTTATGTGCCACCGACTGACAAGCCAGGGGGAGGAGTAGGCGGGCGTCATGCGGGTCCAGCTCATGTCCGCGTCGACGCAAATGAGACCCAAATTTTGGCCAAGAATGGGTCCCTCAGTGGACAAAAAGCAGACGCACGTCCATTTTGGTCGGCGCATTGGGCCAACTTTTGTGTCTATTTTGACCCGAATGGACACGCGCAGATGAAACGGGTTGGCACGTTGGAGTTTCTCTATGGCTGCATTATTTTTGTAGTGCAAACACTACTTTATTTACCTAATAACGACTATTGCTTCTGTCCGCTCACCATTGTGGCGTTTTCAAGCAAAATTCCATGTGCTTTGGCTAATTTAACCCATAGTCCTCGATAAGTGAATAAAAACGGTTTGATATTTTTTTCATGAAACCATCTATGCATGTTTGGCTTCAGATTGAGCGGCGGCGCTCCCGATCCGATCGGGATGCAGGATGACGTCGGTAGGGCTCCGGGAGGCGGGGAACTGCCGGACGTCGGGGCGAGGTGGATCAGGTCGGGATCCGGTGCAGCGGCATGGAGGCCGGCAGCGGCGACGCTCCCTGGCCATGGCGGCTCGATCTCGTGGGAAGAAGAGATGAGGGAGAGAGGAGGTGATATGGAGAGAAGAGAAGGCAGAGTAGGGACAGTGCGGTTTCGAGAGACAGAGCTTTGCTTCTTTTTGCCTCCTTTGCTATTTGTTTGATACTTATTTGTGTGCTTGCTTGATACTCTATGCTTATGTGTGTGAGATACTTGTATGATCATGTGTTTGATCATATCCTACATTAATGCTTGTGCTTGGATGACGTTATCTCTTATTCCTTATATATGATCATTCACTTTGCCTTGGTGATGAGTGCATATTTTACTTTCTATCATTTTGAGCGCTCCACCAAGATGTATATGACATGGAAGGGTAACCCATAATCCTAATCTATTGTGCATTTGCATTAAAAAGCAAATTTTAAATAATGCGCAAATTTAGGGGGAGCTCTTGCTTATCACATACTTCTCAAAGTGACGATGTATTTCAATCTTATTATCAGTCGTCGAAGCTTTGATCTATATGTTGTCATCTATTACCAAAAAGGGGGAGATTGAAACTGCAACTATCCCTGGGTGGTTTTGGTAATTCCTAACAACATATAGCTCATTGAACTAATGCTCCTTCAAGATGATCATTTCAGAAAGTTCAATGATTGGCATGGCATGGCCTAGGAATGTGGACCCCTCAAAATGCTAAGGACACATATTGGCTCAAGCTCAAGACTCTACATTTTCATTTTAGTGATCCAAGACCATATTGAGTCCATAGGAAAATCCAATACTATTAAAACGGGATGAGGTGTTGCTTAATGGCTTGCTTGCTCAAAATGCTTAGTGATATGATCCAAAAGCCCTCAACCACTTTCTCATATCCACATATGTCCCAAACCAAAATTCAAACTCGGCCCCACCGATTTGATCTATCTGGCACCACCGAGTTCATTTGACATAGCCATAGCCAGAAACCCTAATCAGTTTGGTCTCACCGACAGGGATCTTGGTCTCACTAAGATGGGATTGCAAACTCGGTTTCCCTTCGTAACGTTTTTTCTAACCGAGATGAACAATCGGTCCCACCGAGTTCGCAATGCAAACTCTCCGTTTCCCTTTCGTAACGAAATGAGCGAATTGGTCCCACCGAGTTTGCGTGACCAACTCTCCGTTTGCCTATTACAGAAATCGGTCCTACTGAGTTTATGTGATCGGTCTCACCAAGATTACGTTATGCCCTAACCCTAATGGAATCGGTCCCACCGAGTTGACATGTCGATCCCATCGAAAAGCCTAACATTCACATTTTGAACTCAATCGGTCTGACCGAGCTTCATGATTCGGTCCCATTGAGTTTGGTGAATTGTGTGTAACTGTTAGATTTTGTGTGGAGGCTATATATACCCCTCCACCCACTCTTCATTCGTGGAGAGAGCCATCAGAATGTGCCTACACTTCTTCCATTCATTTTCTGAGAGAGACCACCTATTCATGTGTTGAGACCAAGATGTTCTAATCCAACCACAAGAATCTTGATCTCTAGCCTTCCCCAAGTTGCTTTCCACTCAAATCATCTTTCCACCAAATCAAAATCTGTGAGAGATGAGTGTTGGGGATACTATCATTTGAAGCACAAGAGCAAGGAGTTCATCATCAACACACCATCTATTACCTTTTGGAGAGTGGTGTCTCCTAGATTGGTTAGGTGTCACTTGGGAGCCTCTGTCAAGATTGTGGAGTTGAACCAAGGAGTTTGTACGAGCAAGGAGATCGCCTACTTCGTCAAGATCTACCCTCGTGAGGCAAGTCCTTCATGGGCGATGGCCATAGTGGGATAGACAAGGTTGCTTCTTCATGGACCCTTTGTGGGTGGAGCCCTCCGTGGACTCGTGGAACCATTACCCTTCGTGGGTTGAAGTCTCCATCAACGTGGATGTACGATAGCACCACCTATCAGAACCACGGGAAAAATCTCCGTGTCTACATTGCGTTTGCTCCCTCCAAACTCCTCTCCTTTACCTTCATATGCAATGATTTACATTCCGCTGTTATAATCTTAGATTTTCATGTGTAGGTTGATTGCTTGATTTGTGCTAAGTTGCTAAAATCTGCCAAAACTTAAAATTGGGAAAAGGCTAATTTTTTATTTGGTCAAGTAGTCTAATCACCCCCCTCTAGACATACTTTCGATCCTACAAGTGGTATCAGAGCTTTGGTCTCCATTTTCCTTGATTCCCATAGCTTTGGTGATCATAGCCTTGGTTTCACAACCTAGAGAGTATGGCGTCTAGTGAGGGAAATTACCACCGTAGAGGTCCTTACTTTGATGGTACTAATTTTGCTAGTTGGAAGCCTAAGATGAAAATGCATATTCTTGGACATAACCACACCGTTTGGGCTATTGTGTGTATTGGCTTGCAAGGTGAATTCTTTGATGGGAGAGAACCGAACCATGAAGCTACCGCGTGAGAGTTGAAGATGGTGCAATACAGTGCTCAATCTTGCGATATCCTCTTCAACGGATTGTGCCCCGAAGAATTCAACAAAATCAGCCGTCTTGAGAATGCTAAGGAAATTTGGGATACTTTGATTGACATGCATGAAAGGTACCGATCCGTCAAGGAATCCAAATTGGATGTGCTTCAAAGTCAGCTTGACAAGTTCAAAATGAAGGATGGTGAAGGTGTCGCTGAAATGTACTCTAGGCTTGCTCTCATCACATATGAGATTGCCCACTTAGGAAGTGAAGAGATGACCGATAGATTTTCAGAATGTGTTTTGACATTTATTCTTGTGGTTTTAAAATATTTTCAGAAGGAGGATCTTGCCTTGAAGCTAACCAGGAGGAGTGTGACCCTCCTCTGCACTAAGGCAAGCCACAACATCATTTGGATGGTGTTATTTCAATATCTATGATTTTCTACTTGAATATGAGTCTTTATTTGCATTTAAAATTTGATAAATTAATATGGTTAATTGCTAGTGGTTTTATGATGCTTGATATGCTTGTTTTAGCTTCTGGTTGAGTTCATAGAATTGTTTGGCTAAGTAGAGTAAGATTTTGCACTAGATATTTTGTTATGGAAAGTTATGGTAGCTATTTTTGCTAGTAATAGTTTCCAACTAAATGGTGAACTAATAAAAATGTTGTTTGTAGATAAAAATGATTTATAACCAGAGAAGTTTCTGATCTTAGTATTGCAAGATAGTTATGTTGCTTGTTTTGATCCATGCTTAAGAGTTGCTTGCTCTGTGTGATGAGTAGTTGCATGATATTCGACATGATGCCATGAGTAGTAATAAAAAGTTTTTCTGAAAGTTATTACTTGATTAAGTTCAACCTGAATATGATGTTGATCACATCATGGTGCCACTAAATCGGGTTTTTCATTCAATGCGACCACATTTACCTAATGGGAAGGTCTTGATTCGGTCCTTTGTCGTGGCTCTCACCGGTGCCTCCCGCGAGGGAAGGTTACAGGTGTGCTTACCCTGGCCCGGTAGGTAGACATAACCTTGTGTGCTCATTTCGTTTGTATGGCACCTTGTCCCTGTTTGGGACCGTTTTGCCACGATGGTGGCCGTTGGTGTCTTTGGTAGACACGGGGACACCCAGGACCTAGGCCTGAGAGGGAGATGGTCGGAGTGGCCGGGGAGAGTGCATGGCAAAGGGAGGGTTTCGTCGGAATACTTTGGTCCACCCGAATGGGAGTACGAGGCCAGGTATTCCGTAGTGTGGGTAAAGTGCGCTACCTCTGTAGAGTGTATTTAATCTATCGATAGTCGCGCCCTCGGTTATGGGCAAGACTCGGGAGTAAGTCACACCATGGATCAAGTTTTATAATTAATCTTGCAAACTAGTAATTGTTGTGATGAATTGTTTCATGGTGAACCTTGAACACTCGAGGTGTTCAGGAGTGATTGGTTTCAGGTGTGACCCCGGTGTGGTCACCGTTTGGTTACGAGGTAACCGTGTGGTAAGCAAGTCCGTGTGACTCGGTGCGCTGTTTGGTTGCTTTGCATAGCTTTGCATTTGTAGTAATTTCTTGCATTAATTTAACTTGATTAATTATCATGATATTGTTTGTCATCGTGCTTATGTTTGTTGTGAGCTTGCAAGTACATTCAATGTACTGACCTGGCGTGTCATGCCAGCTTTCAGGCAAGTTGATTCGCATCGGAGCGCATCTCGTGTCTAGGCCGTGTCCATGTCGGTGTCCCTGTGCCAGTACCGATGTTGTACCATCCTTAGCCAGCTCCGTGCACATCGCCGCACCTGGTTCAGAACGTGTGGTGACGACTCTATCCAGAGGGTGCTGATCCAGAGTATCGGGTGTATCGCGAGCATCTGGCCAGTGCATTGTATGAGTATTATGTTGAGGTCACTCTACACCACAGTTCCCCATCCGGCGCTTACACTCGTTCGTCTAAGTGTGGTCTTGCTTCTACGCCATCTCAGGCGGTTCAGTTTGCTGCTATCGAGGCTCTTGTAGACTTGCGCTACAATGAGGTTCGCATGCACACCCACCCTGGACTTTTCTTCTACCCATCTCTACACGAGAAAGGGCGTATCCGCTTTCCTTTGGTTAATCCGGCGTGCGATCGTCCCACTAGCCACCTTGCACGCTACATCACCACTAGCTATCTCCTTAACTATGAGTTAGCTCAGGAGCTCTCACGCGCTTGCGCCGCTCTCGCTGCTGCTCGTATAATGAACCCTATTCCCGCTGTCATCTACACTTCTGCTCCTCCCACCTCCGTTCCTATGACGACCTTGCAGGGTACCGTTAACCCTTTGACGGTGAACCCTCGCAGCGCTCCTGCTGCATGCCCTTCTCTTGTCGCTACTCATGCCGCTCCTATGATTAGATCCCATCCCCCACCTGCCCCTGAGGGAGAGCCCTCAAGGCAGTGCCAGCGCACCTCTCTTCCCCCAAAGGTCTCTACTATCAGTTCAGGATCTGGGTCCGGCTCAGGAGACGAGCCTGCAGCAGCACCATCCGAGCAGTAGATCGTTAGAGTATCGTGGTAGTCATGAGCATGATGTATGGCTGTAATCGCACTTGTCATGATGCGTAGTTTCATGTACGAGGGTAGTAGACCCATTGCGATGTTTATTTTCATGTTGGGACTATGTATAATTATGTTGGACTCTTTTTCAACTTGGTTTTATTCGCTGCTTTCTTCCGGGATTTGTCATTGGTTTTTCCCCCATTTTGGAATTTTCTCATCATGGTTGCTATGTATTGGGAAAAACGAAAAATAGGATGCCGCGTGGAGGCAGCAGCAGTCAAGCTGGTGAGGATGTCCCTGTCCGTCGTTCTACAAGGCAGGCAGGACATTCCCCTGAACCATACCAGCCACCTCCGCCTCCACCGCAACAACCGCCTTCCACCGAGCAAATCCTACGAATGTTTGAAGAAAGAAGGAGCAACAATCTGCTGGAAATCCTGAAAAGTGTACAAG
Organism: Aegilops longissima; assembly: GCA_021605205.1. Lineage (NCBI taxonomy): Eukaryota > Viridiplantae > Streptophyta > Magnoliopsida > Poales > Poaceae > Aegilops > Aegilops longissima. The sequence goes on along the minus strand of CM038682.1, from coordinate 501,589,610 downwards.
TTATGGTTGGGCAGAATGGAAACCAGAATGGCCATCATTCCAAGCTATCAGATTTTCAGCGAACCAAGCCTCCCAGTTTCAGCCATGCTACTGATCCTTTGGACGCCGACGACTGGCTAAGGACTATTGAAAGAAAACTGGAAATTGCTCGCACAAACGACGGAGACAAGGTTCCCTTCGCAACGCATTTTCTCAAAGGAGCTGCCACTATATGGTGGGATAATGCCAAAGCAATATGGCCTGCCGACGAGGAAATTACTTGGACAAAATTCAAGGATCATTTCCGCAAATATCATATTCCCACCGGAGTCATGAAGATCAAGCAATGCGAATTTCTCGCTCTCACTCAAGGCAGCATGACCGTTGCCGAGTATCTGAATGAATTCAACCATCTGGCCCGTTATTCTCTCCATGATGTGGCCATGGAAGAGTGGAAGATCGACCGACTCCTTAGAGGCCTACATCAACATCTCCGGTGCATTCTCAGTATGTTTGATTTCCCGGACTTCCTGACTCTGGTGAACAAGGCCCTCATCACCGAGAGGGAACCAAGCTCCTGCACGACAACAAGCCAGCTGCTAATGACCACAAGCGCAAATTCGAGCCCAAGAAGGATATGCAACCAGTGCAAAAGGCTCGTACATGGCAACAGACTCAGGTGGAGTGCAAACCCAATTGGCAGCAGAACGTCAACAAGACTACTACACAAGTCAAGAATGTCTTGACCAGCCCGGTGCGCGAGGATTGCCAGCGCAACAATTCGTGCTTCAGCTGTGGTCAAACCGGACACTACGCCCGACGGTGTCCCAAGAACACCAAGCACATCACTCCATTTCAGCCGCAAGTCAACTACATGGAGAAGTATTCCACCCCCGATATAATCCAAGGGCAATTTCATCACATCTCCGCAGATGAAGCCCAAGAGGACCCGGAAGTCGTCATTGGTATGTTTCTCGTTAATGACATACCCGCCGTAATTTTATTTTACTCTAGGGCTTCCCACTCTTTCATTTCGCGGAGTTTTTCTTCGCAAAACAATTTTGTTGCTTGATCTTGGGAAAACACATGCTGGTACAATCCCCGGGATCCCTCCTCAGAAGCAATCTCGTCTGCCGAAATTTGGAGATTGACATCAAGGGCTTCAAGTTTCCAACATCGTTGATAATCATCAATTCGAACAAATTGGATGTCATTCTGGGCATGAATTGGTTAACCGAATACCAAGTCTGCATCAGCTGTGCGACCAGAGAAGTTACCGTGAAAAATATGGAAGGTCGCACTACCAGTTTTTATGCCCGCAAGCGCATCCCCACGAAGAATATGGTTTTCGCAGCCGTGACAGAAGAGGTGGAACTAATCCCAGTGATCAGTGAGTATCCAGATGTATTTCTTGAAGAATTGTCCGGCATGCCGCCAGACCAGGAATTGGAGTTCGCTATTGACCTAGTGCCTGGAAGCACCCTGATACATAAGAAATATTTTTTTTGAGGACTGATGACAGTGGGAGAGGATCCCACTGACTTTATATTAAAAAGTTAAAAAGTTAGTATAGTCCAGTACAGTCCAGTTAACCTACATACAAATCCACATCTACATGTGTGAGAGGGGGGGGGGTGAGAGAAGAGGTTATAAAAGGAGATAGCTCTATTTCAAAGCAGCAACTAGTGACAATATGTATGGAGATACATAAGAAATATTATCTGATGCCCTCCTTAGAATTGGTGGAATTGAAGAAACAACTGGATGAGATGCTGCAAAAAGGATACATTCGTCCAAGCTCTTCCCCATGGGGATCACCAGCAATCTTCGTGGACAAAAAGGATGGCAGTCTACGAATGTGTGTAGACTACCGACAGCTGAATGACGTCACCATTAAAAACAAGTATCCACTGCCGAGGATTGGCAATCTGTTTGATCAACTCAGTGGGGCCAAAGTATTCTCAAAGATTGATTTGAGGACGGGATATCATCAACTCAAGATTAAGAAGGAAGATATTCCTAAGACCGCGTTCACCACTCGGTACGGTCTTTACGAATACACTGTTATGTCCTTCGGCCTCACCAACGCTCCTGCATTCTTTATGCATATATGAACAAGGTGTTTATGGACTTCTTGGACAAGTTTGTGGTGGTGTTCATTGATGACATCCTCATTTACTCCAAAAGCAAGGATGAACATAAGGAACATCTTCACGCAGTTCTGCGACGGCTTCGCGATCATCAACTGTATGCCAAATTCAGCAAATGTGAGTTTTGGCTCCAGCAAGTGGGATTCCTCGGACATATCCTCTCGGCAGAAGGAATCTCAGTGGACCCAAGCAAGGTAAAAGATGTACTTGATTGGTCTACACCCACCACCGTCTCAGAAATCCGGAGTTTCCTTGGACTGGCCGGATATTATCGCCATTTTATCAAAGGATTTTCCAAGATCGCCAAGCCAATGACTGAGCTCCTCAAGAAGGACAAGAAGTTCGTATGGACTGAAGACTGGGAACAGAGCTTTAATGAGTTAAAAACTAGACTGACATCGGCACCCGTATTAACTCTTCCAGATATCTACCGCAGTTTTGATGTTTACTACGACGCCTCCAGAAAAGGACTGGGGTGTGTACTCATGCAAGATGGCAAAGTGGTGGCCTATGCATCTCGCCAACTGCGACAACATGAAGGAAACTATCCTACTCATGATTTGGAATTGGCCGCAGTGGTGCACGCTTTGAAAATCTGGAGACATTATCTAATTCGAAAGAAGTGCCAGATATTCAGCGATCATAAAAGTCTCAAGTATATATTCACTAAGCCCGACTTGAACCTTCGACAGCGAAGATGGCTCGGGTTGGTTAAGGACTTTGACCTCGGAATAAATTATCACCCGAGCAAGCTAATGTGGTGGCTGACGCCCTCAGCCGCAAACCAGCCAACCTCAATGCCCTAATGGATTCCTTTCCTCCAGATCTCTATGAAGAAATCATGCAGCTAAATCTGGTAATCACCAACGCCCGTCTTACCAATATATTGGAAGTTGCTCCTACTCTCGAAGAAGAAATCCGCAGAGCTCAAGCGGATGATAAGGTGTGACGGATATATGTTCAGAAGCTGCACCAAGGGCAAGCACCGAATTTCACTATGGATCAGCAAGGTTCGCTAAGGTTCCGAGGAAGACTTTGCGTACACAACCAAGATAGTCTGAAGAAGAAAATATTGGCGGAAGCACATGAAGCACCATACTCAATTCATCCCGGTGGTACCAAAATGTATGAGGGTCTTCGTCAGATATTTTGGTGGGATGGAATGAAGAAAGACATCGCGTATTTTGTGGCCTGCTGCGATATCTGCAATAAGGTAAAGGCGGAACAACAAAAACCCGCCGGACTCGTCCAGCGTCTGTCGGTATCCCAATGGAAATGGGACGATATTTGCATGGATTTCATCACCGGATTACCAAAGTCTCATCGAGGAAACGACGCGATATGGGTCATAGTGGACACTCTAACCAAGGTGGCACACTTCTACCCATCCGGACCACATACCGTGCAAATAAACTTGCACAGTTGTATGTATCAAGAATCATCAGTCTGCATGGAGTACCCAAGACTACCACCTCCGACAGGGGATCTCTATTCACATCCGCATTTTGGTCCCGACTTCATCAAGCCTTGGGGACAGCTCTGAAGTACAGCACGGCTTACCATCCTCAAACAGATGGACAGACTGAGCGAGTAAATCAAATACTCGAAGATATGCTCCGGGCACGTACATTGGCCCAAGGAACCAAGTGGGAAGACTGTCTGCCCTACGCCGAGTTTTCCTACAACACAGTTTCCAGGCCAGCTTAAAGATGTCACCCTATGAAGCCTCAGATGGCGGAAATGCCGCACCCATTAAATTGGTCTCGCACCGGAGATAATTGTATTTTCGGGACTGATTTAATGCTCAAGCGAGAAGCAAGTCAAGGAAATCCGAGACAGATCAGAATCGCCAAATCCGACAGAAGAGCTACTATGATGCCAAACATTGTCAGATCAGCTTCGAACCCGGAGAACACGTATATCTTCGAGTCACCCCTATGAAAGGAGTTAAGAGGTTTCAGACCGGAGGAAAATTGGCACCCAGATATATCTGTCCATTCCCCGTCATGGCCAGAGTCGGAACAGTTGCCTACCAGTTGGAATTGCCACCAGAATTGTCAGAAGTACACAACGTGTTTCACATCTCACAGCTAAGAAGATGCATCTCGCCACCGGAGAAAAGGACTGATATGTCAGAGATAGAATTGGCTAAGGAATTTACTTATGAGGAAAAGCCAATCAGAATATTGGATCAGACAGAAAGGGTCACTCGCAGAAAAGAGATAAGATTTTACAAGGTTCAGTGGGAGCATCACACCGAAGAAGAAGCAACCTGGGAAAGAGAGGAATTTGAAGGACTACGTACCCAAAATGGTTTTCCCAAGCAACCGAATCTCGAGGACGAGATTCATCCTAAGTGGGGGAGGTTTGTGACAGCCTGGATTTTGCCTTCTCTCTTTTTACCGGACTTGCCTTCTCTCTCTTTCCGGACTTGGTTTTCATCGTGATTTTTGCCCTGATTTGATTTGGATTTTTGGATCAATTCAAATGGACTTGTAACTTGGGAATATCCTTGGCTTTCACCCAAGTAACCTATCTACCTTATTCCTCCCACAAATTCCCAAAATAATAAAATGAATATTTTTCCTAAAAGGAAAATATTCATTTTTCTCTCTTAAGCTCATTTAAGAACTTTGTGCTCCAAAGCAACCTCAATTTTTATTGCTTAGAAAAATCTGAGATAATTCCTAAATATTCTTAGGACCATGGCACATCTTCCCATGCAAAAATATTGCATCACTTATTGTAATATTTTTGCTGTAGAAAATCTTTTCATACGGACCGAAATGCACTTTGTACAGCAAGTGCATTTTTCCTTGAGCTTTGGCCTTGAGATTTCTTGAGCTTAAAGACCTTCCTAAGAAACCCTAAACCCCAGGAGATTAGCCCTAATGGCCTTCTAGAAGGTGGCCAAACTTGGCGACCAAGTTTCGACGTAAACTTGCCGACTTGGTAGAGTCGCATCTGGTCGGCCAGGGTATGATCCATCACCTCTCCTAGACGTAGCACTGCACGGTCGAGCTCATAGACAAGGTTTGGCCGCTCCTGGCCGTCGTTTTGGCCATGCCAGCTTGGTGACCGTGCGAGGACATGGCGCCTGGCAGCGTCGCGACGCGCTCTCGCTGGCGTTTTGCGTTCTGTTTCGCGCGTGTGCATGCAAGTACTAACCTCCGACTGCCGCAACGTGCCACAACCCTCGACCCATCACCCATGTCCCCTCCCTGGCGCTCGCCGACATCGGAGCCGCCGCAGCAAGCCCGGTCAAGTCGCGGCCAAAACGGCACAGTGCGCGCGTTTGCTTGTCCCCATCTCAAACCGCCTCCTGTGCTCGTCCGCGAGCATGGGCAAGCGCCGACGTTGACGCTGCACCCTGTCCCCTCACGGTGGAGCCTCTCGTCGATGTTCATCGCGTGTCCAGAGTGCTCCGGCAGCGACACGTCCCCCCCTCTGCTCCGGCTATATAAAGCCACCCCGCCTCCCTTGCTAGCCACGCACCACTCCACACCACCTCCATGAACAAGTAGATGAGCAGAAGCCCGGTCGGGCAGGCCTCTGGCCGTCGCCCCGACCCGAGGACTCCGGTGATCCCCATAGGTCAGCTGCCGCTCTCCAGGGCCTCTCGAGCTCAAGCAGCTGCTTGGGCAGGGCCTTGGTGGTCTGTTGGAGCTGCCTAGACCCCGCCAAGCCCTCGGAGCTGCCTCTAGCCACCGTCTTCCACCTCTCTGGTGAACCCCGTCCGCCGCCGAAGCTTGCGAGCTCGACTGCGACCAGCTCCGTCCACCTTTCACCAAGCCACGGGTACGGGCAGGTGCGCCGCGGGCCCCACTTCTGATCTATCCCTCTAGCCTAGCCCCAAACCCCCTCGTTGCCGGCATGAGCTCTGGCGATGCACCGCCTCCCCTCTGATCTCGATCCCCTTCCCTCTCTCCTGACTGGTGGGGCCTAGTGTCAGCCTCACCACTCGTGCCCAAATCGGTATCAGTGGAGGCGCACTCCCACTTTACGCCTTCGACGTCACCCTCCCCCCCCCCCCCAGGATTTTATATTTATTCAAATTAATTCAGAAATTTGGCTAAACTTTGACCAGCCACCATTTCTAAACCGTAAGTCCAAATGAATTGATTCTTTTTGCATTGTCTTTGTTACAGAAAGCTCTAGCAGCACACCAAAAGGTGGATTTTTCCTTGCTGTCTAGAATTTCTGGTGATTTTCAGAATGTGTTTTGACATTTATCCTTGTGGTTTTAAAATATTTTCAGAAGGAGGATCTTGCCTTGAAGCTAACTAGGAGGAGTGTGACCCTCCTCTGCACTAAGGCAAGCCACAACATCATTTGGATGGTGTTATTTCAATATCTATGATTTTCTACTTGAATATGAGTCTTTATTTGCATTTAAAATTTGATAAATTAATATGGTTAATTGCTAGTGGTTTTATGATGCTTGATATGCTTGTTTTAGCTTCTGGTTGAGTTCATAGAATTGTTTGGCTAAGTAGAGTAAGATTTTGCACTAGATATTTTGTTATGGAAAGTTATGGTAGCTATTTTTGCTAGTAATAGTTTCCAACTAAATGGTGAACTAATAAAAATATTGTTTGTAGATAAAAATGAGTTATAACCAGAGAAGTTTCTGATCTTAGTATTGCAAGATAGTTATGTTGCTTGTTTTGTTCCATGCTTAAGAGTTGCTTGCTCTGTGTGACGAGTAGTTGCATGATTTCCGGTATGATGCCATGAGTAGTAATAAAAAGTTTTTCTGAAAGTTATTACTTGATTAAGTTCAACCTGAATATGATGTTGATCACATCGTGGTGCCACTTAATCAGGTTTTTAATTCAGTGCGACCACATTTACCTAATGGGAAGGTCTTGATTCGGTCCTTTGTCGTGGCTCTCACCGGTGCCTCCCGCGAGGGAAGGTTATGGGCGTGCATACCCTGGCCCTGTAGGCAGACATAACTTTGTGTGCTCGTTTCGTTTGTATGGTACCTTGTCCCCGTTTGGGAACGTTTTGCCACGACGGCGGCCGTTGATGTCTTTAGTAGACACGGGGCCACCCAAGACCTAGCCCTGAGAGGGAGATGGTCGGAGTGGCCGGGGAGAGTGCATGGCAAAGGGACAGTTTCGCCGGAATACTTTGGTCCACACGAATGGGAGTACGAGGCCAGGTATTCCGTAGTGTGGGTAAAGTGCGCTACCTCTACAGAGTGTATTTAATCTATCGATAGCCGCGCCCTCGGTTATGGGCAAGACTCGGGAGTAAGTCACACCATGGATCAACTTTTATAATTAATCTTGCAAACTAGTAATTGTTGTGATGCATTGTTTCGTGGTGAACCTTGAACACTCGAGGTGTTCAGGAGTGATTGGTTTCAGGTGTGACCCCGGTGTGGTCACCGTTTGGTTACGAGGTAACCGTCTGGTAAGCAAGTCCATGTGACTCGGTGCGCTGTTTGGTTGTGAGCTTGCAAGTACATTCAATGTACTGACCTGGCGTGTCATGACAGCTTTCAGGCAAGTTGATTCGCATCGGAGCGTATCTCGTGCCTAGGCCATGTCCACGTCGGTGTCCCTGTGCCATGGAGTTCCGCTACGTCGTTCTTCCGCTGCCGCGTTGTTTCGTGTGATCGAGACCCCAGCCATGTTCATTGAATAATGTACATACTGTCCAGCAGCACCGTGTGTGCCGCTTGGCCTCAAAACTCGATGTAATATCAAACCTTTGTACCACGCTAGTATCAATAAAGCGGTTATTTCTGTACCATGTTTTGTGTATTGCCAGAAGACTCGATCTCTGGGCTGGCAATGCAGGGTAAACCGGTTGCTTTGAGCCGGGGTGCCACATGTCACTCAAGGATAAAGATGAGCTTCACAACAAGTCTAGTGGTGCTTACAAAGCCTCATGTGATGCTCCTACATCATCAAGTGATAAACAAGCCTTCAATGAGGAATTGAGTCTAATGGTGAAGAACTTCAACAAGTTCTGCAACATTAGAAGCAAAGAAAGAAGTTCCAAGTCAAGGTCCTTCAATGAAAAAAGATATTCTAGTCATGAGCGCAATTGCTACAATTGTGGAAAACTCAGACACTACTCCAGTGAGTGTACGGATCCCTACAAAAGAATAGAAGACTCACCCAAAAGGAGAAATAGAAGAGAAGAATCACCTCCAAGAGAGAGAAAGAGTAGAGATGAGCGTTACAAATGAAGAACCTCTCGCAGAAGCAAGGATTCAGAAAGGAAGGAAAAGTCATCAAGGAGCTACACAAAATGAAGACATCAAGCTCAGGTTGGTGAATGGGTATCCGGCTCCGATTCCGAACATCATTCCGAGAGAAGTTATCACTCTGACTCCGAATATACTCAAGATGAAGGTGTTGCCGGTCTAGCACTTGTGTCAACCAACTCCTACGACATATTTGTCTCACCAAATGAAGGAATTGGAAGATTCTTCATGGCTAAAGGCCCAAAGGTATCTGATAACCCACAAGTATAGGGGATCAATTGTAGCCTCTTTCGATAAGTAAGAGTGTCGAACCCAACGAGGAGCTAAAGGTATAACAAATATTCTCTCAAGTTCTATCGACCATCGATACAACTCTACGCACGCTTAACGTTCTCTTTACCTAGAACAAGTATGAAACTAGAAGTACTTTGTAGGTTTTGTTGGATAGGTTTGCAAGATAATAAAGAGCATGTAAATAAAATCTAGGGGCTGTTTAGATAAAGACACAACTAAGTTAGTTTTAGTAGAGAGCTTGTTGTCACACAAGAAAGTTATTTGTCCCTAGGCAATCGATAACTAGACCGGTAATCATTATTGCAATTTTATTTGAGGGAGAGGCATAAGCTAACATACTTTCTCTTCTTGGATCATATGCACTTATGATTGGAACTTTAGCAATCATCCGCAACTACTAAAGATCATTAAGGTAAAACCCAACCATAGCATTAAAGCATCAAGTCCCCTTTATCCCATACGCAACAACCCCCTTACTCGGGTTTATGCTTCTGTCACTCAAGCAACCCACTATAAGCGAATCATGAACGTATTGCAACACCCTACAACAGGAATCCCTCACACTCGCGCGACAGGGAGAGCACCATAGGACAACACCAATAATAAAACATGAAACTCAAACCAATCACGATCATCAATTAACCCATAGGACAAAACGGATCTACTCAAACATAATAGGATAGCCATACATCATTGGGAAATAATATATAGCGTTGAGCACCATGTTTGAGTAGAGATTACAGCGGGTAAAAGAGGAGTTACACCGCTGCATAGAGGGGGGAAGAGTTGGTGATGACGGTGGTGAAGTTGTTGGTCTAGATTGCGGTGACGATGATGGCCCCGGCGGCGTTCCGGCGCCACCGGGAGAGAGGGCAAGAGAGCCCCCCTTCTTATTCTTATTCTTCCTTGACCTTCTCCCTAGATGGGAGAAGTGTTTCCCCTCTGGTCCTTGGTCTCCATGGCATGGGAGGGGCGAGAGCCCCTCCGAGATTGGATCTGTCTCTCTGTCCCTCTCTATTTCTGCGCTCCCAGATCTGGCCTTTCACCGTTTCTTATATTCCCAGAGATCCGTAACTCCGATTGGATTGAAATTTGAACATGATTTTTATCCAGATATTAGCTTTCTTGCAGCGAAAGAAGGGCAACAACCGCCTTATGGGGTGTCCACGAGGGTCAGGGGCGCGCCCCTGCCTCGTGGCCGCCTTGGGCATCATCTCGCGTTGATTCCACTTCCCAAAATTCACATATATTCCAAAAAATTCTCCGTCAGTTTTTATCCCGTTTGGACACCGTTTGATATGGATTTTCTGCGAAACAAAAAACATGCAACAAACAGGAACTGGCATTGGGCACTGGATCAATATGTTAGTCCCAAAATAGTATAAAAAGTTACCAAAAGTATGTAAAAGTTGTAGAATATTGGCATGGAATAATCAACAATTATAGATATGATGGAGACGTATCAGTATCACACCCCGAGTATGTTGATTTCAATAGTGATGAAGATGATTTGCTAGGTGATGATGATTTACTTGTTGACAACTCTAGTGATGAAAACTATGATGAAATTGCTATTAATCATGCTAATCAAGATCAAACGAATGACGATGATAAGAAGGAGATTGAGCGTCTAACTAAAGAACTAAACACTCTTAAGTTAGCTCATGAAACTACCTTGGAAGATCATTGAGAGCTTTTAAAGACTCATGAGAAGCTACGCTTTGAAAAGCTCAACCATGAGCAAGAGCATGGGTTCTTAAAAGCAATCAATGATGATCTTCGCAAGAAAAGTTATTCTTACATTGCCAAGTGTTTACTCTTGTCTACTTACATGCCACAAGTAAAATCTAGCAACAAGAGTAAGAAAGATTCTTCTTCTAGTACTAACAATAATCATGTTAAATCCAATGTTGTTACTTCTAGTAGTTCTCTTGATTCCACTAAAGATTCTCTTAGCCAAGTTACACTTGAGCAAGAAAATAGCTTATTGAAGGGAATTATAGAGAAAGGTGTTTACAAGAGCCTTGCCAGAAGTAAGCAATTTGAGGAAATTGTACATAAGCAAGGAAGGCACCGGAAGAATCAAGGTGTTGGTTTTGAATGAAAGTTCAATGCCAATGGAGTTGAGTGGGAAGAAGATCAATACCCCAAGAAGAAGTTTGTTCCTCAACAAGAGAAGTATGATCCTACTTCTTTAAAGGGGACAAAAGCTCAAGATGATCTTCCACCACAAGACCACAAGCAAAAAGTCAAAGACAAGCTTCATGGGGAGATTGATGAATTTGAAGAAGCTCCCAAGGCCTTGGTCAAGTGGGTTCCCAAGACTACATCAAGTTCTTCTTCATTAAGTACAACTACAACTCCAAGGATTCCCATCAAGTTGATGTAGATCCCAAAGAAGAAGAACTTGAGAGTTCTTGAGGGTGACTCCGCCAACATATTTCATTCATATCATTTTGGCAAGGAAAAGTACAAACAACTTCCACATCTTGCACTAGTTCAAGGAGTCACAAACTCTCTTGTTGGTAAGACAAGGGACAAGGTAACCAAATGCATTCATGGACATCATCATGTATGAACTTCATTCTATGTCCATGGATATCCTTGTTTGTTCCTTGTGGGACTAATCCGTGTAGGTATTGAAACTGTAACTCACTCCAATGGATTGCTCCAAATGATCTACATCAACATTGAGCATCCACATCTTCACCATCTACATGAAGTCATCATCGACAAAACCCAAGGTTAGTTCATCCCTCTTAGGGGGGATATCACATCTAGGGGAGCTTTACTCTAAATATTGAGCTAAAGCAACTCTAATGGTGTGATCACAACAATGCTTTATGTAAAAGTGGCAACCCCACTTGTTCTTAAACCATGAGAATGGCCTATGATCAAATGTTCTCATTTGACTCCTAAGTCAATATACTCATATATAGATGACCTAGTCATCGCCAATTGCTTGATAGATGCTAGAGTATTTTTGCATGCTTTGTCACATATTTCATTTGCCATCTTATTGTGTGAGCATGTTGGCTGCATATTTTTCTCATTCAAGGACATCCATTTGTTGCTTTGATTGTTTGGCTCTTCTTTTGCCAAATGGATGGACAAGTGTAACATCCCAAATTTCCAATTTGGAATGTTATACATAGGTCATCTATGCATATCATATTTTATTGCATCATCGTTCCGCAATCCTCGAAATCCTAAGCAACTCAAGGACCCTCGGAGAGAGTTGGGGATTTTCTGAATTTTCGTATTTGATTTTATCAAATAATGAAAACAAGGATTTTTGATTTTAATTATTTTTCTCTCCGGAAAATATTTCTTATTAAAATAAATGAGAGGAGATAATATGACTTCTCCAAAACAATTGAAATATTGGACGAAAAATGTTAAAATCATTATTTGGAATTTTATTTGATTTTATTTGGAATTTTATTTGCCCTAGAAAAATTTGCACGTTTTAAAAATTGCAATTTAGGGGCCAAGAAAATGTTCACCTCGTCCTAAATATTTCATTTAGACGGTGAAAATTTATTTTGGTATTTTTAGATTTTTATTTATTTTTCTAGGATTTTTCTAAGTTCCGGTGGAATTTATTTAAAAAAGTCTCATGCATACCAAGACCCGACTAGGCCGAGGCCCCACCAGTCAGCCCGCCTCGTCATGCCTTCCTCATGGCGCCGTCGTGCGCCAAGACGGACACCGAGGGGAGCCCGAGGACTCCTCCCGGCGCCTTCCCAAGCCACCGCCTCCCTCCTTAAATACCCCCGTCGCCTCTCACCGCCACCACCACCGCCCGAGCCCGAGTGAGCTGAGCCCCGCCGCCACCCGAGTCCCGTCGCCGCCGAGTCGCCGCCGCCTCCGCCGCCACCCCGAGCCGAACCGAGCCCTTGAGCCCGCGAGGTAGCCGCCCCGCCGCCCGGTTTTCTGAAGAAAACCGCTTCGGTTTTTTTAGAAAACCCTAGTTTTGTTTTTTATATAGATCGGTTTTTATTCTCCGGTTTATTTATTTAGCGAGAGTTCGCTCGTTCGTTCGTTCTAACGAACGCGTTCAGTTAACGAACGTTCATTCGTTAAACTGTTTGTCGCTTTTCTTTTTATCGGTTTTATTCCGCGATTTTCCTGATCGCGATTTCTGATCCGATTTTCGATCTAGTTTAACTTTTCGCTCGTTTATCGGAATCAGGCGATTCAAGCGCCTGGAGTTTCATCTCGAAACCCTCTTTCCGAATAACCAACTTAAACCAGCTTTTATCTCTGTAAAATTTGACCCTAGTTCATGTAGCGGCCCGACCTCAGACGGTCAAGCCTACGTGTTCTTGTGCCATCCACAGATCATATCTTTGCACACACAAGTACATCAATGTATATATCAAAGTGCAATCACATGTATAATTAACGTAAAACTGATATATACCTCATAAGTCACAATGAAACAAAATAGTCGGGTGTGGAGTCCCATCAACGCCATCGGCAGGTTGAGTGTAGACCGTAACCCCTGCACTGTACTCTTACTAAATCGGAAGAAAGTATACGCAACATGATACGTTGCAGCCATGTAGGTCATTACATTGAATGTACCGCAAGATCACAACATGAGAAAACAGATGATAAAACTATACTATATGCAATATGGCTTTGTGGCTCGTATGCGAGTTTTGTTTGCGTAAAAGCTGATTTATTTTCCCTACATCAAAGGAATAAATGAAGTCTGTACTATGGAGTTTTCTATCATGACATGGTTCCGCCAACCGATGTCTCATAGCCCAAAATCATCATAAGTTGCCCACAATTAAGTTATCAATCCGGTGTTGAGAGTTAGAGATAGATCCAAGTCCGGATGCTCAAATTGTCCGTGAATGGCGGGGACATGGCTAATCGATTAGGTTTTAACCCTCTGCAGAGGTTTGTACACTTTACCCGCAAGATTCGATCCTCTCTTTATGTTCTCGCACTTGAGGTGTTTGAGAACAAGATGACCGAAACCTGGTCTTCGAAGAGTTCCTCTAACCACCATGCGGTGCTCATTCAATCCTACCGTAGTTCTACATCTGCTAGCACCGCCCCAGCCAGAGTCACCACTAAGGTCAACCAAGCGAGCCCATAGTGACTTGCGGTTGCACAGTAAGCTTCGGGCATGAAGTATTCTTCCGTCTCTTTGAGTCTGGGTGAAGCTTTCGCAAGATGTCATGGCGCTTCTCCATGCATCCCGCCAACCTTTGGTTTCTCCAGGTGCCCGTCAACCGTCCTTCACCCAAGAGTGTGTATTGAATTCTTGTCTCGAGTCTTGAAGTCTTGAGGCCTTGAAGATGCAGTCCTTGCAGATTCCATCATGAAGTTGTCGTCATTGGCGTAGATCCTCCATTCTCACACCACTCCGAGCACTCATACCAACCCGTCTACTATAGCGTAGCATTAAAATAAATAACGTCCGGGCTTGGTAACAGGTGATGGGTTCCTACCTCATGCATACTACTCAACTACAAGGATTCAATGTCACTCTTTGGAGGGATTGTTGCGAAGATGACACTAGATGCAATAAAACACATAGGTATGAAAAACATGGTCAAAGTGAACTTGCCGGTATGTTGATGAAGATATAAGCGCTCTCGGAAACTTGATAAAACTATTCGTCACTCCGATGTAAATCTATATAGTCAAACATGGTAATCATATAAGCAATCGTCCTAGCAAAAATACTAGCACTCAAAATAACAATCAAAAAGCAAGAAGAAAACCAAATAAAACCAAAGGAAAACTTTGAAAGAAAACTTCAAGGAAAACTAGTGGAGACCAAATGCACACAAATCTTACATAACATCACTAAATTACTCTAATAACTTTTCTACTGTAAAGAAAATAAAATTCTAATAAACAACAACAATTTTTTTACTAAAGCATTTACTAGCAAAAGGAACTAGTATGAAAACTATTGTGGCTGACTAGTTAACACCAGAACAACTATAACAACTAGCAAAAGACAAAAGTAAACAATACTAAAATAATTATCAAACTAATTTACTCCAAAATAACAGAATCAATGACAACGTATAATGAAGTGGCAAAAGAGTTACCTTTGAAACTAATGGAACTACTTTTATCAACTATCACTATGAACTAAAATAGTAGCTAAACACTAGTAAATAACTACAAAAATTTATCTACTGCGGTCTAACATAAACATATGACAACATGTAAAAATTACAAAAGAATTAATTAAAAATAATTAAAACACTAATTATATGACTAAAGCAACTACATAAGAAAAACAGTACTGTTTTTAATAAAACCCTAATTTAAAATATTCTAAAATTACCAAACTAAATCCTACAGCTAAACAATACCACAAGTGACCAGTAGCAAAAAGAATCATGTTAAAATCTATTTTTAAACTCAAGTTATGGCCAAAATACCAATTTGAACATAATTCATCAAATTCAAATTTAAACAACTCAAATTTGAAATCCAATGCCACTAACAGAAACTTCAACAAATTTCGAATCTAATGCAAAAAGAATCAATCAATTTGGATCTAAAACATAAAAGTTATTAGCAATATAAAATCAGAACTATTCTGATTTTAAAACAGAAACGAAAACAACAAAAAAAAGACTAACGGGCGCTACGGGGTGTGCGAGCTGAAACTAAACAGCGCTTGGGCGGAAAATAACCGAAATGCATACGGGCCAAAAAAGAGAAAGACCGATCGGCTAAACCGATTAGATCTAAACCGTAAATAAACCGAGGCTAAACCGATCTAGTAAAAAAAACCTAACTGTTCGATCTAATCTAATCACGACCGTATAATCTAGATCGGACGGACGAGGAGGTTGAGAGAGCTCACCGCGGTGGTGGTCGGCAACAAGTCGTCGAGGCGGCACGGTGGCGGCGCTCCGTGATCTTCTGCGTCGATGGAGTGGGCTGGAGATGAATCGCACGACAGCGAGTCCAACGGTGGTCGTGGCGCCGGTGGAAGTGGTCGAGACGGTCGGCGGCGAGGTCGAGGCGGCGGTGGCGTTGAGGTCGGACGGTGGCGGCGCCGGTGGGTTTTGGGTGTGGGTGAGGGCACGAGGAGATGCGACGAGCGAGGGGAGTCCGGAGGTGGTCTCGTGGGCGGCGAGGGGGTCGGAGTAGCTCGGTGGGGCGGCAATGGCGCGGCGGGGGCACTCGGCTCCGGCGAACAATTGAGAAGGAGGCGGGGGTTCTCGGAAGGGGCTTTGGGGAGGAATTGGTCGAGGGGGAGGTATATATAGGGAGGGTTCCTTGGTGGAGGGGCGAATCGGGGAGGATCCCGCGATCTCGGGATCTGTGGGCGGTGGTTCAGCGTGGGGAGAAAGAAGAGGAAGATGGGTGGGGCGATCGGGCGGTGGGACCCAGCGGTCGGTAGCACCTGGAAGCGAGGAGAGAGCGGGCGACCGAGGCGAAGGGGCTCGAGGCGTCTTGGCGTGGCTGCTGGGCCAACTGGCGTAGATGGGCCGAGGGAGAGCGAGAGAGAAAGTTATGTGGGCCCTTGGTCCATTGGCTTGACTATTTTTTTAATAAAGCACATAACAAGAATCTGCATAAAGGAAAAACAATAATACTTTTATATAGA
Source organism: Aegilops longissima (assembly GCA_021605205.1). NCBI lineage: Eukaryota > Viridiplantae > Streptophyta > Magnoliopsida > Poales > Poaceae > Aegilops > Aegilops longissima. The sequence continues at coordinate 501,573,361 of CM038682.1, read as the reverse complement.
CATATTATATATCAAAATGACCGGAAGAATAAATCCTACAACATGAATATTTTTACATGGTGAAAGAAAATTCACATAAATTCTAATAAATCAAAAAGTGCTACTGATGCAATTAAAATGCAAATAAAATTACATTAAGATACCAAAATTATTTCAAACTAAATTTTCTCCATTTTTATAATGTAGGGAATCATTTCACCCTATTTTCCATATAGTTTAATTTTGGAGAAAATAATTGAAATAAACCAAATAACTCAGATGGTTTTGAATTTAAAAAATTCAAACCATCTTCAAACCTTTCTTCATACTTCCAACTCATATTTCATATACATTGAAGAAGTCATTTTATCTTCCCTCATGAAAATCATTGAGTTGCATAAAGTTTATGAATTTGAAATACTTTCAGATGGAATTCAAATATTCTTTTTTTTCCAAAAACCCTTTTCATTTCAAATGGAAGAAGTCATGTCATCTTCACACTAGTGTTATGATGATGAAATGAATTTGAATCCCAGGATCAAAAGTCAAAAGAAAGCACAGGAAAGTCATTTCATTCCCTCTCATTAAACTTTCAAAAAGTTTCAAATTCCACTCAATTTCACACAATCAATCACTCAACAATCAAACAAACAAATCAGAATTATTTATTTAATATAACATTCCAAAATTTAGAATTTTGGGATGATACAGTTCAGATTAGTAAACGGATCTTATTTCTCTCGCCGTTTGAGTTTCCTTGCTCGGTTTGGTTTGATTCTTTTTGCGAACCGGAGTTCTTAAATTGAACTCTCCGGTCAACCTCTTTGAGTTGAGTTTTGCTTGTGCATCTTTGCTTGTTGCTTATGTATGTTATTGGTTTGCTTGCGATAGAATTCCCGGAGTGTGAAGCGTGTTACTACGAGTCTCTAGGCTTCACGGATCGTCAGCAAGGCAAGTAACACTTTGATCATACTCTTTTCATACCCAGTTTTATGCATTAGTTCCAATCCTCAAACATTGCAGGATTAGGATGTCATTAGCTTGTGGGTTGGGAAGTAGTAGTTGAGGTAGAACATATTGCCCTGTTACTATCAACCCTTGGGAGTTACTTCTACGCTTGCTTATTATTGCTATGCTATGCTCGTAGACGTGGATTGGGTTTGAGTGTATTCCATGACATATGTGAGATTGTTAAATTAATGGTTCAACTTAAGGTGGCAACTTTAATACACATCTGGGTGGATTGAGGCACCTGGGGAACCCGGTGTTGCCTGTATTTTTTTTGGAAATACCGGGGTACCCGTGTGATCTTCCTATGGACCGCCACCCAGGCTCAAAGGGAACTGAGTTTATTCATGCTAGAAACTTCTGTGGTCAGCCACAAGCTATTATGGGCTCTAGCATAGTTGAGTAAGTTACGTGAAGCTCTTGAAGAGGTAGATCAGCAGGTAGTGGGTTTTGTAGGTTTGGTATGGTCTACCGGAGTAGAGAGTTAATGTTTACGAAAGCGTGTCTCGGTCATCCGTTTCTCAAACACCATGTAGTGCGAGAAATCAACGGAGGCAATCGAGTCTTGTGGGGAAAAGTGCGCAAACCTCTACAAAGTGTACAATCTAATCATGGTTAGCCGTGTCCCCGGTTATGGACAATTCTGAGTATCTAGTACTTGAGTATTCACATGTATCTCATCACTCTAAATTAATATTGCTGGGATGTTAACTACTTTAATTCGGGATTGAGTTGGGGTTATACCTTCTCAATGATGTTTCAACCACCATGATAGTTAAAATACAATCTATTCCTTTGTTGTAGGGAAAAATTGGCTTTTCGCAAGACTATAACCATAGAGCTTTCCACAAGCCAAATATTGCATGTAGTGATAGCATTATTCTGTTCTTGTTCTAATGTGTTATTGCCAGCATATTCCATGTCTGACCCGTTCTCGGGCTGCAACGTATTATGTTGCGCAGACTTTTGAACGAGGAGTAAAGATCGTTAGGTCGTTGCCGTGCAGCTCGGCTATGCCGTTGGAGTTGATGGACTCACTTTATCTTCCAAGCCTTCCGTTGTTATCGCATTAGATGGCCTTAAGCCATATTATTGTAATAAGTTCTCTTTTGAGACATTTGATGTAATAAGTGTGTGATTGCTACTCTGTTATAAATCCTTGATCTTGTGTGTGTCGGCATTACCGATCCAGGATGACCTTTGAAACACGAGACTTGACCATCGAGGTCGGGTCGCTACAAGATGGTATCAGAGCACACGTTGAGTGTAGGACACGACCACTAAGATAAACCATAGGACACTCTTCTCTACTCATTTCTGACTCCTCTCCGTTTTTCCACTCTTTAGGATGACGGAGATGAAGTACAAGTTTGCACAACCGGATGAAGACACACCTTTTGGACGCCATTTGAAGGAAGTCACTAGGTACTTGAACATTGGAATACCAAGCTTCACCAGGACGTACAACGCCACCTTACCAGAAGAGGAGCGCTGGATGATTCAAGTACAAGTACCAGGAAGGACGTTCTCGCCAACTTCTAAGCCCATAGAGTTTTCTTTCGAAGCACCCACCTGGAGTCTTGGCAAGAGTATGGCAGCTCAAATTACCATGGGACGCACTGGAGAAGTCTACAACAGGGAGCTTAAAGACACCATCTACCAAATATGTGGGCGCTGAGACGAGCAATGGGAAGTAATCAGCACCAAGAAGGATAGATCCATTGCAGCTTTCATTCAGGAGCTAAACCAGCACATTCGACATCAGGAGAATCAGATGTGCACAGACATGATGGATTTTAAGAAGGCGAAGACCAAGATTATCGAGCTGGAGGAAGAACTCAAGTCTACACGCGATGGATATGAGGAGAAAATCAAGATACTACTGGAGAAGAACGACGATCTAGTCAAGAAGATCGGAGTATTCATGGGAGGATCCGCACCGGAAGAAGAGGAAGAAGATCCCACTTGCTCGGATAACTACATCAACATCGACGACACCGATTCTGATCCAAGTGATGATGACTACGAAGATGAAGCTGGAGCAGACATCATGGAGTCTTCCACCGATCAAAATTTTTAGATGACCACCATATATTAGTAGTATTCCCCCATGTAACCAGTAGTAGCTGAGCACTTTTGCGATAGTCCTAGACCGTTGTATGCCCTTTCTTGATTGATTGAGTGAAATGATTGTGTTTGCCTCATGTGCATATGGGTAGTGTTTTCTCACTAGACCTTTTCTATTCTAATCTCTTCCATCTAAACCCATCGGATGCCTCAGGGCGTGACACGGTTTTGTTTTCCCACGGGGCTCACCCGATTGATCCAGCAGCAGAATGCCTTGATGCAATTGCTAGTTCAGAACCAAGGAAACAACAACAACAACAACAACAACAACAACAACAACAACAACAACAACAACAACAACAACAACAACAACAACAACAACAACAACAACAACCCGCCACCAGTGGATAATTTAGCACGTTTTCTGAGGTTACAACTGCCGGTGTTTTCCAGTAGCACCGAGCCAATAGTTGCTGATGATTGGCTACGCCGTACTGGAAGGGAGTTAACCAACGTAGGATGCACGGATGCTGAGAAGGTGCGCTTTGCCACACATCAATTGGATGGACCAGCAGCCGCATGGTGGGAGAATTATACAGCTAATTTTCCTATAGCCAATGTCACTTGGGACCAGTTTGACAAGCCTTCAGACGGCCCATGTCTCAACTAGAGACATGCAGATGAAGAAGCGAGTTTCGCAACTTACGCCAGGGAACCGTCATTGTAGCTCGAGACGTGGATGAGTTAGTAAGTTATCACGCTATGCCCACGATGATGTGGCCACAAATGCCGCCAAGGCGGGAGAAGTTTATGGAAGGGCTGAACGATGAGATGAGCATGCAGTTGATGGTGGCAACTTTCAACAACTACCAGGAGTTGGTAGACAAGGCCCTAATGATTGAAGGAAAGCAGCAGCAAATTGAGAGTCGTAAGAGGAAGTACGGACAAGGGAAGTACAACTCAGGAGCTCACCAGAAGCCTCGCTTAACCCCGAACTCGGGAGGACTTGTGCATAACCATGGAGGCCATAACCATACTGGAGGAGGATCGCATAACCACAATGGTGCGAAGAATGGGAATGGGAACAGATTTAACAACAATCAGAACTGCTCCAACCCATCTACCCCCGCCAAAAGGGACCTAAGTCAAGTCACTTGCTTTAAGTGCGGGAAGACAGGGCACTATGCCAATGACTGCCCTGAAGGAAGGAATGGAAACGAAAATGGGAGCGCCGGGAAGAAGCCCAATCCATTCAACAAAGGCCAAGTGAACCACGTTAACGTGGAGGAAGTTGAAGAGCAGCTGGACGCGGTAATAGGTAAGTTTTTGGTTAAGTCATTTACCGCTATTGTTCTTTTCGATACTGGTGCATAGCATTCATACATATCAAGGGGATTTGTGGATAAGTTTAAGTTACCAACCCAAACCCTTAGAACCCCTCTTTTAGTGAGCTACTTTGGAGCAGAGTACATGGCTAGCAGATGGTGCACCCAGATACCCCTAACCATTGGGACACATGTTTTCCGTCGACCTAATTATCTTGGAGTCACAAGGATTGGATGTGATATTAGGTATGGACTGGATGTCAAAGTATGGAGGAAGTATTGATTGTGCTAGCAAATCAATATATCTTACCACCCCGGAGGGAAAAAGGATTAAGTATGTATCCAGGCATGTGCCTAGGAGGAGCCAAGTGAATGCCCTCACGGGAGTTGTGCAGGAGGAGGTGCCTGTAGTAAAGGATTTTCCGGATGTTTTCCCAGAGGACTTACCAGACATGCCACCAGATCGAGACATCGAGTTCTTGATAGAGTTATTGCGAGGTACCGAGCCAATATCCAAGAGACCCTATCGGATGCCCGCAAATGATCTGGAGGAAATTAAGAAGCAGATCAAGGAGTTATTGGAGAAAGGTTATATTCGAAGGAGTTCATCACCTTGGGACTTTTGGTCGAGAAGAAAGATAAATCCCTAAGGATGGTCGTTGATTACCAAGCCTTGAATGAAGTAACAATAAAGAACAAGTATCCATTACCAATGATCAATGATCTGTTTGATCAGTTGCAAGGAGCTAAGGTGTTTTCGAAGATTGATCTACGATTGGGATACCATCAGTTGAAGATTCGAGAAAAGGATATACCCAAGACAGCGTTCACCACTCGATATGGATTATATGAGTATACGGTCATGTCGTTCGGACTGACTAACGCCCCTGCCTATTTCATGAGTATGATGAACAAGGTGTTCATGGAGTATTTGGACAAGTTTGTTGTGGTGTTTATTGATGACATTATGGTATACTCGAAGAACGAAGAGGAGCACAAGGAGCATTTGCGTTTGGTTCTCGAGAAGCTCAGGGAACACCAGTTATACGCCAAATTCAGCAAGTGCGAGTTTTGGTTGAAGGAAGTTGGATTTCTTGGGCATGTTATATCAGGAGAGGGTATAGCAAGAGATCCAAGAAGGTTCGATCGATTCTTGAATGGTTGGCACCCACTTCAGCTTGGCGAGATCCATGATTTCCTTGGACTCGCAGGATATTATCGGAGATTCATTGAGAATTTTTCCAAACTTGCCAAGCCAATGACTGAATTTTTGAAGAAGGATACTAAGTTTAAATGGACAGAGGATTGCGAGGTAAGTTTTCAGGAGTTGAAGAAACGGTTGACTACAGCCCCAGTGCTGACATTGCCAGATATACATAAGGAGTTTCAAGTGTATAGCGACGCTTCACGCTTGGGACTGGGATGTGTGCTTATGCAGGACAGAAAGGTTGTTTCGTATGCCTCACGACAACTGAAGCCTCATGAGTGGAACTATGCCACGCATGATTTGGAGCTAGCAGCCGTAGTGCATGCATTGAAGACTTGGAGACACTATCTTATTGGAAACCGTTGTGATATGTACACGGATCATAAGAGTTTGAAATACATTTTCACTCAAAAGGAGTTAAACCTTAGGCAGAGGAGATGGTTGGAACTTATAAAGGATTACGACATGAAGCTGCACTATCATCCGAGGAAAAGCTAATGTCGAAAGGCACGCCTTGAGCGGAAGAGTTATGCTAATATCCTTGAAAGTAGAGGACTGCCAAAGGAGTTAGCTGAGGATATTATGGAACTTCGGTTGGAGTTTGTTCCAAGAGGTTTCATTGCAACGATGGAGGTTCAGTCTACATTGTTGGACAAGATTTGGGAAGCTCAAAAGGAAGACAAAGAGATTGCTGAAATAAAAGAGAAGATGAGCGAAGGAAAAGCCAAAGGTTTTCGCCAGGATGAGCACGATACCTTGTGGTTTGAGGACCGAGTTTATGTGCCCAATAACTCAGAGAACAGGAGGTTAATACTTCAGGAGGCCCATGACTCACCATACTCGATACACCCCGGAAACACCAAGATGTATTTGGATTTGAAGGAACGTTTCTGGTGGACAGGTATGAAGAAGGATATTGCCGAGTATGTAGCCGTATGCGATGTATGTCAAAGAGTGAAGGCAGAACATCAGAAGCCAGCAGGACAGTTACAGCCTATGCCGATACCCGAATGGAAGTGGGATAAACTTGGCATGGACTTTATCACCGGATTACCCAGAACCAAAGCAGGATATGACTCAATATGGGTAGTAGTGGATCGTTTGACCAAAGTAGCTCACTTCATCCAGTGAAAACAACTTATACAAGTGCAAAGTTGGCCAAAATATATATGTCCAGGATCGTATGTTTGCATGGAGTTTCGAGGACCATTGTATCAGATAGAGGAACCCAATTTACTTCCAAATTTTGGCATCAGCTACACCAGACCTTGGGTACCAGATTGGAGTTCAGTACCGCATTCCACCCACAGACGGACGGGCAGACAGAGAGAGTCAATCAGATTCTGGAGGACATGTTGCGAGCCTATGCGCTAGATTATGGATCTAGTTGGGATGACAATTTGCCTTACGCAGAGTTCTCATACAACAATAGCTACCAAGCCAGTTTGAAGATGGCACCGTTTGAAGCTCTGTATGGACGCAGATGTAGAACACCTCTGATGTGGGATGAGGAAGGAGAGCGTCAGTTGTTTGGGCCAGATTTGATCAAAGAGTCCGAAGATAAGGTTAAACTAATCCGAGACAGATTAAAGATTGCTCAGTCCAGACAGAAGAGTTATGCAGATTCAAAATGCAAGGAAGTAACCTATGAAATTGGAGACAGAGCCTATCTGCGAGTATCACCCTTGCGAGGAGTGAAACGCTTTGGAGTTAAAGGAAAACTAGCCCCAAGGTTTGTAGGACCGCACGTGTTTTGGAGCGGATGGGAGAAGTGGCCTACAAGTGGAGTTACGAAGGATTGTCGGGAGTTCACGATGTGTTCCACGTATCACAGTTAAAGAAGTGCCATGCTGAGATGGCTGATATACCGTTGAGAGACACAGTGCCCTTGGAGGCAATTCAGTTAGACAATAATTTGACCTATGAGGAAAAGCGGTGAAGATTCTTGACTTTGACAGCGAGTCACTCACGACAAGGTTATCAAGTTTTGCAAAGTTCGATGGAGCCACCATACTGAGGAAGAAGCCACCTGGGAACGAGAAGATGATATTCGCAAGGACCACCCGCACCTATTCTCTAGCCAACCCGAATCTCGAGGACGAGATTCATCTTAAGGGGGATAGGTTTGTAACATCCCAAATTTCCAATTTGGAATGTTATACATAGGTCATCTATGCATATCATATTTTATTGCATCTTCGTTCCGCAATCCTTGAAATCCCATGCAATTCAAGGACCCTCGGAGAGAGTTGGGGATTTTCCGAATTTTCGTATTTGATTTTATCAAATAATGAAAACATGGATTTTTTATTTTAATTATTTTTCTCTCCGGATAATATTTCTTATTAAAATAAATGAGAGGAGATAATATGACTTCTCCAAAACAATTGAAATATTGGAGGAAAAATGTTAAAATCATTATTTGGAACTTTATTTGATTTTATTTGGAATTTTATTTGCCCTAGAAAAATTTGCACGTTTTAAAAATTGCATTTTAGGGGCCAAGAAAATGTTCACCTCGTCCTAAATATTTCATTTAGACGGTGAAAATTTATTTTGGTATTTTTAGATTTTTACTTATTTTTCTATGATTTTTCTAAGTTTCGGCGGAATTTCTTCAAAAAAAAAAGTCTCGCGCGCGCGCCCGCAGCCGACTGGGCCGAGGCCCAGCCAGGCCGGCCCGCCTCGCCGCCGCCTTCCCGTGGCGCCGTCGTGCGCCGACGGACGCCGAGAGGAGCCCGAGGCGGACTCCTTCAGGCGGCCCCTTCCCAAGCCGCCGCCGCCTCCTCCTTAAATACCCCGTCGCCTCTCACCGCCACCACCGCCGCCCAGAGCCCGAGCCGAGCCCGAGCCCAGCCGCCACCGAGTCCCGCCGCCGCCTCCGTCGCCGCCGCCGCCTCCGCCACCCCGAGCCGAGCCGAGCCTCGCGAGGTAGCCGCCCGCCTTGGTTTTCAAGAAAACCGCTTGTTTTTTAGAAAACCCTAGTTTTGTTTTTTTATATAGATCGGTTTTTATTCTCCGGTTTATTTATTTATCTAGCGTTCGCTCGTTCGTTCGTTTTAACGAACGCGTTCTTTTTTTAGTTTCAGTTAACGAACGTTCGTACGTTAAACTGTTCGTCACTTTACTTTTTATCGGTTTTATTCCGCGATTTTCCTGATCGCGATTTCTGATCCGATTTTCGATCTAGTATAACTTTTCGCTCGTTTATCGGAATCAGGCGATTCAAGCGCCTGAAGTTTCATCTCGAAACCCTCTTTCCGAATAACCAACTTAAACCAGCTTTTGTCTCTGTAAAATTTGACCCTAGTTCAGATAAGTAAACGGATCTTATTTCTCTCACCGTTTGAGTTTCCTTGCTCGGTTTGGTTTGATTCTTTTTGCGAACCGGAGTTCTCAAATTGAACTCTCCGGTCAACCTCTTTGAGTTGAGTTTTTCTTGTGCATATTTGCTTATTGCTTATGTATGTTATTGGTTTGCTTGCGATAGAGTTCCCGGAATGCGAAGCGTGTTACTACGAGTCTCTAGGATTCACGGATCGTCAGCAAGGCAAGTAACACTTTGATCATACTCTTTTCATACCCAGTTTTATGCATTAGTTCCAATCCTCAAACATTGCATGATTAGGATGTCATTAACTTGTGGGTTGGGAAGTAGTAGTCGAGGTAGAACCTATTGCCCTGTTACTATCAACCCTTGGGAGTTACTTCCACGCTTGCTTATTATTGCTATGCTATGCTCATAGACGTGGATTGGGTTAGAGTGTATTCCATGACAGATGTGAGATTGTTAAATTAATGGTTCAACTTAAGGTGGCAACTTTAATACACATCTGGGTGGATTGAGGCACCTGGGGAACCCAGTGCTGCCTGTATTTTGTTTTCGAAATCCCGGGGTACCCGTGTGATCTTCCTATGGACCGCCACCCAGGCTCAAAGGGAACTGAGTTTATTCATGCCAGAAACTTCCGTGTGCAGCCACAAGCTATTATGGGCTCTAGCATAGTTGAGTAAGTTACGTGAAGCTCTTGAAGAGGTAGATCAGCAGGTAGTGGGTTTTGTAGGTTTGGTATGGTCTACCGGAGTAGAGAGTTAATGTTTACGAAAGACGTGTCTCGGTCATCCGTTTCTCAAACACCATGTAAAGCGAGAAATCAACGGAGGCGATCGAGTCTTGTGGGGAAAAGTCATAAACCTCTGCAGAGTGTACAATCTAATCATGGTTAGCCGTGTCCCCGGTTATGGACAATTCTGAGTATCTAGTACTTTAGTATTCACATGTATCTCATCACTCTAAATTAATATTGCTGGGATGTTAACTACTTTAATTTGGGATTGAGTTGGGGTTATACCTTCTCAATGATGTTTCAACCACCATGATATTTAAAATAAAATCTACTCCTTTGTTGTAGGAAAAAATTGGCTTTTCGCAAAACTATAACCATAGAGCTTTCCACAAGCCAAATATTGCATGTAGTGATAGCATTATTCTATTCTTGTTCTACAGTGTTATTGCCAGCATATTCCATGTGCTGACCCGTTCTCGGGCTGCAATGTATTATGTTGCAGACTTTTCAGACGAGGAGTAAAGATCGTTAGGTCGTTGCCGTGCAGCTCAGCTATGCCGTTGGAGTTGATGGACTCACTTTATCTTCCAAGCCTTCTGCTGTTATCGCATTAGATGGCCTTAAGCCATATTATTGTAATAAGTTCTCTTTTGAGACATTCGATGTAATAAGTGTGTGATTGCTACTCTATTATAAATCCTTCGAGTAATGTGTGTGTATCAGCATTACCGATCCAGGGATGACACTGAAACACAGAGACTTGACCATCTAAGGTCGGGTCGCTACAACAAGAATGCCTAAGAACTTCCTCTAGCTATCTATGCTTTTCTCGTCTCAAACTCTATTCATGCAACATCACAAATTTTGATCAATTCAGATTCGAACCCTCTGTGTGAGGAGCACTCGGAGTCACCGATTCGTCATAGACTTAAACTTCCAAAAACTCTCTGTGCATTTCGGTCTGACCGATACATCCTTTTCGACTGACCGAGTTCACCGAGTTGATCTAGGTATTCCATCTCGGTGCAACCGATTAGAACTTTTTGGTCACATAGAGTTGCAGTAACTGCTTGCGATTCTGCATCTCGATGCCACCGATTCGTTCCACTCGGTCACACCGACAGGGTCAGGATATATATACCGACGGGTCAAATTTTGGAAATTCCTCCAAAAACTCTCAGCCCGCGCGTGTCCTGCTCTGCCATCTCAGGTCTCTGGATTGTCCTCTCATTGTCAGCGACCTCCCGCCGCTGGTCTCTGTCGCCATCAACGGAATTCAACACCGCCGTTGCCGCCGTAGCGAGCTCATCACCGAACTAGCGTATGAGTTCGAATCTTTGTGTTGTTTCTTAACTCCTATTCTTAGCACAAAGCAAATGCCATGTTTCTTACCACGTATGAGATCATCCTATCCAGCAAAAACATCATTTAGATTATATTCAATTCAAGAATTTAGGGTTAGGTTTCCGCCGAACTCATCTCGGACCGACCAAGTTGTGGAAATCGGTCTCACCGATTTGGCTTAGGCCATTGCACTTGCACTTTTCGGTCTGACTGTAACTTGCAAATCGGTGTGACCGAGTTCAACTGTCTGTGAAACCCTAGCAATCTCGGAGTTACCGAACTATGTCTCGGGCTGACCGAGTTCACTAGTTTAGACCCCAAAAGTTGCTTCAGTGTCACCGAGTTTAACAAATCGATAGCTCCGAAATGCTTTCTGTGGAAAACTAAAACTAAGTTTTTGAATCATTTGTTTTGCAAAATCTCTGCACTTTGTGATGCTCATTCACTCTATCTCATCTATAACTATTCACAGGGTCAGCTGTTAGCTTGCAGTGCCAGAATGTCTGATCAGAGTGATAGCCAGAACAAGTCAGAAGAGCAGGTGAACCTGAGTGAGGGCACTAGTCCCTCTAGCAATTATGATGAAGGCAGCAGAAGTACTCCTAGCAATCTGCTTAAGGCTTCTACTAGGCACAGGAGGAAGAGAAATTCTGAGTCTGAAGATGAGGACTATGTAGCTGCTAAGGAGGAGGTCAGCTCCAAGAAAAAGGTTGTTAAGAAAGAGTTTGACACAGTTGCATCTACCAAGCCTGATATGCACAAGAAGGCTCCTGCAAAGAGAGTGCCCATGTCAAAGGCCCGAGTCTCCACTCTTGAAACTTCCAAGTCAACAGGTGGTGAGGCTGCTTGTGAGGGCAAGAAGAAAAAGGAAAGAAAAAGAGGGAGATGGTGCAAGAAAGTAGATCCCATGGCAGAATTTGAGGGACACTCATCTGATGAGGATGAAGAAGAGGAAGAGGATGCTGCACGAGCACCCAAGTCTCAAAAGCTGATAGGGGATGCCATCAAGTCGGGGGCTGCTCCTTCTAAGCCCAAGACAACCCCCAAAGCTTCTGCTCCTACTCCCAAGACTGCACCAAAGAGGAGCATAAGGAATATACCAGCTGCTGGGAAGAACAAGGCCCTAGTGCTTAAAACTGAAGTTGAAGAAGAAGAAGATGAAGCCCAAGTGCTTAGGAAGCTCAAGCCCAAGATCCCTGACCATGATGATAATCATCCAGTAGCAGAAAACATGAAGATCAGAAAGGATGCAGGTCTTAGACTATGGAGAGAATCTGATCCATATGCTGTGAGGAGAAGGACTGATGTGGATTACAGGTTCCACACCAAGGAGCAGGAGGACTTCTATGAGACTATTTTGCTTGATAAGAAGCCAATTATTTGTGATACGAAGTGGGCAGATTGGAAATATATTGACAACAATGAAGACCATTTTCTAGGAGTGCATGAGAGCTTCAGGCTATGTGGAGTGGGCAAGTTCGTGGGTCAGAAGTTGACCAAGTGGAATGATGAACTTATCATACAATTCTACTCCACATCACATTTCTATCCTGATGGCAGAATTGTCTGGATGTCTGAAGGTACTAGGTACCAATCTACAGTTGATGAATGGGCCAAACTGATCAATGCCCCTGAAGAGCATGAAGAAGACTTAGATGTATATGCCAAGAATAAGAAGGATCACAACTTCATGGCTAATATGTATAAGGAGATTCCTGACAAAGCCTTGGAAACTCACAAGATGGACTATGTGTACTATCTATTGTCTGGCCTGACCACCATCAACACTATCTTGAGGCATACCTTATTGCCCAAGTCAGGAGATCATAGAATGATCAGAGGCCATTCCATTAACTTGTTGTAGTTGTTTGATGTGCCCCAAAAGCTCAAAGTAATGAATCTGATTGTTGAAACAATCAAGAGGACAACTGTAGATCAAAAGAGGTCATGTGGGTATGCTCCACACATCCAAATGCTCATCAACTCCAAAATGGGCACATGCACATACCTATTGGACAAGGAACATCTTACCTTGAGGCCTGAATTTGAGGACAACACAGTTGTCATGAATGCTGAAGACCCCACATCTGTAGAGGCTCAAGAGAAAATAGAGAAAGCTAAAGCTGAGAAGGCAGCAAAGATGCCAAGTGCTGAAGAGGCTTCTCAAGTGTCTCTAAAGACAAAGCAAGATCAACTTGGATATCTGATTCAAGCCACCTTGAGGATTGAGAAAGGACTGGCCACCCTGACTCAGAACTAAGAAAGCCTGGAGAGGATCATTGAAACTAAATTCTATGATCTTGATTTGAAGGTGACAGAGACGCAGACAACAATTGAGCAGCTCTAGGAAGAAGCCGAGGAGAGGAAAGGGCAGGCTACCACATATGCCTTTCAAAGAGTGCCAAGAGGTCAAAGATCTGCTGCACAACCAGTGACTAACACAAGAGCGACTACATCAGCACCTGCAGCCACAACATCAGTAGCACCTCCACTTGCCACTCCACCAGCTCCAACAACTTCGACAGTAACGCCTCCTCCCGAAGATCAAGCCTAGAGAGACGCATAGCACCATGCATTTTCGAGCTTTTTGGTAACTTATTACCAAAGGGGGAGAAAGTGTATAGATCATAGGCTTCGAGAGAGAGAGAGAGAGAGAGATTTGCTCCTTTTTGCCTCCTTTGCTATTTGGTTGATACTTATTTGTGTACTTTCTTGATACTCTATGCTTCTAGGTGTGAGGTACTTGTATGATCATGTGTTTGATCATATCCTACGTTAATGCTAGCTTGTGCTTCGATGATGTTATGTCTTATCCCTTATATATGATCATTCACTTTGTCTTGGTGATGAGTGCATATTTTACTTTCTATCATTTTGAGCGCTCCACCAAGATGTATGTGACATGGAAGATTAACCCATGATCCTAATCGATTGAGCATTTGCATTCAAAAGCAAATTTTAAATAATGCACAAATTTAGGGGGAGCTCTTGCTTATCACATACTTCTCAAAGCGATGATGTATTTCAATCTTATTATCATTTGTCGAAGCTTTGATCTATATGTTGTCATCAATTACCAAAAGGGGGGAGATTGGAAGTGCAACTTTCCCTGGGTGGTTTTGGTAATTCCTAACAATATATAGCTCATTGAACTAATTCTCCTTCAAGATGATCATTTCAGAAAGTTCAATGATTGGCATGGCATGGACTAGGAATGTGGACCCCTCAAAATGCTAAGGACACATATTGGCTCAAGATCAAGACTCTACATTTTCATTTTAGTGATCCAAGATCACATTGAGTCCATAGGAAAAGCCAATACTATTAAAAGTGGATGAGGTGTTGCTTAATGGCTTGCTTTCTCAAAATGTTTAGTGATATGATCCAAAAGCCCTCAACCACTTTCTCATATCCACATATGTCCCAAACCAGAAGTCAAACTCGGCCCCACCGATTTGATCTATCCGGCGCCACCGAGTTCATTTGACATAACCATAGCCAGAAACCCTAATCAGTTTGGTCTCACCGATAGGGATCTCAATCTCACCGAGATGGGATTGCAAACTCTCTGTTTCCCTTCGTAACATTTCGGTCAAACCGAGATGAGCGATCGGTCCCATCGAGTTTGCTATGCAAACTCTCTGTTTCCCTTTCGTAACATTTCGGTCTCACCGAAATGAGTGATTCGGTCCCATCGAGTTTACCTGACCAACTCTCTGCTTGCCAATTACAGAAATCAGTCCTACCGAGTTTATGTGATCGGTCTCACCGAGATTACGCTATGCCCTAACCCTAATGGAATCGGCCCCACCGAGTTGACATGTCGGTCCCATCGAAAAAGCCTAACGTTCACATTTTGAACTGAACCGGTCTGACCGAGTTTCATGATTCGGTCCCGCCAAGTTTGGTGAATTGTGTGTAATGGTTAGATTTTGTGTGGAGGCTATTGATACGTCCATTTTGCATCATGCTTTTATATCGATATTTATTGCATTATGGGCTGTTATTACACATTATGTCACAATGCTTATGCCTATTCTCTCTTATTTTACAAGGTTTACATTAGGGAGGAGAATGCCGGCAGCTGGAATTCTGGGCTGGAAAAGGAGCAAATATTAGAGACCTATTCTGCACAACTCTAAAAGTCCTGAAACTCCATCAAAGTCATTTTTGGAAATAATAAAAAATACTGAGCGGAAGAAATACGTTAGGGGGGGGCCACCACCTGTCCACGAGGGTGGGGGCGCGCCCTACCCCCCAGGGCGCGCCCCCCTGCCTCGTGGGCCCCCTGTTGGCTCTCCGGTGGCCAACTTCTGCTATATGAAGTCTTTCATCCAGGAAAAAATCAGAAGCAACCTTTCGGGACGAGACTCCGCCGCCACGAGGCGGAACCTTGGCGGAACCAATCTAGGGCTCCGGCAGAGCTGTTCTGCCGGGGACACTTCCCTCTGGGAGGGGGAAATCATTGCCATCATCATCACCAACGCTCCTCTCATCGGGAGAGGTCAATCTCCATCAATATCTTCACCAGCACCTTCTGCTCTCAAAAACCTAGTTCATCTCTTGTATCCAATTCTTGTCTCCAAGTCTGGGATTGGTACTAGTAGGTTGCTAGTAATGTTGATTACCCCTTGTAGTTGATGCTAGTTGGTTTATTTGGTGGAAGATCATATGTTCAGATCCTTTATGCATATTAATACCCCTCGGATTATGAACATGAATATGCTTTGTGAGTAGTTACGTTTGTTCCTGAGGACATGGGAGAAGTCTTGTTATTAGTAGTCATGTGAATTTGGTATTCGTTCGATATTTTGATGAGATGTATGTTGTATATCCTCTAGTCGTGTTATGTGAACGTCAACTACATAACACTTCACCATTATTTGGGCCTAGAGGAAGGCATTGGGAAGTAATAAGTAGATGATGGGTTGCTAGAGTGACAGAAGCTTAAACCCTAGTTTATGCGTTGCTTCGTAAGGGGCTGATTTGGATCCATATGTTTCATGCTATGGTTAGGTTTACCTTAATACTTTTGTTGTAGTTGCGGATGCTTGCAATAGAGGTTAATCATAAGTGGGGTGCTTGTTCAAGTAAGAACAGCACCCAAGCACCGGTCCACCCACATATCAAATTATCAAAGTACCGAACGCGAATCATATGAACGTGATGAAAACTAGCTTAACGATAATTCCCATGTGTCCTCGGGAGCGCTTTTCTCTATATAAGAGTTTGTCCAGGCTTGTCCTTTGCTACAAAAAGGATTGGGCCACCTTTCTGCACTTTATTTACTTTTGTTACTTGTTACTCGTTACGAATTATCCTGTCACAAAACTATCTGTTACCACTTATTTCAGTACTTGCAGAGAATACCTTGCTGAAAACCGCTTATCATTTCCTTCTGCTCCTCGTTGGGTTCGACACTCTTACTTATCGAAAGGACTACGATAGATCCCCTATACTTGTGGGTCATCAAGCCTCTTTTCTGGCGCCGTTGCCGGGGAGTGAAGCGCCTTTGGTAGGTGGAATTTGGTAAGGAAAAATTTACATAGTGTGCTGAAATTTACTGTCACTTGTTACTATGGAAAGTAATCCTCTAAGGGGCTTGTTTGGGGTATCTTCACCTCGACCATTAGAGCAAATAGTTGCTCCTCAACCTACTGAACCTACTGAAAATGAAAATGTTCCCTTCGAAGTTCCTTCGGGTATGTTAGAGAAACTGCTAGCTAATCCTTTTGCAGGAGATGGAACATGTCGGGGAAGCTGATCATGGCCCACGAACACCTATGGGACCTGGGTCCCTTGTGGTTCGGAGGGGGCGGAGATTGCACAAAGAGCGGATCGAAGCGATGCACACGAGCAGATTTACCCAGCTTCGGAGCTCTCCGGAGAGATAATACTCCTACTGCTGCTTTGTGGATTATATTGTGTTCTTGCTAGGGAGCAATGAGGGCTACAAAACCTAGCTCGAGTGTATGTGTGAGTCGAATGAACTAAGTTGGAGCTGAACCGAACCCTTTCTACGTTGCACTTGGGCCTCCTTTTATAGGCACAAGGGGTCACCACATGTGGCAAGTAGATGAGGGTAAGATAGTAAAAACAGAGGTTGGTACACCGCTTTGTACAGTGTACAGTGATCTATACCTAACTCTGACGGCAAGGGACAACAGTCATAAATGCCCGTCACAGTCGCATGAACAGTGTAACAGGGACCGTCAAGTGCGCCTCCGTTTGCCATGATGGTAGCTTGTCAGCGCCGCTTATCGCTGCTCCCCGCTGGCTGCACAGCCCGTCGACACGCGTGCTTGGGAAAGCCCCATGGCGACATGTTGGCGGATGAGCTGGAGCGGAGATGAAGAGAGGTTGCCTGCCGCGGCGAGCACCTTGCCGCGGCAAGGTTCTTGTCGCGCTCGGGAGCTTGTCGCTCACCAAGCCTTCCCGGCAAGCTCCTCTTGCCGGGGCCTTATTTCCTTCGTGCCTTGAGTGGTCTTCCCGGCAAGCTCCTCTTGCCGGGGCCTTGATTACTTTGTCCTCGAATGGCTCCACAGGAGCCGCGGAAGATCTTGATGGTTACCAGGCCAAGCCCTGCCACGGGGTGCTGCGACTATCCGTGCACGAGTTCGGGATACTAGGGTACCCCTACTCTAGTACACCGACAGGAGCCCCCGGGCCTGGGCCACACACGGCGCCGAGCTCTGTTGGGCCAGGCCCAAAACAGTGCACGGGCACGCGCGGTCTGGATTATGCCATTACTTGTCTTGGACCCACCACGCCTCCCACGAACGTCACGTACTGGATGTGGCGTCGTGGGGGAGATCGTGGGGCTTTCTTTAATGGGAAAAATCGGAACGCCCGTCCCCTCTCCCCTTTATAAGCAGAGGGTACAGGGGCAGGACGCCCACTTGCCATTGCTGTCACATCGGAAACCCCCGTCGCTTCCCCCTTTCTTCTCGAGCCCAAAGAGAGCGACGCTCCGCCCCCTCCATTGCCACCGGTGCCACCAACGCCGTCGTCCTCCTCCACCACCTCTCCCCATGGCTCCGAAGGCCGACAAGGGAAAGGGCGTGAAATCGGCCGAGGCGCAGCGGCTCGCGGCGCTGCGGAAGGAGCGGGCCCTCTTCGATCCCCTGCTTGACAGGAAGGAGCTGCGGGAGTTGTACTATCTCTTCTGGTCGATGGAGACCCGGGCGCACCCGCGCACGAGAGTCATCTCCGCCGCCACATCCAAGAAGGTTTCCATCGGGTACCCATTCTTCACGCTTTTCTTCCACTGCGGGCTCTGCCCGCCCTTTTCTGAATTCTTCTGTGATGTCATGAACACTTATGGCCTCCGCCTCCTTGATTTCACCCCCAACGCCGTCCTCACCTTGGCCGTTTTCGCACACCTCTGCGAGAACTTTGTCGGGGTCCACCCAAACGTAGCACTCTTCCGCCATTACTTCATGCCCCGCGTAGAGAGAGGAGAGCCGCTTGCCGGAGGGATTGCATGGGTCTCTAGGATCGGCAAGAAGGAAGCATATCTTGACGGAGAGTTGCGTAATAAGTGGGAGGAGTGGAGAGCTGACTGGTGTTGGATCTTAGAAGAGGAACCGCAGCCCTTCACCGCCCTGCGCCAAACTCCCATAGTCTTGTGCAATGGTGGAGCAACTTGGTGCGGAGGACGACAAGTGAAGATTGCCGTGACTAGGATTTTGCGTCTCCGGCAAGCAGGGCTTACCGTAGGAGCTGTTGGCGCGGACTTCCTTCGCCGCCGCATTGCGCCCTTGCAGGAGAGGAGGAGGCCTGCTTGGGAATTCCAGAATGCGGCAGACATCATGAGGCTGCGCCCAGGTCTAAATTGGAATTTTACCATCTTGGAGCTGGACCGCATGCTGCGGGAGCTGTTCAAGCCTGATGCAGATCACCCCGAGTGGTGCATGTTGCCGAGGGGAGTCGTGCCCTTGTGCAACAACTCGTCGCTTGACAGCATCCGCGATGATGCGCCAGCGATTCCCATGGAATCGTTCCAACTTGGCAGGAGCCCGCCGACGACGTCGTGCAGCAGTTCTTCGACACCTTGGCGGAGGTGCCGACGAGCAGAGGCGGCTCACCCGCGACACCACCGATCAGGAGATGGCGCGCATCGCCACAAGGTTGGAGGAGGCGGCAGAAGCTGCCGCCGCCGGCGTGTTTGGGTTCACCGTCGAGGAGGCGGAAACAGCCGAGGCGGCAAGCCTTGCCGACCGAGAAGAGCTTGTCGGTGAGGAGGAACAGGCCGAGCCCGACGTCAATCCGGAAGAGCCGGCCGGTGGTGCTTCCCCTCCGCCGTCAAGCAGCTTGCCGCAGGAGGAGCCCGCGGCCCCGATGAGGAGACGCATCCGCAAGACCGGAGAAGTGGCGGGGCGGCAGACGGCTCAACAACCTCCTCGCCGCCCGACGCGCTCCACCGCGGCAAGTACCGTTGCCGCGGGAGCGCCTCCTGCCGCCACAGCAACGGGAGCGGGGTCTTCTGGAGTCATGGCCCCTGCATCCGCCAAGCGTCCATGGGAATCTTCTCCTCCAATCCGTCGCGCCAGAGCGGAATTTGATCTCTCCGCCCTCAGCTCCGAGGAGGAAGAGGAAGAGTAAGATCTTGTCGCTGCTACTTGTAATCCTCCAATCTATTGCTTTTTCTTATATCTGACTGGCTTCACTCTGAACCTTCTCCTTCTTCGGACACTAGCTCGAGGGCGTCGAGGGCCAAGACCCGGTGGTTGTCGTCTCAGATGATTCCCACAATGGCGGCAGGGGCACGTCTGGGACTCCTTGCGGACCGGCAACCCTTCATCAGAGCAGCCCCAGCACAGCCCCAGTGTAAGTGTTTGGTTTACTTCTCATGGTTAGGTGTGCTTGGGTGCTTCTCCGTCACTGATATCTGGTTTGTTGAATTATGTAGGAGCAGAGCAGCCTCATCAGGAAGCACCTGAGGTCACTCCCGAAGTTCTGCTTGCTTCAACTACGCCGCCAAGGGAGAACTCTCCACCAAGGGAGTGCTCTCCGGCAAGGGAGGCCTCTCCGACAAGGGGAGCTTCCCCGACAAGGGCCGGTGTCGACGACCCTCCGGTTGTGGAGGCCGCGGCAACAGATCCCATTGCGGGTAATTTTCTTGTTTGAAAATCTCCCTTGGATTCTCTTTTCTTCTGTTCTTCACTTTCGAACATTTGCTTGACTTGTTCTTTCTTTCTCTGACCATCAGATCCATCTGCCGGAGATCCGATGGAGATTGAGGCTGCCGGCGAGGAGGACGCTTCATGGCGACAATGTCGACGCCGCCAACATGGAGGAGGAGGCTGGCGCCGACGGGCTTGGCGCAGGAGGCCGCCAAGGCTCTTTGGCCGCAGAGGTTGGGGAGAATCTGGCGATCGCTTGACCGACGGCCCCGAGACCGCAGGAGCGCCAGCGCTGCACCGACCGCCGATCCTCCCGCCATCGATGCGCGCCAGACTCAAGAGCCCCAGCCGGCGCCTATCGAAGGCGGCGAGGGTGTCTTTATCAAGCTCCCCAGGCATCAAGCCTGTGGCACCGCCGAGGGGGAGACCTTCGACGCTGAACTGCTTGCCTCCGCCGGGCTGTCGCTGGTCGATGCTCGAGCAGCAGCAGCAGGGCGAGCCCGAGGAGGAGCAACTGCTAAGGAGGTTGCTGTCGCTCTATCGCGCCCGGCAAGCCAAGATGGAGTCCAGGGAGGCGCTTGTCGTGAGGGCGGGAGCTGACTGGAGAAACGCGCAGAAGAGCTCCGGCGCGCCAACAAGGAAACTCTCCGGGACATAGCAGAGGCGCGGGAGTAGCTTGCTGAAGAGCGCACGGCCTTCATCTTGGAGAAGAGCGAGCTCGAGGAGCAGCAGAGGCTTACCGGCGAGAAGCTCTCCGCGCGAGAAGGTGAGCTGGCGCAGCGGAAGATCAACCTCGACAGCTATGAGGAAGATCTCGCCGTGCGCGAGCAAACGATTGGCGGGCCACTTCAGGAGGCAAAGGATGCTGTTGCGGCTGCCGAGGCCGCCAAGAAGGAACTGGAGACGAGGGTGGCTTAGCTGGAGTCCACCCTCCAGAAGAGCGCCGAGGAGGTCACCGGGTTGAAGCGCGAGCGTGAGAAGGACGCCTACACCCTCGGTGAGTTACAGGGGCGCCTCGCTGAGAAGATCAAGGAGATCGACGCCGCCAAGGACTCCAAGGCGGATCTGGAGCTGAAACTGACCACCTTGATGGAGACGTTGGAAAGCGCCAAGGAGCGGGAAGCGGGCCTGCTGGAGAAGATCAAAGCCAACGAGGAACTGCTGTCGAACGCTGTGACTGCCCAGAATAATCTCAGAGACAACATAATGCACTGGACAGAAGGTCTTGTGGACACCGCCGCCGACATCCATAATGAGCTGATGGAGCTGGGGATGGTGGATCTTGGGTACTCCACCGACGAGAACCTCCAACCCAGCGTCAAGCTCAGCCTGTTCTTCAAGGGCGTGCTGACGGGTCTCCAGCGGCTCCGGGAGGAGATCCCAAAGCAGCTGGCGGAGGAGTCGCGCCAAGTTTGTGCCGGGGCTCTCCAGAAGGTGCTGATGAAGGTGGCCTTCCGCAACCCAGGCGTCGATTTCACCAAAGTCCTCAAGTCCCTGCCTCCATCTGCTGACGTTGAAGCGCTCAAAACCCTTGTCGCACCCATTGTGGACAGGGTGAGCGGAGTCAAGAGGCTCGATGGCGACCGCGTGGACTAGGCCGCCAAGCTTATCTTTCTCTTGTCGCTGTAGATCATGTTTAGGCGAAAAATCTATTAGATCCGCGACAAGTTATCATGTAATATACACTATCTTAGGCAATCAAATGCAATGTTATTTCCTTTACTCGATTTCTTCCCTTGTATGTTTATGCCCTACGCATTTAGGGAACTTGTCGGTGCGAACACCTTTGCCGCGAGCGCTGAGTGCGGAACTTCAGCAGCCTGCTGGCGATGCCGCCCCCAACAAGAAACTTTGTCGCAACTAGTTGCAGCACACTTAAGTTGTTGAGCAGACTCGAAACAAAGTAAGGGCGCAAGCTAGTCGCGGGTCGGTTCCTCCGCGCACAGGTTTTCCATACAAAGTACTATCGTTCGAGGAAGATAACTTAAAAATTTAAAACTGGTCGTTTAAACTTAGCAACTTAGCTTCTCTGTTGTCCATTTCCCGGCAAGGCGACAGTCCCTCGAGCGACGCTTATGCCCACACTATTATCTTCTCCTTCCCCGGTTAACTTGTGGGTGGATGAACCTTCTTCCTGTTTGAGAAGAAAGAAGAAAATAAAGTTATGGAGCCTAGTGGCTCGTTATCGCTATCGGTGTGGATGCTGCACAAAATGTTAGATAACACATGCATATAAGATTATGAAAGCATGTCTTGACAAGTTGTGCGCAACACATAAACTTTCTCGATGCACGGGTCCGCGCCCGGCTTTGTACAAAGGATTACATGCAACAACGGCAAGACTTGTACAAAAGGGTGGTTGCCGGAACGGGTTCCGGCAACCGCGCCTTATGGTAAAACTTGCGAAGATGCTCTATATTCCAGGAATTGCTCACCGGAATGCCATCTTCGGTCTCAAGGCGGACAGCGCCGGGCCTAGTGACTCGTTTCACCCGATAAGGGCCTTCCCACTTCGGCGTCAACTTTTTGGAATTCTTGGCGGATTGAACGCGCCGAAGAACAAGGTCGCCTTCCTCGAAGCTTCTGGCATGGACTTTGCGGCTATGGTAGCGGCGCAAAGCTTGCTGGTAACGAGCAGCTCGTACAACAGCCTGAAGACGATCTTCCTCGAGGAGCAGCGCGTCATCTTGTCGCAGCTGCTCTTGCTCGAGCTCATCATAAGCGAGGACTCGAGGTGACCCGTATACGAGTTCCGTGGGGAGAACTGCCTCTGCTCCATAGACTAGAGCGAAAGGTGTCTGACCAGTGGCTCGATTTGGCGTCGTCCTGATCGACCTAAAGAACCACCGCAGCTCCTCGATCCAGCTTTCTTCCGCGACTTGTGCAGCCCGCCGAAAGTTCTGGTCTTGAGTCCCCGCAGCACTTCAGCGCTTGCTCTCTCGCTTGACCGCTGCTTCTCGGATGAGCAATGAAGCAAAGCAGATCTTGGCGCCAAGATCTCGGGCGATCGCATGAAGGTGCGGCTCGTGAACTGTGTGCCGTTGTCGGTGATGATCCTGTTAGGAATTCCAAAACGCGCATAATTGACTGAAGAACTTGATCGCCGATTGTGCTGTCACCTTCCTCACTGGTTCCACTTCGCCACTTTGTGAACTTGTCGATCGCGACGCATAAGTACTCAAAGCCCCGATAGCTCGGGAAGGGGCCGAGGATGTCGAGCCCCGCACGAAAAGGGCCGGGATAAAGGGATCGTCTGGAGAGCTTGAGCTGGTTGGTGTATCTGTTTGGAATGGAACTGCACGCTTCACACTTGGTTACTTGAGCAGATTGCATCCTGGAGGGCTTCGGCCGAAGAAACCTTGCGGAAAGCTTTGCGGCAAGTGTTTTGCGCCAATGTGGTGACCACATATGGCTCCATGTATCTCCGCCAACAGCTTTGTCCATCTTCCCGCAAATACACTTCAATTTCACACCGCTGAGTCTTCTTACAGATAGGATGTTGTCAACAAATTGGTACATACTTGACCTGCCGGGCTACTTTTTCCGCTTCTTCTTGCTCTTGGGAAGTTCTCATGTCTCAAGGAAATGAACGATTTGCTGCGCCCATCTTTGGAGCTCGTGGCTCGACAACAAGGACTAAAGGCTCGTCTACCATCAAGGGAACATTAGCTTCCACGGCAAGAACCTGCGATTCTGCCGAGCTTGATGATCCCCGCAAGCTTGCCGGAGCAAAGCTTGTCGGGAGCGCTCAGCATCAACGAAACAAACCACAGGGTTTGTCGGAGCGAATCGCTCCTCGCTGATGTTTGCATTGATTTTAGGGACCTTCTTGGCGGCGGCTCCAGGGAGCTCTGCCGGAAAGTAGTCGCCAGAAACCAATTTTCTCTTCTTGCTCTGTCCTGCTGATGGTGTTACGGTTGGCTGAGTCAGCTTGAGCACGAAAATTCCTGGTTCCACAGGTAACTTAAGTGCGGCACATTTGGAGAGGCCATCAGCTATATCATTCTGATCTCTTGGAACGTGTTCCATTTGCAGGCCTTCAAAGTGCTCTTCTAGCTTTCTCACTTCATCGACGTAGGCTTCCATCAACGGACTCTGGTAATCTTTATTTACTTGGCGGACGACAAGTTGCGAGTCCCCCCTGACAATGAGTTTCTTAATCCCAAGGTCTACCGCAATCCTGAGACCGGCAAGCAAACCTTCATACTCTGCAGTATTGTTTGTTGCTTGTTCCTTGGGAAGTGCATCTGGACTATGTACTTGAGGTGCTCTCCGGTGGGTGCGATAAGCAAGACGCCGCACCGGCGCCTTTGCAGCGAGAAGGCACCATCAAAGTACATTAGCCACTCTTTATTTGCCTCCTTGACGGGATGCTTGTCTCGAATTTCTTCATCTTATGCTGGCGCCCACTCTGCTATGAATTCTGCCAATGCTCGCTTTGGATAGTTGAAGTGCTTTCAAACTTGAGACCAAAGCTTGACAATTCCAAAGGCCCACTCGACAGATTCTGCTGTTATACGGATTATGCAATATCCTCTTCAGCGGAAAGCGAGTGACAACTGTTATTTCATGTGCTTGGAAGTAATGGCGCAGCTTTCTCGAGGCCATGAGGAGGCGAAAAGCAACTTCGCACACCGTAGTACCTTGACCTAGCCTCAAGAAGGGAATCGACAAAGTAGATCGGGCGCTGCACCATCCTTTTTGTATCTTGTCGCAACCTCGCGCTGATCTGTCCTTGTCGAGACCAGAGCTTGACGGCGAAGCCCCGCTTGTCGCTGGATGCACCGCCTCGGTTGTCGGCTCATCATCTGCCTCCCTCTCCGCTACTAACGCAGCACTAACCACTTGATTGGTTGCCGCTATATACAGCAACAACTTCTCTTGTGGCCTAGGTGCGACAAGTATTGGAGTGGAGGACAGGTATCTCTTCAAGTCTGCAGCAGCGCCTCCGCTTCGAGTCCATTTCATTGGGCCTGCCTTTTTCAAAATTTTGAAAAATGGCAGGGCGCGCTCAGCAGACTTAGAGATAAACCTGTTGAGAGCAGCCACGCAACCGGCAAGCCTTCTTACATCCTTGACGCGCTTTGGTGCTTCAATCTGCTCAATGGCCTTGATCTTGTCGGGATTGGCTTCAATTCCCCGCTGAGACACAAAGAACCCGAGAAGCTTGCCGGAAGGGATTCCAAACACGCACTTCTCGGGGTTGAGCTTGAGGTTGATCTTGCGTAGATTTGCAAATGTCTCATCCAAATCCTGAATCAGAGTTGCTTTGTCCTTGCTCTTGACCACTATGTCATCCATGTAGGCTTCTACATTTCTGTGTATTTGTGGCTCAAAGGCATCATGGACTACTCTTGCAAAAGTTGAACCAGCATTCTTCAAACCGAAAGGCATCCATATGAAGCAATACGTGCCACATGGTGTAATGAATGCGGTTTTCTCTTCATCCTCTTCTGCCATGAAGATCTGATGATATCCTGAATATGCATCAAGAAATGAAAGCAGATCACATCCAGCCGTGGAGTCAACAATCTGGTCGATACGTGGCAAGGGAAATGGGTCTTTGGGACAAGCTTTATTAACATCTATAAAGTCAATACAAAGTCTCCATTTCCCATTTGCCTTACGTACAACTACCGGATTGGCCAACCACGTGGGATGGAGGACTCCTCTGACAAGGCCTGCTGCTCCACTGCTTGTTTTCTAACTTTTTGCTTGACGGGCCGCGCGTGAGGACAGACAGCTAGGTGGTGCTCAATTACTTTCCTGGGAACACCGGGGATGTCAGATGGTTGCCATGCAAACACATCGACATTCGCCCGCAGAAAGCAACGAGCTCGCCTTCCTATTTAGGGTCAAGCGTGGCATCGATGGTGAAGGTACCACCAGTGCCGCCCTCCTTGGCGGGCACCCTCTTGGTCTTGGCGGAGCTGCCATCGTCTTCTTGCACTTGCGGTGGAGCTCGATGGTGCGTCCTCGACGGTAGCGCAGCACCAAGAGGTGCGCTTGCGGAGTGGGCATCGAGCTCTTGCCGGACTTGGTGGTCTTCTTCTTCCCGGAGCTTCAATGCAAGTGGTTTGCTATCCGTTGCGGCTGCTGCATCCCAGAATCTTGTCGGCGCAGATAAGTGCATCCTTCTTGTCGCCATGGACAGAAATGACGCTTATCGGGCCGGGCATCTTGAGTAAGTTGTAAGCATAATGAGAGGCGGCCATGAACTTGGCGAGTGCTGGACGGCCAAGTATGCCATTGTAGGGCAATGGGAAATCGGCAACGTCAAATGTGACCCTCTCAGTTCTGAAATTGAGCTCGCTGCCAAATGTTACCGGCAACGTGATCTTCCCTTTGGGCTTGCTCCTTCCTGGGTTGATTCCTTGGAAAGTAACAGTCTCTTCGAGCTCGCTGTCAGGGATCTGAAGCTTCTGGAGCACTGCGGAGGAGATCAGATTTAGGCCGGCCCCGCCGTCAACCAACATCTTTGTGACCTTGAGGTTGCGGATGGTTGGTGAGACCAACATCGGCAAGCACCCGACCGCAGTGATGCGATCAGGGTGGTCCTCAATGTCAAAGATGATGGGCGTGCTGGACCACTTCAGAGGTTTGCGGGACTCTATGGATGGTTCTGCTGCATTAACCTCACGCATCCATTGCTTGAGTTGGCGGTGTGAGGTATGTAGAGAAGCACCACCGTCAACACAAAGGACCTCTGTTGCCTTACGAAACTCCCCGCCGTCGGCCTTCATCGCCTTCCATGTCTTCGCCATCTTCATCTTCGTCTTCTTACTTGTCGCGCGCTGGGAGGTCTGTCTCCTTGCCGCTGCTTGGCCTTGCCGCGGCGTCCTCCCCGACCGGGTCTCTTCTTACTTGCTGCACCTGCACCTTCCTGGGCCTTCTCCTTGTCTCGCCGCTCGTATTCAGCTCTCTGTAGCAAAACAAGTTGCTCGACTTTCTTGCAGCTCTGGAGATCGTGGCCCTTGGTGTGGTGGATCTTACAGTACTGCTTGTTGGAGCTGTCAGGCTTGTCGGCGGCTGCCACAGCTTGGCGGTCGGTGTCTGCGGCAACCTCCTTGCCGGAGCCACCAGCCTTGGCTTTGTTGGCGGCGCCATCCTTGCCGGACTGCTCGACAACTAGTACTTCTTGGTTTTTCTTCTTTCTGTCGTTTCGCCGCCGGCTCTTCCTTGCCGGGGCGGTCTCCTCACCGCCGACTCTGCTCCCACATTCTCTCCCGGGAGTCTTCTTCCTTCTTCAGTAGCGGCGCACTTAGCCGGCCAGGCTGTAGAGCTCACGACGATTTCACTTTGCACATCGCCATCTCCTCCTCATCCCGCGGTTTTGCACATTTTGATGAAATGCACTGATCACCGCGGCAGGGTGGACGTCTGGGATGTTGTAGTGCACTCGACTGAATCTCTGGATGAAATTGCGTAGGGACTCTCCTTCCTTCTGGGCGAGCAGGTGAAGGTCACTCTCTTGGCCATGAGGCATGTGGCCGCCTGTAAAGGCGCCGACAAACTGGTGGCACAACCGCCAAGAAGAAATAGAGCTGTCCGCAAGTGCATGAGCCAAGATCTCGACGCTTGGCTTGAGCACCGGGGAAAGTAGTTGGCGAGGATCTTGTCGTCTCATCCCCGCAGATCTGCACCGCGATGGTGTAGATGCCGAGGAACTCCGATGGTGTGTCCTGCCTCATACTTCGCGGACATCTGGTTTGAAGTTTTTCTTGTCGGGCCACCGGACTTGCCGCAGCTCACGAGTGAACGCATGGCAACCTCTGCGCGACAAGTCTCCTGGTTCTTCGGCGCATGCATATCGATAGTGGGCCCGGCGCTGGTCGGATTGACGCTGCGCTTCTCTTGGCGCCGGCGCGGTTCGAAGCGTCTTCTTCTTGCCGCTCAAGAACTCGGCGCTGGTCGCGACGAGCTCGTGGATCCGATGACGCTGTGGAGTCGCTGTCGAGGTGGATCCGGCGATTCGGCGATCTTGGCCTTCGAGAAGGGGAGTGTACGGTGGCTGCACCCCCGCAGGTCTCGTCGCCATCGGCTCGTGCCTTGTCGCCTTGCCGCGGCTGCGAGGCGCTTGGTTGCCGTAGGACGTCGCTGTTGGCAAAGCCGATGAGGCTCTGGATGGTGGCCCTCCATTCGTCGACCTTGTCGGCCGTTAGAGGGTAGTCTAGTAGTAGCTGAGCTCTTGCCAAGGCTTCTGCTGGTGTGGTGGGTGGCAATGGTGTACGTAGCAAGGAACGGGATGTGCTCGGACACCTAACCAAGTTAGGAGGAGCAGCATCCCGCCCAAGCGACCGTACTCCGCTCGTACCAGCATGCTGGTGTGCATGCGGGTCTCGAGGGCCTCGGGATCCTCCAGCTTGGCCTTGATCCAACGAGCGTATGGTGCCGCGAGCATCATGACGCTTGTCGGTCCCACGCCTCGAGAAGGACGCGGTGCGGACTCGGACGCCGACGCTGCGCTGCCTTGTCCTTGACCTGGCGGCGCTAGGGCTCTCTCGACGACGCCCGTTCCTCCGCCAAGATTTCCCCACCACCGACAGCTCCGGTGGTGGTGGGTTCGACGCGACGGCTCTGCTGCTGCCAAGACTTTTTTTGGCGCCATGTTGATGAAGATGATGACGGTTGCTCGTGTGACCGCGGACCAGGTTCACACAGCCTCGACGCCCCTACCGGGCGCGCCAAAGATGTCGGGAAGTTGATCGTGGCCCACGAACACCTATGGGACCAGGGTCCCTTGTGGTTCGAGGGGGCGGAGATTGCACAAAGAGCGGATCAAGCGATGCACACGAGCAGATTTACCCAGCTTCGAGCTCTCCGAGAGATAATACTCCTACTGCTGCTTTGTGGATTATATTGTGTTCTTGCTAGGGAGCAATGAGGGCTACAAAACCTAGCTCGAGTGTATGTGTGAGTCGAATGAACTAAGTTGAGCTGAACCGAACCCTTTCACGCTGCACTTGGGCCTCCTTTTATAGGCACAAGGGTCACCACATGTGGCAAGTAGACGAGGGTAAGATAGTAAAACAGAGGTTGGTACACCGCTTTGTACAGTGTACAGTGATCTATACCTAACTCTGACGGCAAGGGACAAGAGTCATAAATGCCCGTCACAGTCGCCTGAACAGTGTAACAGGGACCGTCAAGTGTGCCTCCGTTTGCCATGATGGTAGCTTGTCAGCGCCGCTTATCGCTGCTCCCCGCTGGCTGCACAGCCCGTCGACACGTGTGCTTGGGAAAGCCCCATGGCGACACGTTGGCGGATGAGCTGGAGCGGAGATGAAGAGAGGTTGCCTGCCGCGGCAAGGTTCTTGTCGCGCTCGGGAGCTTGTCGCTCACCAAGCCTTCCCGGCAAGCTCCTCTTGCCGGGGCCTTATTTCCTTCGTGCCTTGAGTGGTCTTCCCGGCAAGCTCCTCTTGCCAGGACCTTGATTACTTTGTCCTCGAATGGCTCCATAGGAGCCGCGGAAGATCTTGATGGTTACCAGGCCAGCCCTGCGACAGGGTGCTGCGACTGTCCGTGCACGAGTTCGGGATACTAGGGTACCCCTACTCTAGTACACCGACAGAACAAAGCATGTTGATGAGCACCTAATCTATGTGGATGAAGTTTGTGGATTATTTAAGCTTGCAGGTATACCCAATGATGTTGTTAAGAAGAAGGTCTTCCCTTTATCTTTGAAGGGAGACACGTTGACATGGTATAGGCTATGTGATGATACGGGGTCATGGAACTACAAACGATTGAAATTGGAATTTCATCAGAAGTTTTATCCTATGCATCTTGTTCATCGTGATCGCAATTATATATATAATTTTTGGCCTCGCGAAGGAGAAAGCATAGCTCAAGCTTGGGGGAGGCTTAAATCAATGTTATATTCATGCCCCAATCATGAGCTCTCAAGAGAGACAATTATTCAAAGTTTTTATGCTCGGCTTTCTGAAAATAATCGCACCATGCTCGATACTTCTTGTGCTTGCTCTTTTATGATGAAGACTATTGAATTCAAATGGGATTTATTGAATATAATTAAACGCAACTCTGAAGATTGGGATCTCGACGAAAGTAAGGAGTCAGGTAGGACACCTAAGTTTGATTGTGTTAAATCTTTTATGGATACCGATGTTTTCCGTAAATTTAGCACTAAATATGGACTTGACTCTGAGATAGTAGCTTCTTTCTGTGAATCTTTTGCTACTTATGTTGATCTTCCCAAAGAGAAGTGGTTTAAATATCATCCTCCCATAGAAGTAAAAGTAGCTGCACCTACTAAGGTTGAAGAAAAGACAATCACTTATAATGATCCTGTTGTTCCTACTTCTTATGTTGGGAAACCACCTTTCCCTGTTAGAATAAAGGATCATGATAAAGCTTCAACTGTGGCTCGTAAAAGCAATATTAGAACTTATACACCTCCTGAGCAAATAAAAGTTGAACCTAATATTGCTATTGTTAAAGATCTCTTGGCTGATAATATTGATGGGCATGTTATTTATTTCTGCGGTGAAACAGCTAGAATTGCCAAACCTTTTGCTAAAGATAAACATAGACCTGTGGTAGGCATGCCTGTTATTTTTGTTAAAGTAGGAGATCATTGTTATCATGGCTTATGTGATATGGGTGCTAGTGCTAGTGATATACCTCATGACTTATACAAAGAAATTATGCATGAAATTGCACCTGCTGAGATAGATGGTATTGATGTTACCATCAAACTTGCTAATAGAGATATAATATCACCCATTGGAATTGTTAGAGATGTTGAAGTCTTGTGTGGGAAAACTAAATATCCTGCTGATTTTCTTGTTCTTGGTTCCCCACAAGATGGCTTTTGTCCCATTATATTTGGTAGACCCTTCTTGAACACAGTTAATGCTAGGATAGACTGCGAAAAGAGTGTTGTTACTATTGGCTGGGTTGATATGTCTCATGAGTTTAACTTCTCTAAATTTAGTAGACAACACCGTGAAGATGAATTACCTAGTAAGGATGAAATTATTGGTCTTGCTTCTATTGTCGTACCTCCTAGTGATCCTTTAGAACAATATTTGCTAGACCATGAAAATGATATGTTTATGAATGAAAGAAGGGAAATAGATGAAGTGTTCTTTAAACAGGAACCTATCCTAAAACACAATTTGCCTGATGAAATCCTAGGGGATCCTCCTCCACCCAAGGGTGATCCCATGTTTGAGCTTAAACCGTTGCCTGATACTCTTAAATATGCTTATCTTCATGAAAAGAAGATATATCCTGTTATTATTAGTGCTAACCTTTCAGAGCATGAAGAAGAGAGATTATTGAAAACTCTGAAGAAGCACCGTGCTGCTATTGGATATACTCTTGATGATCTTAAGGGCATTAGCCCCACTCTTTGTCAACATAAAATAAATTTGGAAGAAGATGCCAAACCAGTTCGTGATCATCAACGAAGGCTGAATCCTAAGATGAAAGAAGTGGTAAGAAAGGAAATACTAAAGTTCCTTGAGGCAGGTATAATTTATCACGTTGCTGATAGTCAGTGGGTAAGTCGTGTCCATTGTGTCCTTAAGAAGGGAGGTATTACAGTCGTTCCTAATGATAAAGATGAATTGATTCCGCAAAGAATTATTATAGGTTATAGGATGGTAATTGATTTTTGCAAATTAAATAAGGCCACTAAGAAAGATCATTACCCCTTACCTTTTATCAATCAAATGCTAGAAAGATTATCCAAACATACACATTTTTGCTTTCTAGATGGTTATTCTGGTTTCTCTCAAATGCCTGTGTCAGCCAATGATCAATCAAAGACTACTTTTACTTGCCCTTTTGGTACTTTTTCTTATAGACGTATGCCTTTTGGTTTATGTAATGCACCTGCTACCTTTCAAAGATGCATGATGGCTATATTCTCTGACTTTTGTGAAAGTATTTGTGAGGTTTTCATGGACGACTTCTCCGTCTATGGATCCTCTTTTGATGACTGCTTAAGCAACCTTGATCGAGTTTTGCAGAGATGTGAAGAAACTAATCTTGTTTTGAATTGGGAAAAGTGCCACTTTATGGTTAATGAAGGTATTGCCTTGGGGCATAAAGTTTCTGAAAGAGGTATTGAAGTAGATAAAGCTAAAGTTGATGCTATTGAGAAGATGCCATGTCCCAAGGACATCAAAGGTATAAGAAGTTTCCTTGGTCACACCGGATTTTATAGAAGGTTCATTAAGGACTTCTCAAAAATTTCTCGGCCTCTGTCTAATTTATTACAAAAAGCCATTTGTCTTTGATGACGATTGTGTAGAAGCATTTGAAATACTTAAGAAAGCATTGATCTCTGCACCTATTGTTCAATTACCGATTGAATTTACCTTTGAAATTATGTGTGATGCTAGTGATTATGCTATAGGTGCTGTTCTAGGGAAAAGAGTTGATAAGAAATTAAATGTTATTCAATATGCTAGTAAGACTCTAGGCAATGCTCAAAGAAATTATGCTACTACTGAAAAAGAATTCTTAGCAGTTGTATTTGCTTGTGATAAGTTCAGACCTTATATTGTTGATTCTAAAGTAACTATTCATACTGATCATGCTGCTATTAAATATCTTATGGAAAAGAAAGATGCTAAACCTAGACTTATTAGATGGGTTCTCTTTCTACAAGAATTTGATTTGCATATTGTTGATAGAAAGGAGCTGAGAACCCTGCTGCGCATAACTTGTCTAGGTTAGAAAATATTCTGATGACCCACTACCTATTGATGATAGCTTTCCGATGAACAATTAAATGTCATAAATGCTTCTCAGATCGCTCCATGGTATGCTGATTATGCTAATTATATTGTTGCTAAATTTATACCACCTAGTTTCACATACCAGCAAAAGAAAAAGTTTTTCTATGATTTGAGACATTACTTTTGGGATGACCCACATCTTTATAAAGAAGGAGTAGATGGTGTTATTAGACGTTGTGTACCTGAGCATGAACAGGAACAAATCCTACGCAAGTTTCACTCCGAGGCTTATGGAGGACACCACGCTGGAGATATAACTGCACATAAGGTATTGCAATCCAGTTTTTATTGGCCTGCTCTCTTCAAGGATGCCCGTAAGTTTGTCCTATCTTGTGATGAATGTCAAAGAATTGGTAATATTAGTAGACGTCAAGAAATGCCTATGAACTATTCACTCGTTATTGAACCATTTGATGTTTGGGGCTTTGATTATATGGGACCTTTTCCTACCTCTAATGGATATACACATATTTTAGTCGCTGTTGATTACGTTACTAAGTGGGTAGAAGCTATTCCAACTAGTAGTGCTGATCATAACGATCTATTGAGATGCTTAAAGAAGTTATTTTTTCAAGGTTTGGAGTCCCTAGATATTTAATGACTGGTGGTGGTTCACATTTTACTCATGGTGCTTTCTGTAAAATGCTTGCTAAGTATGATGTTAATCATAGAATCGCATCTCCTTATCACCCACAGTCTAGTGGTCAAGTAGAATTGAGTAATAGAGAGCTCAAATTAATTTTGCAAAAGACTGTTAATAGGTTTAGAAAGAATTGGTCCAAGAAACTTGATGATGCATTATGGGCCTATAGAACTGCATATAAAAATCCTATGGGTATGTCTCCGTATAAAATGGTTTATGGAAAAGCATGTCACTTACCTCTCGAACTAGGACATAAGGCTTATTGGGCTATTAAAGAGCTCAACTATGATTTCAAACTTGCCGGTGAGAAGCGGTTATTTGATATTAGCTCACTTGATGAATGGAGAACCCAAGCTTATGAAAATGCCAAGTTATTTAAAGAAAAAGTTAAAAGATGGCATGACAAAAGGATACAAAAGCGTGAGTTTAATGTAGGTGATTATGTATTGCTATGCAACTCTCGTTTAAGATTTTTTGCAGGAAAACTTCTCTCTAAATGGGAAGGTCCTTACGTTATCGAGGAGGTCTATCGTTCCAGTGCTATAAAAATCAACAACTTCGAAGGAACACATCCGAAGGTGGTGAACAGTCAAAGAATTAAACATTATATCTCAGGTAATCCTATAAATGTTGAAACCAATGTTATTGAGACCGTAACCCCGGAGGAATACATAAGGGACACTTTCCGGAACATTTCAGACTCCGAAAAGGAATATGTGGTACGGTAAGTAAACCGACTCCAAAACAGTTTTTAAGGCAATATTTCTCCGTTTTGGGATATTTAAAAAAATAGAAAAATAAAAAGCAGTCTGGGAAGGACACGAGGGCTCCACAAGGGTGGAGGGCGCGCCCTACCCCCTGGGCGCGCCCCTACCTCGTGGGCACCTTGTGTGCTCTACGGACTCCGTTTTCTTGCACGATACGTATTTTTGTCGGTAAAATTCATTATATAATCTCCCGAAGGTTTTGACTCCTCTATCACGCAAATATCCTCTGTTTTCGTTTCGAGCTGTCATGCTGCAGATTAGAGCAACATGTCGTCCCAGGATTCTGAAGGAGAAAGCTATGTGGCTGATTACCTTGCAAATCCTAAGGTCTACGGAGATGTGGAGCATTGTGGTTGGACTATGGAAGAAGAAGAGGACTATGAACCCAAAAGGAGGGAGGAGACGAGCTCAGATGAAGATGAAGCCCCACTACCTCAACCTGGGGACATGCATGTGGAATTCAAAAAGTCAAGCCTCCCTGATAGAGCAAAGAAACTTAAGATCGAGTTTATCCCTTTTCATCTCTTGCAGGAAAACAAGCAGGAACTATGCAAAAAGATATTAAGCCTGGAGCAAGAGATTGATGACCTGAGGGATCAAAATTCTGTCCTCAAGCGCAAATTAAGGGAGAAGCCTACGCCATCAACTAAACCATCATCTTCTTCACCAGCAAAGGAGATATAATCACATGGGTATGGGCACTCCCCTTGGCAACTACCAAGCTTGGGGGAGGTGCCCCGGTATCGTATCACCATCACACTCCTATCTTTACCATTTTTATTAGTTCGATCCTATTAGTAGTATCTTGATCTAGTAGAATAAAGTTTATGGCATGATCTAGTTTTGAGTTTTTGCTTTATGATCTCTCTATGTAATTGAGTCCGTGAGCTATATAATAAAGATTAGTGTTGAGTAAAGGGCTTGATTATTTTGCCATGATCTTGAGTGAATAAAAGAAAAGAGAAAAATAATAAAAGGAAACAAAGAGTTCATATTGATCTTATTGAGAGTAATGACTTCACATAGAAAGAGTATGATGATTAAAAGTTGTTGGGAGTTGGCAAAGATAGATTTGGTCATCGTTGCAATTAATAGGAAGTAATAAAGAAAGAGAGGTTTCACATATAAATATACTATCATGGACATATTTTATGATTGGGAGCACTCATTAAAATATGACATGCTAAAGAGTTGATGTTGGACAAGGAAGACAACGTAATGGGTTATGTTTTCTTATATCTGAGATAAAGTATATTGTCATGGATCATCCAAAATGTTGAGCTTGCCTTTCCCCCTCATGCTAGCCAAATTCTTAGCACCAAGTAGAGATACTACTTGTGCTTCCAAAAACCCTTAAACCAGTTTTGCCATGAGAGTCAACCATATCTACATATGGATTGAGTAAGATCCTTCAAGTAAGTTGTCATCGGTGCAAGCAATAAAAATTGCTCTCTAAATATGTATGATTGATTGGTGTGGAGGAAATAAGCTTTCTACTATCTTGTGACGTGGAACAAATAAAAGCGACGGACTGCATAATAAAGGTTCATATCACAAGTGGCAATATAAAGTGACGTTCTTTCACATAAGATTTTGTGCATCCAACCCTGAAGGCGCATGGCAACCTCTGCTTCCCTCTGCGAAGGGCCTATCTTTTATTATTATCTTCTACCTTATGCAAGAGTCATGGTGATCTTCACCTTTCCTTTTTACATTTTATCCTTTGGCAAGCACAGTGTGTTGGAAAGATCCTGATAGATATATCTAATTGGATGTAAGTTAGCATGAGTTATTATTGTTGACATTACCCTTGAGGTAAAAGGTTGGGAGGCGAAACTATAAGCCCCTATCTTTCTCTGTGTCCGATTAAAACTCCGTAACCACAAGTATTGCGTGAGTGTTAGCAATTATGAAATACTAAATGATAGTTGAGTATGTGGACTTGCTAGAAAGCTCTGACATAGACTCTTTCTGATGTTATGATAAATTGCAATTTCTTCAATGACTGAGATTATAGTTTGTTAGTTCTCAATAAAGTTTTTGATTCGTACTTTTGCATTGTGAATAGATTATAACTTGAGCATAAGAAATCATCTGACAATATCCATATATGTTGCTGTTATGAGAATAATCATGATGCCCTCATGTCCGTATTTTATTTTATCGACACCTCTACCTCTAAACATGTGGACATATTTATCGTTATCGACTTCCGCTTGAGGACAAGCGAGGTATAAGCTTGGGGGAGTTGATACGTCCATTTTGCATCATGCTTTTATATCGATATTTATTGCATTATGGGCTGTTATTATACATTATGTAACAATACTTATGCCTATTCTCTCTTATTTTACAAGGTTTACAAAAGGAGGGAGAATGCCGGCAGTTGGAATTCTGGGCTGGAAAAGGAGCAAATATTAGAGACATATTCTGCACAACTCCAAAAGTCCTGAAACTCCACGAAAGTCATTTTTTGAAATAATAAAAAATATTGGGCGAAAGAAATACGTCAGGGGGCCACCACCTGTCCACGAGGGTTGGGGGCGCGCCCTACCCCCCAGGGCGTGCCCCCTACCTCGTGGGCCCCCTGGTGGCTCTCCGGTGGCCATCTTCTGCTATATGAAGTCTATCGTCCAGGAAAAAATCAAAAGCAACCTTTCGGGACAAGACTCCACCGCCACGAGGCGGAACCTTGGCGGAACCAATCTAGGGCTCCGGCAGAGCTGTTCTACCGGGGACACTTCCCTCCGGGAGGGGGAAATCATGGCCATCGTCATCACCAACGCTCCTCTCATCGGCAGAGGGCAATATCCATCAACATCTTCACCAGCACCTTCTCCTCTCAAAACCCTAGTTCATCTCTTGTATCCAATTCTTGTCTCCAAGTCCGGGATTGGTACTAGTAGGTTGCTAGTAGTGTTGATTACCCCTTGTAGTTGATGCTAGTTGGTTTATTTGGTGGAAGATCATATGTTCAGATCCTTTATGCATATTAATACCCCTCTGATTATGAACATGAATATGCTTTGTGAGTAGTTACGTTTGTTCCTGAGGACATGTGAGAAGTCTTCCTATTATTAGTCATGTGAATTTGGTACTCGTTCGATATTTTGATGAGAAGTATGTTGCCTATCCTCTAGTGGTGTTATGTGAACGTCGACTACATAACACTTAATCATTATTTGGGCCTAGAGGAAGGCATTGGGAAGTAATAAATAGATGTTGGGTTGCTAGAGTGACAGAAGCTTAAACCCTAGTTTATGCGTTGCTTCGTAAGGGGCTGATTTGGATCCATATGTTTCATGCTATGGTTAGGTTTACCTTAATACTTTTGTTGTAGTTGCGGATGCTTGCAATAGAGGTTAATCCTTGGTGGGATGCTTGTTCAAGTAAGAGAAGCACCCAAGCACCGGTCCACCCACATATCAAATTATCAAAGTACCGAATGTGAATCATATGAACGTGATGAAAACTAGCTTGACGATAATTCCCATGTGTCCTCGGGAGCGCTTTTCTCTATATAAGAGTTTGTCCAGGCTTGTCCTTTGCTACAAACGGATTGGGCCACCTTGCTGCACTTTATTTACGTTTTTTACTAGTTGCTCGTTACAAATTTTCCTATCACAAAACTATCTGTTACCACTTATTTCAGTACTTGCAGAGAATACCTTGCTGAAAACCGCTTATCATTTCCTTCTGCTCCTCGTTGGGTTCAACACTCTTACTTATCGAAAGGACTACGATAGATCCCATATACTTGTGGGTCATCAGCTATATATACCCCTCCACCCACTCTTCATTCATGGAGAGAGCTATCAGAACGTGCCTACACTTCTACCATTCATTTTCTGAGAGAGAACCACCTACTCATGTGTTGAGACCAAGATATTCCAATCCAACCACAAGAATCTTGATCTCTAGCCTTCCCCAAGTTGCTTTCCACTCAAATCATCTTTCCACCAAATCCAAATCTGCAAGAGAGAGTTGAGTGTTTGGGAGACTATCATTTGAAGCACAAGAGCAAGGAGTTCATCATCAATACACCATCTATTACCTTTTGGAGAGTGGTGTCTAATAGATTGGTTAGGTGTCATTTGGGAGCCTCCATCAAGATTGTGGAGTTGAACCAAGGAGTTTGTACGGGCAAGGAGATCTCCTACTTCGTGAAGATCTACCCTAGTGAGGCAAGTCCTTCGTGGGCGATGGACATGGTGGGATAGACAAGGTTGCTTCTACATGGACCCTTCGTGGGTGGAGCCTCCATGGACTCGCGCAACTTTACCCTTCGTGGGTTGAAGTCTCCATCAATGTGTGGATGTACGATAGCACCACCTATCGGAACCACGGGAAAAATCTTCGTGTCTACATTGCGTTTGCTCCCTCCAAACTCCTCCCCTTTACCTTCATATGCAATGATTTACATTCCGCTGCTATACTCTTAGATTTGCATGTGTAGGTTGATTGCTTGACTTGTGCTAAGTTGCTAAAATATGCCAAAACTTAAAATTGAGAAAAGGCTAGATTTTTATTTGGTCAAGTAGTCTAATCACCCCCCTTCTAGACATACTTTCGATCCTACACCCATGAAGAGAGGCAACAAGGAGCGGTCGAGATCACCCTCTTCTTTTAACATCCCCTCGAGAGCAGGAGATGTGTGATAACCCACAAGTATAGGGGGTCGCAACAGTTTTTGAGGGCAGAGTATTCAACCCAAATCTATAGATTCGACACAAGGGGAGCAAAATAATACTTGTAAGTATTAGCAGTTGAGTTGTCAATTCAACCACACCTCGAGATTAAATATTTGTAGCAAAGTGATCAGTAGCATAGTAGTATGATAATTTTGATAGTAGTTGTAACTAATACGTCTCTGACGTATCTATAATTTATGAAGTATTCATGCCATGTTTATAACAATATTATATGGTTTTGGTATGATTTGATTAGAACTAACCCGGATTGACGCTGTTTTCAGCAGAACTACCGTGGTGTTGTTTTTTGTGTAGAAATAAAAGTTCTCGGAATGTGCTGAAAATTTACAGAGAATATTTTTGGAAAATATAAAAAATACTGGAGCGAAAAGATACGAGAGAGGAGTCCCGGGGTAACCACATGGGTGGGGGTGCCCCCACCCCCTAGGGCACGCCCCCTACCTTGTCGTCGCCTTGTGGGCCCCCTTGACTTGTCCCCAATGCCAACACCTCCTATAAATCCCAAAAACGCCAAAACAAAACCTAAATCTGGAGTTTCGCCGCCGTAAGCCTCTGTAGCCGTGAAAACAAATCTAGGCCCTCTCGAGCACCCTGTCGGAGGGGGCCATCATCACCGGAGGCCATGGAGGAGGACGCCGGAGGGTGCCATCATCGCCATGGAGGCCAAGGACCAGAGGGAGAACCTCTCCCCATCTAGGGGGAGGCAATGGAGGAGGAAGCACAAGGGGGAGAACCTCTCCCTCTCTCTATCTCTCTTAGTGGCGCCGGAGTGCCATCAGGGGAACCATCGCTGCGGTGATCGTCTTCATCAACATCACCATCTTTATCACCATCATCATCTCTTTTACGCGGTCCACTCTCCCGCACCCTGCTGTAATCCCCTACTTGAACATGGTGCTTTATGCCACATAGTATGATCCAATGATGTGTTGCCATCCTATGATGTTTTGAGTAGATTTATTTTGTCCTTTCAGTTGATTGATGATCTATATTGGTTTGAGTTGTATGTTTTACTTTGGTGCTGTCCTATGGTGCCTTCCGTGCCGTGCACACGTGAAGGATTCCCGCTGTAGGGTGTTGCAATACGTTTAAGATTCGCTTATAGTGGGTTGCTTGAGTGGCAGAAGCATAAACCCGAGTAAGGGAATTGTTGCGTATGGGATAAAGGGGACTTGACACTTCAATGCTATGGTTGGGTATTACCTTAATGATCTTTAGTAGTTGCGGATGCTTGCTAGAGTTCCAATCGTAAGTGCATATGATCCAAGAAGAGAAAGTATGTTAGCTTATGCCTCTACCTCATATGAAATTATAATAATGATTACCGATCTTGTTAACAATTGACTAGGACAATTCCGCACACCGATCCATCATTATTCCGCACTCGCTATTTATAATATATAGTAATATATTCTAACTTCATGATAATAGCACCTACTTTTATATTTTATTTCTCCGATATCATGCAAAGTTATCCTCTTCATACCCACAACGTAGTTTAATTTCTCGTTTCTAGATGGAAGCAAAAGTTCGATGTACTTAGAGTCGTATCAGTAGTAGATAGGACTTGAGAGAATATTGATCATACCTTTAGCTCCTTGTGGGTTCGACACTGATTCCTTGCACTTGGGGATTATCAGTAACAACAATAGTAACGGTAACAGTGATAACAATGATTTTGTAGCAAGTGTAACATTAATAGCAGCAATAGTAACTTTGCAAGAACAATATGTGGACAATTCGTAGGCATTGGATCGGTGGATTCGTTGGACAATATTCATCATATAACAGTCATAACCTAGGGCGATACAAAACTAGCTCCAGTTCATAAATGAAATGTAGGCATGTATTCCGTAAATAGCCATATGTGCTTATGGAAAGAACTTGTATGACATCTTTTGTCCTACCCTCCCGTGGCAGCGGGGTCCATAAGGAAACTAAGGGATATTAAGGCCTCCTTTTATTAGAGGACCGGAACAAAGCATTAACACATAGTGAATACATGAACTCCTCAAATTACGGTCATCACCGGAAAGTATCCCACTTATTGCCACCCCGGGGTTTACGGATCATAACACGTAATAGGTGAATATGACTTGCAAGATCGGATCTAGAACATAGATATAATGGTGAAAACATAAACGGTTCAGATCTGAAATAATGGCACTCGGGCCCTAGTGACAAGCATTAAGCATGGCAAAGTAATACTTAACTATTTGAGAAGGTGATGACTCAACGTAAAGTTAAAAGATAGTCCCTTCGTAGAAGGAAGCAGGGATTTGCAGAGGTGCCAGAGCTCAAAGTTTTAAAAATAGAGATAAATGAAATTTTGGGAAATGCACCCTTCCTGTTTACATCATGACCAAAAGTTATCAATATCTTCCATGCTAAACACATTAGTGGCGGTTTCCAAGCGATAAAAGTAAAGGTTTACTCCCCCCTCCACCAACAAACACACTCCACGACTAGCCGAATCCACGGGTACCGTCCATACCAACATCAGTCCTGGGGAGTTTTTTTTAATTATTTGCAATTTTTTGAATTCGGGACTGGGCATCCCTATTACCACCCCCCTCGTGCAAGGACGTGTGAATAAACACTCATCATGAGAATAACCCGCTTAGCATGGAAGATACCGACTACCCCTGTCGCTCTATGAACAATCCAGGCACACAAAAATAGAACTTTATTTGAAGTTTTTAGAGGTGGCATATGCAAATTTACTTAGAACGGCAGGTTAATACCGCATCTGGAATAACTTGGGTTTAAGGGTTTTGATGCACAAGAAGTATTCCCACTTAGTACAGGCGAAGGCTAGCAAATAGGTTTAGAAACGGACAGCTAGAGAGCGAAAATGGTCATGTACATGCGTTACGCATAATTAACATTGAACGCTAGCATGAGTAGGATATGGACATGAATATAAATGTCGTAGAGGCTATGTTGGTTTTGATTCAACTATGCATGAACATGTGCCAAGTCAAGCCACTTGATTCATTCAGGGGAGGATACCATATC
Organism: Aegilops longissima; assembly: GCA_021605205.1. Taxonomy (NCBI): domain Eukaryota; kingdom Viridiplantae; phylum Streptophyta; class Magnoliopsida; order Poales; family Poaceae; genus Aegilops; species Aegilops longissima. The sequence continues at coordinate 501,531,326 of CM038682.1, read as the reverse complement.
ATCATACTACATCACGATCATTTTAATGCAATGTTGACATCCAAGATAAATCATTATCCACTCCTAGCTACTTAAGCATGGGATGAGAAACTATAATCTCTAATTGACACTGTGAACACGTTTGATCATAATATGCCGAATCATGGATACTAGGTTAAACATATTTACAAAAACATAACAAGTTGAGTTCATGCCCGTTTCTCTTTGCCACAGTCACTTCATCAAATATCGTCATTATTGCCTTTCACTCGCGACCGAATGATAAGAAAATAATAATAATGCAAGAGTGTCGTGGACTAAGCTGTAATCTACAAACATTTTATTCAAAAGGAGAAAACAAAGCAATTTTGGCTCTTTGTTAGATCAATAGTAATGCATAGGAGAGCCAGTCCACATTTTTATCGTGGTCTTCTCCTTGGTATGACTCAATAAAAGGAAAAGAATTTAAGAGAAACATACTGAAATATTTTTAGAGTTTTTAGTTTTTCTTGAAGAAAGCAAATTAAAGAGAGAGAAAAATATAAACGAGAAAAACTATTTACACGGGAGAGCTCCCAACAAGCAAAAGAAGAACAAGGAAATCTTTTTGGGTTACAACTAACTAAACTAGAAAGAAAAACTGAAAAGAAACAAGAAATATTTTTTGGTTTTCTCAAAGTTTTTCAAACACACAAGAAGAAAGCGAGAAAATAAATCTAGCATGGATAATACAATGAAAAAATGTGAACACAGACAGCTAGAATGAAATTGTGTGATCATGAGTATAATGTCGGTGGAAACACATACTCCCCCAAGCTTAGGCTTTTGGCCTAGCTTGGTAATCACCACTCACGGTCTGTATGATAATCTGAGTGATAGCTCACGAAGGCTCTTGGTGCGACCACCTCAACCCGTCTGGCTACCTCAACCTCCGTATTGTACACGCGAGCCTCGTTATCCAAGACAAAATATCTTCTTTTGTTGTGATAATCAAAGAGAGCAGGCGCAGGCAAAACAACAAGCACAACAGGTTTCTTATCAAACCTCAAGTTAGAAGTATAATTCATGGGTGTGCCCGTGAGGAACTTGTGACGTTTCGTGGCATCAAAGTCTAAGTACCGAGTAGGTAGGATGGGATCATCAGGTAGAGGTGTCACACCAACCTCTCTTGCTAAACGAGAAACATAAATCCCACCACAAAAATGGCCACTACAAGCGTTGTGTTGCAATCTTTGTGCAACAGTCGCTCCAAGATTATAACATTTAATATCGGTAAGAGCAGTGTGTATGAGGCTCAAGTAAGGAGCTCATAATGTGCTACAATTTTGCTTGCCTATGATGCATTTGCCATTAAAGAGTGCAAAGTATTGAATTGATGGGAAATGAATACTTTTTGTTCTACCTTGTGTCACTCCTCTATCCTCACCATAGCAAAGGCTAGTCAAAAATGACTTATATTCAGATCTTGGTGGCTCGTCTAGCGAACCCCAATACGGAATTTTGCAGGCATTACAAAACATCTCAAGAGGCATGGTACACAGATGACTATAAAGACTAAATGAAACTCTAGACTCACGTGGATGAAATTTAAATTTCTTAGTGAAAGTTTCTGTGAGGTTGAGATGTTGAATGCACTTATCTTCGATGTAGGTACCAAGTTCGGTGTTGTGAACATATGCTCAAATTCTTCCTTAATACCTGTGCTCACCATGAAATTGTTACACTACCATAGGCATGATTTGATAGCCGCACCCCACATTTCGCTTGCGCTTGGTTCAACATAAGACTGACGTATCGATCCACTACTAGATGATGCCTTCGTAGACCTCTTCCTCGAAGAACTCCTAAAGAATTGCATTTTTATTTGCGAACAAATTCCTTAAAAAATTTGGGACACAAATTTGTCTACAAAACTTCCCAAGATTCATAGCAGCTACCCATAAGGATGGATAGAGGCCATATCAAGCATTCAAACTACTTAGAACTCTAAGAATTCAACATGCAAGCTCATCTACAACATCACCAAGAGTAGCTAATTATTCAAAATACAAACCAATAAAGCAAAAACTAATTTGAGCAAAGGAGGAGTCACATACCAAGTAGCAATCCTCCAAAATAGTTTCAGAAACAGAGCTTCGAGCAAAGAGATCGAAATCCGCGGGTTTGAGAGCAAGAACACGAGATAGAGAGAGAGGGAGAGAGAGAGAGAGAAATGGTGATTTTTTTCTGGGGCAGGAGATGACATGGGCTAAAGAGATAATTGAGGGGACTCGCGTGGGGACCACAACCCACCAGGGTGCGCCTTGGTGTATTGTGGTCACTAGGTGCACCCCCCTCTAATGTTATTTGCACCAAAAATTCAGAAATATTCAGAAAAAAATCGTATTAAATTTTTAGGGCATTCTGAGCACTTTTATTTTCAGGTCATTTTTATTGCACAAAAAATCCAGAAAACAAAATAAACATGGCATTTTATTTTATTTAACTAAGAAAAATAGAGAACAAAAGGTAAGGACAGAAGGTAGTACCTACTAAATTCATCAACTTCATACCTCTCAAAGATGATCAGTTAATAAGGTTTATAAAGTCTTATTAACAACCACCTTCGGTTAGCATGAAACCGAAGAAATTTCGTAAAACACTAAGTTACCTCAACGGGGATATGCATGTCCCCAATAATAAGTATATCATATTTCTTTTTGGCAGTAGGTAGAGGTAGTTGAAAACTTCCAATAGTAAGTGTCAGAGATTTTTCAATAACATTAATACCATTCACTTGGAATTGTTTCTTCGAAAAGTGCACCGTATGTTCATTACAATTGATATGAAAAGTGACCTTGATTTTATTGCAATCAACAACAACCCTTGCAATATTCAAAAAGGGTCTACCAAGGATAATTGACATGTTGTCGTCCTTGGGCATCTCAAGTATAACAAAGTCAGTTAAGATAGTAGCATTTGCAACAGCAACGGGCACAACCTCACAAATACCGATAGGTATGGCAGTTGATTTATCAACCATTTGCAAAGATATATGAGTAGGTGTGAGTTTATTCAAATAAAGTCTTTTATATAAGGAGAAAGGCATAACACTAACACCAGCTCCTAAATCACACAAAGCAGTTTTAACATAATTTCTTTAGATGGAGCAAGGTATAGTTGGTATTCCCGGGTCTCCAAGCTCTTTAGGTACTCCATCCTTAAAGGAATAATTAGCAAGCACGATGGAGATTTCAGATTCCGGTATCTTTCTCTTATTAGTGATGATGTCTTTTATGTATTTTGCATAAGGGGCCATCTTTAAAATATCAGTCAAGCGAGTGCGCAAAAAGATTGGCCTAAGTATTTCAGCAAAGCATTCAAATTCTTCATCATCCTTTTTCTTAGTTGATTTAGGTGGAAAGGGCATGGGTTTTTGAACCCAAGGTTCTCTTTCTCTTCCATGTTTTCTAGCCACAAAGTCTCTTTTTCATATCTTTTATTTTTTTAGGTTTTGGGTAATCAAGATCAACGGTAGGTTCTATCTCAACATCGTTATCTGGTTGTTTATCATTGTATATGTCGGTGCAACAAACCCTGGGTCTGTTCCCAGACTATGCACAGGCGCAACAACGTGATCGAAGCACCAGCCAAGTCAGAGTTAAAAGGACCAAGAGACTTGAAGGACCAGCATACAGATCAAGAGGACAAGATCAAGCCAGAGAAGCAGGATATCGTCAAGGGAAAAGCCTCCCTTTCCAGGCAGGTGAGCCCTGCAAGGGGCAAGGCCACCTCTAGAAGCAGACAATCGAAGCGCCCCGCCAGGGCCTGCCGAAGCTCACGGAGGCAAAATCACCTCACCAACCACTCAAGCACGACCCACGTCGTCGATCAGTGCGGTGTCAAGCCGCAAAGTGATTAAGTGGCAGCCATTTCCTACAAGAGAAACCCACATATGACACCCGTCCTGTGACGTGTCAAGAGAATAGGCGCAGAGCTGGCAAGATAGTCCGGCAAGCCTTGTTGGGCAACCAACAATGTGACACTAAGTAGTGCATTTAATGCGCCCTGTCAGCCCGCAGAGTTAGGTATGATAGCACTGTTTGCTATCATATCAGTGCATAATGACTACTTTGCCACTGTGGTTACCCCTTGATCTACAAAAGGAGGCCCATGGCAACCGTAGAAAGAGGTTAGAAGGTTGGATAACTCACACCCCCATACGCGCATAATCACTACTGCCCCAAGGCAACCCCTACCAGGCAAGTGTACTGCGCTCGCCACCATCAATCCACCAAAGCAAGAGTAAGGTTTTACGCCTCGCGGCAGCCCGAACCTGGGTAAATTGCCTATGTGATCTCTGCTGTGCTGCCCCACGCTCGTCTGCTCTTTGTGCAACATGTCGCCCCCTTCCGAACTAGCAAGGGACCTCCTGGCCCCTTGGTGGCCGTGGTTTCCCGTGACATCTTTGGCGCTCCAGGTATGGGTCTCGCTTGTGCGAACCTGAATGCGTGCGTAGCGCATCATCTTCATCACCATCGTCATGTTCGACGACGCCATCGACCATGGCACCAAAGAAGAAGCCCGGTCCTTTGGCTCACCCATCCAACTTGAAGGCTCTGCCGCCCGCGGCATCCAACGCCGCGGGAGGTGCAGAGGCGCACGAGGACGTGGACGCTGCTGGGGAGGTGGTCGGAGCAGGCGGCGCCATCACCACCTCTCCCGCAGCCGACGCAGGAGCAGGAGGCACCGAAGGAGAGCAGAATCGACAACACCCCGACGGCCACGCTCCCCAAGGTATGGGTGAGGGGGTTACTCCATCTGTGCCCCTCTCTCCCGCCGACGGGCACAGCCATAGCAACGGTGCTCAGACCGGGGTGAACAGCCGCCCTCCGGCCACCCCCACCACGGGTGCGGTCGCAGCGCGTGCACCTCCCCCGGTACGGGCCGACGGACCCGCTGTGTCCGATGGAGCCACTGGCCCTCGAGCGCCTTCGCCACACCACATCCAAGTGGTCGCCCCGCAGTGACAGCAGGGGCACAGTACTACTGCCGCTGGCACCGTCAGGAGCCGCGCGACGGTTCGATCGACTTCATCGACATCCATGCCAAGCACAGCCTCAGAGGCCATGGCGCGAGCTCAACTGTTGTTGAGCTTTCCACCAGCGGCCAAGCAAATGGACGAATGGCGTGCCACCATCCAAAGCCTGCTCGGTCTCGCCGAAGCTGAGGGCTCACGGCGAGCTGGCCCACAATGACCTCCCCAAGCGACAACAATAGCTCATGCTGCTGACCATACGGAAGGGGCCATCCCCATGGTGCACTCCCCACCACGATAGCTAGCGCGAGCACAACAGAATCAAGATCACGATAATGTCTCGATGGCCTCTTCTGACTCTCGAGAACGTCCAGGCCAACATCGAGCCCCAGAGGATAGGCGGAGAGGAGACACGCGCGTCATCGAGCAATGCCGCGATGACCTCCGCCGGACCGACGGGTGCGATGGCCTCAACGTCGACGAGCCCGCGCTTGGTGTTGGCGGGTGCCTGCCTTTTGAGGTTGGCTTCCCTGTCTTTACACGAGAGCTGCGGCAAGTCCGTTGGCCATCCGTTCACACGTTCAAGCTAGAGATACCTGGGAAGTACGATGGGAGGCTGAACCCGACAGAGTTCCTGAGCATCTACACCATCGTTGTTCAGGCTGCCGGGGGAAGAGTTGAGAAGGTGTTCGCGAACTACTTCCCTTTGGCCGTCAAGTCCAATGTTTGGTCTTGGCTGATGCACCTACCGGAGAACTCCATTTCATCATGGGCCGACCTGTGCCATGAGTTCATTGGCGCCTTCACTGGCGGTCATCGGGAACCCGGCAGGCCCAACGATTTGTAGCTTCTCCAGTAGAAGGAAGGAGAAACCCTTCGTAAATATTTACAGAGATTCAGCAAAGTTCATAGAAGTATCCCAAATATCCATCCGGCAACCGTGATAGCTGCCTTCCAGTCCAATGTGCGCAACCGTCGTATTCGTTCCAAGATGAACGTGAAGTTGCCCAAGACTGTGAATGAGCTTTACACATTAGTGGATAAATGTGCTCGTATGGAGGAGGGAAGGAGGTTGCCCGGAGAGGAAGATTGCACCAATGTTGATTCAGAGGGTGAGGATGAGTCAACTAGTCAGAAGAAGAGCAAGAAGCACAGTAAGAAGCGGAGAGATAAGGCAGTGATGACTGTTGAAGGATCGAGTACGCCTAGTACCGACAAGAAGGCCAAAGTTGAGGCCCCCGGCGAGGAAGCTTCAGTGTGCACTAACTGTCGGGAGGTTGCTGTTGCCGATAAATCCAGGAAAGGTGATGGGCCATATTGCAAGATTCACCAGACCAAGGGCCACAACCTTCAAGAGTGTTATCAGGTTGAGCAGCTTGTCAAGAAACAGAAATCAGAATATGAGAAGTGTGATAAGGAAAAAGGTCAGAATTTTGTTGGCGGTAATCGCCGATGTGGTGAAGTAAACAGCCCTGGCAAACCCTTTTGGAACCATGGAAATCCCGCCAGAGGTCGAGAGAAGGAAACTTGTGATGGTATAAGTGACGGAGGGGATGGAGAAGAAACCAGTGAGCAGGAGTTTCAGAAGGCCACGGACGCCCTGTGCATTGACGGAGGTGCATCTTTGCACACTTCCCACCGACAGCTCAAACGGTGGGCACGAGAGGTCAATGTCGTGGAACCAGAGCCAGAGGCCCGGAAGCCGCTCAAATGGTCCCGTACGCCCATCATCTTTGACGAGGAGGACCATCCTAGTCGTACCACCGCGGTAGGATGTTTGTCGTTGTTCATCTTCCCAACAATTCGCAACCTCAAGGGTCACAAAGATGTTGGTGGACAGTGGGGCCGGGCTGAATCTGATTTCCCGGTAGTCATCAGCAAGCTACAGATAGGATAAGATGAGCTAGAGGTTACCGGCACGTTTCAAGGAGTTAATCCATGCAGGATCCGTCCTAAGGGAAATATCACGTTGCCGGTAACATTCGGGGGAGAATTGAACTACCGGACTGAGAGGATTGTGTTTGATGGGATTCTTGGACGCCCGGCCCTGGCTAAGTTCATGGAAGCATCCCACTATGCCTACAACACCTTGAAGATGCCTGGGCCACTGGGAGTCATCACTATCCCATCAGATGAGAAGGATGCAATCATTTGTGTGGACAAGATGTACCGGGACGTGGTCGCGGCCGAGGCAGCGGCAGCTCCCGCCCAGCAAAGCAAAGGAAAGAAGAGAGGCTGTAGGGACTCCGGCAAAGAGTCCGGGAAGCGTGCCCCCACCGAGTGCACATCACCCGTTGGCGACGTGCCGGAGTGTTCTAACAGTAAGAGATCCAAGGTCGCGGCACACCAGGTGAAGAAGGTCCAGGCAGGGCTAGCTGGCGTTGATGGTACTTTCCCTATCAGCTCCACCCTCGATGACAAATAGGAAAGCGCGTCGTTGCCTTCCCGCGGGCGAATATCGATGTGTTTGCCTGGAAACCATCTGATATCCCCGGTGTTCCCAAGGAGGTAATCGAGCACCATCTTGTTGTCTGCCCACATGCCCGACCTGTCAAGCAGGAAAGTATGGAAGCAGGCCTTGGAGAGGCGGCAGTTCATTGCAGAAGAGATCAAGAAACTTGAGGCAGCTGGTTTGGTCAGAGGAGTATTGCACCCCACGTGGTTGGCAAATCCAGTGGTAGTCCGGAAGGCTAATGGGAAATGGAGGCTTTGCATAGATTTCACAGACCTCAACAAGGCTTGCCCAAAAGACCCATTTCCCTTGCGCGCATCGGTCAGATTGTGGACTCCACTTCAGGTTGTGATTTTCTCTCCTTTCTGGATGCATACTCCGGGTATCACCAAATCTTTATGTCCAAGGAAGATGGAGAGAAGACATCATTCATCACCCCGTGTGGTACGTATTGCTTTGTCTGTATGCCATTCGGATTAAAGAGTGTCGGGTCCACTTTTGCAAGGGCAATCCAGATTGATTTCGAGCCGCAGTTGCACATAAACATAGAAGCCTATATGGATGATATTGTGGTCAAGACCAAGGATAAGGCCACCCTTATTCAAGATTTGGAGGAGACATTTGCTAATCTGCGCAAGATCAATCTGAAGCTTAAACCGGAGAAGTGTGTGTTTGGTGTTCCCTCCGGCAAGTTGCTTGGGTTCTTTGTATCCCATCACCGGATTGAAGCCAACCCTGGCAAGATCAAAGCCATTGAGCAGATCCAAGCACCAAGGACAGTTAAGGATGTGAGGCGCCTGACAGGATGTGTTGCCGCGCTAAGCAGGTTCATCTCCAAGTCTGCCAAGCGAGCCCTGCCGTTCTTCAAGATTTTAAATAAGGCCGGACCTATGAAGTGGACCCTAGAAGCATTTGCAACTTTGCAAGAGTTGAAGGCCTACTTGTCCTCTGTGCTTACCTTGGTTGCTCCAAAACCCCAGGAGTCGTTGTTGCTATACTTGGCGGCGACCAACCAAGTGGTCAGCGCGGCCTTTGTAGCGCAGCGGGAAGCTGGTGAGGCAGAAAGTGAGCAGAGACCGGCAGAGTCAGAGAAGGACCAGGACAGCAATGAGCACGACAATGAGAGCAACCCCAAGGACACGGCAAGGAAAAAAAGTGGTGCAGCGCCCAGTGTACTTTGATACGTCCATTTTGCATCATGCTTTTATATCGATATTTATTGCATTTTGGGCTGTTATTACACATTATGTCACAATACTTATGCCTTTTCTCTCTTATTTTACAAGGTTTACATGAAGAGGAGAATGCTGGCAGTTGGAATTCTGGGCCGGAAAAGGAGCAAATATTAGAGACCTATTCTGCACAACTCCAAAAGTTCTGAAACTTCACGGAGGCACGTTTTGGAATATATAAAAAACACTGTGAAAGAATCAACCAGAGGGGGCCCACACCTTGGCCAGGAGGGTAGGGGCGTGCCCTACCCCCTGGGCGCGCCCCCTGTCTCGTGGGGCCCCTGGCAGGCCTCCGGTGCACATCTTCTGGTATATGAAATCTTTTGTCCAAGAAAAAATAAGGAGGAAGCTTTCGGGACGAAACACCGCCGCCACAAGGCGGAACAAATCTAGGGCTCCGGCGGAGCTGTTCTGCAGGGGAAATATCCCTCCGGGAGGGGGAAATCATCACCATTGTCATCGGCATTGACCCTCTCATCGGGAGGGGGTCAATCTCATTCAACATCTTCACCATCACCATCTCCTCTCAAACCCTAGTTCATCTCTTGTATCCAATCTTTGTTCCAAAACATCAGATTGGTACCTGTGGGTTGCTAGTAGTGTTGATTAATCGTTGTAGTTGATGCTAGTTGGTTTATTTGGTGGAAGATCATATGTTCAGATCCTTTATGCATATTTAATACCCCTCTGATTATGAACATGAATATGATTTGTGAGTAGTTACGTTTGTTCCTGAGGACATGGGAGAAGTCTTGCTATAAGTAGTCATGTGAATTTGGTATTCGTTCGATATTTTGATGAGATGTATGTTGTCTCTCCTCTAGTGGTGTTATGTGAATGTCGAGTACATGACACTTCACCATTATTTGGGCCTAGAGGAAGGCATTGGGAAGAAATAAGTAGATGATGGGTTGCTAGAGTGACAAAAGCTTAAACCCTAGTTTATGCATTGCTTCGTAAGGGGCTGATTTGGATCCATATGTTTCATGCTATGGTTAGATTTACCTTAATACTTCTTTTTTAGTTGCGGATGCTTGCAACAGGGGTTAATCATAAGTGGGATGCTTGTCCAAGGAAGGGAAGTACCCAAGCACCGGTCCACCCACATATCAAATTATCAAAGTAACAAACGCGAATCATATGAGCGTGATGAAAACTAGCTTGACGATAATTCCCATGTGTCCTCGGGGGCGCTTTCCTCTATAAAAGAGTTTTTCCAGGCTTGTCCTTTGCTACTGAGGGAGTCCTGGATTAGGGGGTGTCCGGATAGCCAGACTATGACCTTTGGCCGGACTCCTGGACTATGAAGATACAAGATTGAAGACTTCGTCCCGTGTCCGGATGGAACTTTCCTTGGCGCGGAAGGCAAGCTTGGCGCTACGGATATGTAGATCTCCTACCATTGTAACCGACTCTATGTAACCCTAACCCTATTCGGTGTCTATATAAACTAGAGGGTTTTAGTCCGTAGAACGAACAACAATCATACCATAGGCTAGCTTCTAGGGTTTAGCCTCTTTGATCTCGTGGTAGATCTACTCTTGTTCTACCCATATCATCAATATTAATCAAGCAGGATTAGGGTATTACCTCCATCGAGAGGGCCCGAACCTGGGTCAAAACATCGTGTTCCTTGTCTCCTGTTACCATCCCCTAGACGCACAGTTCGGGACCCCCTACCCGAGATCCGCCGGTTTTGACACCGACATTGGTGCTTTCATTGAGAGTTCCTCTGTGTTGTCATCTTTAGGCCTGATGGATCCTCCGATCATCAACAACGATGTGCTCCAGGGTGAGATTTTTCTCCCTGGACAGATCTTCGTATTCAGCGGCTTTGCACTACAGGCCAATTCGCTTGGCCATCTGGAGCAGATTGAAAGCTACACCCTTGGCCATCAGGTCAGATTTGGAAGTTTGAACTACACGGCTGACATCCTCGGAGACTTGATCTTCGACGGGTTCGAGCCACAGCCAAGCGCGTCGCACTGTCATGAGGGGCATGATCTAGCTCTGCCGCCGAACAGTGTCTTGGAGGCCGCACCAGAGTCCGCTCCGACCTTTAGCTCGGAGCCGACCGCGCCGATCGAGGACGGGTGGCTGGACACCGCCTCGGGGGCTGCGATCTCTACGGCGATTGAGCCGCACACCTACCCCGTCCTTTGCGAAGCTCGTGACTCCAAGGTGTCGGACTCCTCTCCGAACTCCGAGCCTTCCGTGCCCCTGCCAATCGAATCCGATTGGGCGCCGATCATGGAATTCACTGCCGCGGACATCTTTCTGCACTCGCCCTTTGGCGACATCCTGAATTCAATAAAGTCTCTATCTTTATTAGGAGAGCCCTGGACGGATTATGGTCATGAAGGTTGGGATGCGGACGACAAAGAAATTCAAAGCCCACCCACCACCCACTACGTAGCCACTGTCGATGATTTAACCGACATGCTCGACTTCGACTCCGAAGACATCGATGGTATGGACGACGATGTAGGGGAGGAGCATGAACCAGTGCCTATAGGGCAATGGAGAACCACCTCATCTCACGATGTATACATGGTGGACACACCTAAAGGAAGTGACGACGAGGAACAACGGGACGCCACGAAGGATCGCTCCAAAAGCAGTCAAAACAGCGACGTAAGCGCCGCCAAAGTCCCGCCGACAAAGACAACAGCCATATGCACCCGGCCATAGAGCAGGGCGAACCGGCGGACGATTTAACATGCTATCGAGCAACCGTCCTAACAGGACAACTGGAGAAACAACCTGTCCTCGACGAAGATAACAGTCCGGACGATCTCACGCCGGACAAGTTGCTGGAGAGAAGAACCTCCACAAAAGGCTCGCCGCCATCGCGTAGCCTGAAAAAGGTATGAAGCTCAAAATAGCGGAAGATGCACTTAGAATCAGATGGAGCAAAGTACTCAACACATGAGACAAATCTGGCGACGATCGCCGAACGAAGAGCTACCCAAGCTTAAAACTACTACCTGAATTTGATGAGGAGGCCGAGAGCCCCGCAATCAAAAACAAAGAGGCCACCCGGTCGGATGGACGACCCCATGGCAAACAGAGAGCGGCAAATGGCGCCAAGACAAGCCGCACGCGATCCGCACAAGGATTCAGATTAAAAAGATGGCCCAGCTTAGATCCATCTACGGGCCAAGAAAGCAAGCTCCAGTAAGCAATGCAACACATCAAGAATCCGAACATCACGGTACACCTAGATATAGGGGTGCCGCACACCCCCTATGTTTCACCGATGAGGTGCTGGATCATGAATTTCCTGCGGGATTCAAGCATGTAAACATAGAGGCATACGACGGAAAAACAGACCCTGGAGTCTGGATTGAGGATTACATCCTCCATATACACATGGCTAGAGGAGATGATCTCCACGCCATAAAATACTTACCCCTCAAGCTCAAAGGGCCAGCCCGGCATTGGCTTAAAAGCCTTCCCGAAAACACCATTGGAAGTTGGGAGGAGCTCGAGGATGCCTTTCGGGCAAATTTTCAAGGGACCTATGTCCGACCTCCGGATGCCGACGATTTAAGTCACATATCTCAACAACCCGGAGAGTCAGCCCGGAAATTTTGGAACAGATTCCTTACTAAAAAGAACCAAATAGTCGACTGTCCGGACGCCGAAGCCTTAGCAGCTTTCAAACACAACGTCCGAGACGAATGGCTCGCCAGACACCTCGGCCAAGAAAAGCCAAGAACAATGGCCGCATTAATAAGCCTCATGACCCGCTTTTGCGCGGGAGAGGATAGTTGGCTGGCAAGATGCAGTACCAGCGACCCAAGTACATCCGAAGTCAGGGATGGAAATGGGAAACCACGACGCAGCAAGGACCAACGTCGGACCAAGGGAAACAGCCCGAAGAGCACGGCAGTCAACCACGGATTCAAAAGCTCTCGGCAGAATCATAAAAAGTTGCCCCCTAAGGATAACAGGGACGAGCTATCTAACTTAAACAAAATCTTGGACAAGATATGCCAAATCCACAAGATTCCGGAAGCTCGCAAACCACACCCACAGAGATTGTTGGGTCTTCAAGCAGTCCGCAAACTCAACGCCGAACACAAGGGGCTCGACACACCAAGCGAGGACGATGACGAACCCCAAAAGCAGAGCACCGGGAAACAAAAGAATTTCCCACAAGAAATCAAAACAGTAATCTCACTTCGCGTGACAAAGGGGAAAAATAAAGCGGCGCCCATAGAGGTACGCGCCATATGGCCTATCCCGAAGGAGTCCCGCCACTGGTTGTTAAAACCAATCACCTTCGACCATCAGGATTACTCTAGAAGTATACGGAATGCAGGTTGGACTGCCTTGATATTAGATCCGATAATTGACAGACTCCAATTTTCATAAGTCCTAATGGACGGCGGCAGTGATTAAACCTGCTATATCAGGACACAATCCGCAAAATGGGGATAGACCCAACCAAATTTCGCCATAGCAAAACTTCCTTTCAAGGGGTAATGCCAGGCCCCTATGCCCATTGTACGGGCTCTCTACTGCTAGAAGTTGTGTTCGGCTCACCTGACAACTTCCGCCGCGAAAAGTTAACCTTCCACCTCGCCCCATTCACAAGTAGCTATCAAGCACTATCGGGACGCAAAGCTTTCGCCCGCTTTAACGCAATACCACATTATGCATCTCTTATACTTAAAATGCCCGGTCCACGTGGCATCATCTCATTAAAGGGAAACATTGAGGGTTCCTCGAGTCCAGAAAATTGTGTGGATGCCTTGACAGCCCCACAATAAAACCGGCTTCACCAATACAAGCACTTAGACAGGTCGTCCAGACCCCGGACACGGTTGGACGAGTCCGGCGTAAACATACAAGGGGCTCCGCGCATACACAACAAGAGACAATAAAGCTCAATTTTGCTCATTTTTTGAATTGTACTTTGTTTATTTAATATAACGTACATTTTCGCATGATCTTTTTCAACTAAGTTCCTCTATTTTACAGATGAACACCGTGATACACCCGTCCAGGATACGGCACAACAGAGACATAGGCGCAAACGTGCAGTAGGGACCCGTTGCAAGGATTCTTTTCAGATTAAGACCCTGCGTAAACCTTTTTCACTGTCTCTTGTTGATACACATCCCTCGGTTTCTTGCTATAACCGAGGAGGAGGCTAGCGTTTTGGCATAGGCCACGTCAGAATTTCGCGCGTACCTGGACACCAGGGGCTTTTTACCAAGGGCGATTGTTCGACCTGCTTTCATAAAGACCGAATACCTTAGGGAGTGTTCGCGCCTCGAAGTTAGGCCTTATATGCATCAGCTCAATCATGTCTTTGGTCAAATGTTGGGTTTTCCTGCCCTGTGTTTTGCTGCCTTACGCTCCGCTCTATCGCTAGCGGCACCGTGGAGAACTATCGCGACAGCCTCCGGTTCGCCAGGGAGCACCTCAAGAGAGAAAGCCAAAACTGATCGTCATGATATAGCGAGACTGGTCAACCACTCGACGACCCATCGAATCTTTAGAATTCCTCCGCATTGACGAAGGGCCATTTTCGGCCAGTTACATACGCGCCCTGAATTCGGGTGAGCGCGGTGCCCCTAGGTGCTATATAGTAGCCCCACTGTCGAACTCCCATGGCTAAGTGAAAGTGATAAAGCATTATAGTCCGGTTGCCTAGTTTGTTGCGCTATCACCTCCTTTGTAGGACCAAGACGTTGGATCAAGTGTGAAAATGTGTTTTCTGCAAACACCCCCGCATTATATGCATGGGGGCTGAAGCCAAGGACTGCCATCTTTCAAGTTATATACATATACATTAACGGTCGACAGAGGTATTTTAATTTTGAAGGCACAAGTATAAAAAGCTTTTATATTCCATCGAAACACTGTTTCACAATAATACATGTTATTCAACATAATGTACTTCGAAATCGCGTCTCTATTAAACGAGCGCCTGCAGAACTTCCCGAAAATAGTGCTCGACTGTGTACTCGCTTCCGTCTCAATCTTGGGATGCAACATCGGTGGCCTTCATCTCCGCCCAGTATGTCTTGACATGGGAAAGAGCCATCCGCGCACCCTCTATGCATGCTGACCGCCTCATTGCTTTGATATGCGGCACCGCACCAAGGAATTGCTGCACCAAGCCAAAATAACTCTTCGGCTCGGGCCTTTTCGGCCACAAATGAGTCATGACAGCCTTCATGGCAAGCCCGGACAATCTGTTCAGCTCCGCCCATTCGACCAAACGATCGGTTAACGGAAGTGGATGCTCTGGACTACGGAACTGCGACCAAAGAAGCCCTTCAATCTCGTGATCCTTTTGATCTCCGAAGTATTCGGCCGCGTCCGCGGCACTCGCCGCCAAGTCCAGATAAGAATCCTCCGAACTCCACAGCCGGTCCAACTGAGCATATTTGTAGGACCTTGTAGTATGTCTAGAGGGGGGGGTGATTAGACTACTTGACCAATTAAAAGCTATGCCTTTTCCCAATTTTATAGTTTGGCAGATTTTAGCTATATTAGGACAAGTCAAGCAATCATCACACAATTCAAGAAAGCATGCAAAGAGTATATAGGCAGCGGAAATTAAAGCATGCAACTTGCAAGAAAGTAAGGGGAAGGGTTTGGAGGATTCAAACGCAATTGGAGACATGGATGTTTTTGGCGTGGTTCCGATAGGTGGTGCTATCGCACTCCACGCTGATGGAGACTTCAACCCACGAAGGGTAACGGTTATGCTGAGTCCACGGAGGGCTCCAACCACGAAGGGTCCACGAAGAAGCAACCTTGTCTATCCCACCATGGCCGCCGCCCACTAAGGACTTGCCTCACTAGCGGTAGATCTTCACAAGTAGGTGATCTCCTTGCCCTTACAAACTCCTTGGTTCAACTCCACAATCTTGTCGGAGGCTCCCAAGTGACACCTAGCCAATCTAGGAGACACCACTCTCCAAGAAGTAACAAATGGTGTGTTGATGATGAACTCCTTGCTCTTGTGCTTCAAATGATAGTCTCCCCAACACTCAACTCTCTCTCATAGGTTTTGGATCTGGTGGAAAGAAGATTTGAGTGGAAAGCAACTTGGGGAAGGCTAGAGATCAAGATTCATATGATAGGAATGGAATATCTTGGCCTCAACACATGAGTAGGTGGTCTCTCTCTAAATGGTAAGTTGGAAGTGTAGGTTCAGTCGATGGCTTTCTCCATGAATGAAGAGGAGGTGGAGGGTATATAGCCTCACACAAAATCTAACTGCTACACACAATCTACCAAACTCGGTGGGACCGAATCGTTAAACTCGGTCGGACCGATTTAGTAAACCTAGTGACCGTTAGTGATTTTCGGTGGGACTGACATGCATCTCGGTGAGACCGATATGGTTAGGCTTAGGGCATAACGTAATCTCGGTGAGACCGATTACACACACTCGGTGAGACCGATTTTTGTAATTAGCTAACCAGAGAGTTGGTCAGGTAAACTCGGTGGGACCGATTTGCTCTTTTCGGTGAGACCAAAATGTTACAAAAAGGGAAACAGAGAGTTTACATTGCAATCTTGGTGGGACCGATCCGCTCTTTCGGTGAGACCGAAAAGTTACGAAAGGGAAACAGAGAGATTACAATCCCATCTCGGTGAGACCGAGATCCCTATCGGTAAGACCGATTTGCTTAGGGTTTGTGGCAGTGGCTATGACTTTTGGAATCGGTGGCGCCGGATAGAAAGAATCGGTGTGACCGATTTTGGCTTTAGGTTTAGGTCATTTGTGGATGTGGGAAAGTAGTTGAGGGTTTTGGAGCATATCACTACGCACATGAAGCAAAAGGCTCATTAAGCAACACCTCATCCCTTCTTAATAGTATTGGCTTTTCCTATAGACTCAATGTGATCTTGGATCACTAAAATGTAAAATGAAGAGTCTTGAGCTTTTGAGCTTGAGCCAATCCTTTGTCCTTAGTATTTTGAGGGATTCACTTTCATCATCCATTCCATGCCATTCATTGAGCTTTCCTGAAACAATAATCTTGGAATAGCATTAGCTCAATGAGCTATATGTTGTTATGAATTACCAAAATCACCTAGGGATAGTTTCACTTTCAATCTCCCCCTTTTTGGTAATTGATGACAACATATAGATCAAAGCTTCGACAAATGATAATAGAATTTAAATAACATCGTCGCTTTGAGAAGTATGTGATAAGCAAGAGCTCCCCCCAAATTTGTGCATAGTTTTAGATTTGCTTTGGACTGCAAATGCACAATGAATTAGGCTCATGGGTTACTCTTCCATGTCACATACATCTTGCTGAACCGCTCAAAATAGTAAACAAAGAATACATGCACTCATCACCAAGCATAGTGAGTGATCACATAAGATAGATAGGATAATATCAAGCATGCATAAGTGTAGCTTATGATAAAACACATGATCATCAATGTCTCACAAGCATAGTATCTCAACCAAAAGCAAACAAAATTTGAAAAACCACCAAATAAAGCAAGAGAGAACAAAAGCAACACTCTCTCTCTCGAAGTTTATGATCTATACATTTTCTCCCCTTTGGCAACAAGTTACCAAAAAGTTCATAGAAAATGCATAGTGCTAGATCGACTCTCGTGCTTGATCTTCGGTGGTGGTGTAGAGATGTCTCCTTGGACGAAGACTTCAGCTTGATGTAGATGGAGATGGAGCTGATGTAGGTGCTGGAGCTGGTGGCACCGAGGCTGTAGCTGGTGCACGGTTGCTCTTGTGTCGTAAATCGCACAGCTGATGACCTCTGGGCTCTAGGCACTCTGGCAAACACATTGGTGGTAGTCTTGCCCTTCCTCTCCTGCATGTCATCTTGTAGTTCCTCCACTGCAGTCTGAATCTGAGTTACCTTCACATCTAAGTTATAGAACTTTTGTTCTATGATTCTCTCCAAGCTCTCCTGATTTTGAGAGAGGGTGGCCAATCCCTTCTCAATCCTCAGGGTTGATGCTATCAAGTAACCAAGATGCTCCTGCTTGTTCTTCAAGAAATACTCAGATGCCTCCTCTTGAGTTGGCATCTTGGCAGCCTTCTCCCTCTTTGCCTTCTCCTTCTTCTCCTGAGCTTGAACTGACGATGGATCATTCTCATTCATGGCAACCTCATTGTCCTCAAAGTCTGGATAAAGTGGAAAGTGTTCCTTATCCAACTGATATTTACCTGTGCCCATCTTTGAGTTTATCGATTCTTGAATCTGAGGTGCATATCCACAACTCCTCTTCTGATCTGCTGCAGTCCTCTTGATTGTTTCAATGATCAGGCTCATGACTTTGAACTTTTGTGGCACATCAAACACATGCAACATGTTGATGGCATGCCCTCTGATCATGTTATGGTCACCTGACTTGGGCAACAAGGTGTGCCTCAGAATCCAATTTATAGTTGGCAACCCTGACAGCAGAAAGTGAACTGATCCAAACTTGTGAGTTCCTAGTGCCTTGTCTGGAATTTCCTTGTACATGTGTGCCATGGAATTGTGATCCATTTTCTTCTTGGCATAAATGTCCAAATCATCATCATTTCCAATTTGCGAGATTTTTCCCAACAAAATCTGCAACTCCACAAGCAATAAAGCTGTCTTGCACTCCAGGATAGTGCTCTTCATTCTCCTTCATGTAGGTCCAGTTGACCCACCTCATGTCACAGACAATGGGCTTCTTGTCCAACAAGATTGTCTCATAGAAGTCCTGCGGTTCCTTTGTATGGAACCTGTAATCAACAGCAGTTCTTCTCCTTGTGGCATATGGATCTGCCAACCACCATTTCCTCAATCCTGAGTCCTTCCTGATTCTCATGTCCTCAGCCACAGGATGGGCATCATTGTGGTCTGGTATCTTTGGCTTGAGCTTCCTCAGAACATGTCCTTCTTCATCTTCCTCCTCAGCAACATCAGGCACTGGGGCCTTGTTCTTCTCAGCAGCTGGAATACTCCTAGTATTCCTCTTTGGTGCAGACTTGGCCTTGGGGGCAGCTTTGGGTGCTTCCTTGGGCTTATATGTGGCAGCCCCTGATCTGATTGTATCACCCATTAGCTTTGGTGCCTTTGAAGCTGGTGCAGCAGGTTCTTCCTCTTCCATCATGGAAGGCTTCCCAATAACTTTGGCCATGGTCATCTTGACCCTTTCCTTCCTCTTCTTGCTCTCAAAGTGGCTCTTTGGGATCAGGATTTTCGTAGTTGAGTTGATGTTCGCCTTGGACATTGGTTGTCTTCCGCAGCCTTTTGGTCTTCATGACCCTTTCCTTCTTGAGCACCTCTTTCTTGGAAGTTGTCTCATCTTCCTCAGCTTTGTAATCTTCATCCTCTGAATCTGAAGTTCTTTTCCTCCTTTGCCTAGTTGCAGCCTTAGGCAAATTGCTAGGAGTACTTCGCTCCCTTCATCTCAAGTTGAGGGACTAGTGCCCTCACTCAAGTTCATCTGCTCTTCCGACCTGTTCGGCTGTCACTTTGATCGCATATACCGCAAAGGCTGACGCTGACCACCGTGAAGAGTTATAGATGAGATAGAAAAGATGAGCATCACAAAATGCAGAGGTTTTTGCAAAAGAATGACTCAAAAGTTCAGTTTTAGTTTTCCACAGAAAGCATTTCGGATCCACCGATTTTCAAACTCGGTGATACCGAAGCAGTTTTGGAACCTAAAATGATGATCTCGGTTGGACCGAGTTTCAGTTCGGTGGTACCGAGACTGCTAGGGTTTCACAGAATCCTCAAACCGGTTGCACCGATTAGTAATTCTCGGTCAGACCGAGAGTCACTAGTGCAATGGCATAAGCCAAATCGGTGAGACCGAGTTTTTCAACTCAGTGGGTCCGAGATGGTTTCGGCGAAAACCTAAATCTAAAAATTTGAATCACATCTAATCTATGAACTACTTTTGCTGGATAGATGAGTTGCAATCGTGGCAAGATTCAATATGAAAACAATGTGCCAGGAATCAGACGTGGATAGCACAAAGTTTAAGTCGATACCCTAACTTGGCGGTGGACTTGCTACGGCGGCAACGACGGGGATGAAATCCGTTGACAGCGGCGAAGACCAGCTGGCTGTGGAGGCTGTTTGGCGACGAGGGACGATCCGAGACCACGATGGCAGAGCGAGCTCATGCTATGGGCGAAGGGTTTTGAGAAATTTCCAAAATTTTGCCTGTGTCTATATATAGCCCGACCCTGTCGGTGTGACCGAGTGGAACAACTCGGTGGCACCGAGATGCATAACTGTGGTCAGTTATAGCAAATCGGTGAGACCGAAAAGTTCTAATCGGTTGCACCGAGATTGAAAACTCAGATCAACTTGATGATCTCGGTAGGACCGAAATGGAATTATCGGTCAGACCGAGAATCATTAAGAGGTTTTGGAAGTTTAAGTCTATGACGAATCGGGGACTCCGAGTGCTCCTCACACAGAGTGGTTCGAATCTGACTTGATCAAATTTTGTGATGTAGCATGAATAGAGTTTGAGACGAGAAAAGCATAGATAGCTAAAGAAGGTTCTTAGGCATTCTTGTCCATCCACTTGGCCAAAAGAAGAAAAAACCAAACAAACAAAACAACAAGTGGATGTCCTTGAATGAGTAAAATATGCACCAACATGCTCACACAATAAGATGGAAATTGAAATATGTGGCAAAGCATGCACAACCAATCTTAGCATCTATCAAGCAATTGGCGATGACTAGGTCATCTATATATGAGTATATTGACTTAGGAGTCAAATGAGAACATTTGATCATAGGTCATACTCATCGTTTAAGCTCAAGTGGGGTTACCACTTTTACATAATGCATTAATGTGTTCACACCATTAGAGTTGCTTTGACTCAATTCTTAGAGTTAAGCTCCCCCTAGATGTGAGATTCCCCCTTAGAGGGATGAACTAACCTTGGGTTTTGTCGATGATGACTTCATGTAGGTGTTGAAGATGTAGATGCTCAATGTTGATGTAGATCATTTGGAGCAATCCTTGGGAGTGAGTTGCACTTTCAACTTGCCTACATGGGTTAGTCCCACAAGGAACAAACAAGAATATCCATAGACATAGAGTGATGCACACACAAGATGATGTCCATGAAAACATTAGGTTACCTTGTCCCTTGCCTTACCAACATGAGGGTTTGTGACTCCTTGAACTAGTGCAAGATGTGAAAGTTGATTGCACTTGTTCTTGCCAAAATGATATGAGTGAAGAATGTTGGCGGAGTCACCCTCAAGAACTCTCTAGTTCTTCTTCTTCGGGGTCCACATCATCTTGATGGGAATCCTTGGAGTTGTAGTTGTACTGAATGAAGTAGAACTTGACGTAGTCTTGGGGACACCTACATTGGTGCTTTCATTGAGAGTTCCTCTGTGTCGTCACTGATAGGCTTGATGGCCTCTTCAATCAACAACGACGGAGTCCTGGTGAGCCCTTCTCACGGACAGATCTTCAGATTCGGGCGGTTTTGCATGCGGGCCAACTCCCTTGGCCATCCGAGCAGATCGAAGCTACGCCCGCCGCCAAGTCAGGTTTGAAGCTTAAACTTCACGGCCGATATCCGCTGGGACTTGATCCTCGATGGATCTGAGCCACAGCCGAAGGCTACCGCAACTGTCGCTGGCGGGCATGACCTAACTCGCGCCCGGACAGCACCTTTGAGGTCGCACCGGATCCGCCCGACTCATAGTCCGCCGATCGCCTCAATCGAGGACGGATGGCTGGACACCGCCGAGTCGAACACTTACCTTGTCCCGCATAAAGCCCATGATTCCGAGGTGCCGGACTTCGCCGCGGACTCGAACCTCCGCGCCCCGCCATGAATCCGATTGCGCCGATCATGGAATTCACCGCTATGACATCTTTCAAAGATTTCGCCCTTCGGCGATATCATAAATTCATTGAAGCATCTCTCGCTATTCGAGAGCTCCGCCGAATTCACGGCCAGACGGTTGGGACGCGATGACGAAGAAATTCAGATCCCACCACCACCCACTTCAGAGCCACCGCCGACGATTTAACCGACATACTCGATTACGACCAAGACATCGACGGTATGAATGACGATGCCGAGACTTCCCAAGAACCAGGCTCACAGACACCGAAGACCACCTCACATACGACGATACATGGTGGACACATCAAGGGAAGCGATAACGAGGAACAACGGACGCGCAGAGAATAATCTCGCCGATAAAGAACCAAAACGGCGACGAGACACCGCCCTAAGTCCCGCCGATCAAAGCAGCCTTCCTAACGACTCCAGCGATAGAGCAGGGCAAGCCGCCAGACGACTTAACAGGACGAGCCGGATAATCAACCCTTCACGTAGCAATCAACAGTCCGCCACAACACCAGAGCACAAGAACATAAGCAAAAAGCTCGCTACCACCGCAAGAAGTTTGAAGAAGGCTAAACGGAAGCTCAAAACAGCGTAAGACACACTCGTAATGAAGTGGAGCAAAGTATTCAAGACCGCAGACAAATATGGCAACGCCATCAAACCAAGAGCTACCCAAGCGCTAAGTTGTTGCCAGAATTTGACGAGGAAGCCACCGAGCCTTCACAACAAAAATAAAGAGGCCGCTGGCCGGATAGACGCCAGATGACAGCCCAAACGACAAACGGGCTGCACACAAGCCAATTATAATCTCGTAAAAAGATGGCCCAACTAGGTCCATCTACGGGCCAAAAAAGAGGACCCCAGGAAGTAACATACCACGACAAGTGTTCAAGACAGCGCACACCCAACATGGGGCGCCGCACACCCGCTTATGTTTCACCGGCGAGGTGCCGGATCATGAATTTCAGCAGGGTTTAAACCCATAAACATAGAGGCATACGACGGCACAACAGACCTTTGAGTCTGGATAGAAGACTACATACTACACATACACATGGCTAGAGGAGACGATCTCCACGCCATAAAATACCTACCCTCAAGCTCAAAGGGCCAGCTCGGCATTGGCTCAAAAGCCTCCCGTAAAAACATCATGGAAGTTGGGAAGAGCTTGAGGACGCTTAGAGCAAATTTTCAAGGGATTTATGTCCGCCTCCGGATGTCGACGACCTGAGTCATATAACCAAACAGCCCGGAGAGTCAGCGCAAGAATTTGGAACAGGTTCCTTACCAAAAAGAACCAAATAGTCGACTGTCCGGATGCGTAAGTTTTAGCAGCTTTTAAACACAACGTCTGAGACTAATGGCTCGCCAGACACCTCGCCAAGAGAAGCTAAGAATAATGGCCGCGCTAACAAGCGCCATGACACGCTTATGCTAGAGAAGACAACTGGCTAGCAAGATGCAGCACCAGCGTAACCCGAGTACATCCGAGATCGAGATGGAACGGATACCACGACGCAGAAAGATCAGCGCCGAATAAAGAAAAAGCCCACAGAGGCACGCGCGGTCAACGCCGGATTCAAAACCTCACGCCGAGATAATAAAACACGGCCTCTTAAGGACAACAGAGATGAGCTATCAAATTTAAACAAAATTTTAGATCGGATATGTCAAATCCACAAGATTCTTAAGGCTCGCAAACCATACCAACCGAAATTGTTGGGTTTAAACAGTCCGCAGACTTAATGCCGGACACAAGGGGTCTGATACGCCAAGCGAGGACAATGACGAGCCCCACCAAAGAGAGCACCGGAAGTCAAAGGACTTTCCTCGAGAAGTCAAAACAGTAAACTCGCTTCACGTGATAACACGAAAGCCAACACGGCACTCGCCAAGACAAGTGTCGGACAATCCACCCAGTGGACCAAGGTTGGATGTCAAACCAACCACTTTCGACCATCCGATTAGTCCGTATATCCGGAGCGCAGGATAGACCGCCCGATATCGGATCCCATAATAGACGGACTGCAATTAACGCAGGTGTTGATGGACGGCGGCAAGGACTTAAACCTTCTATATCCGGACACAATCCGCAAGTGGGGATAGACCCTATTATTAATACGGCATAGCCGCACTTCCTTCAAAGGAGTGGCGCCAGCCCTTAAGTCAGCTATCAGCACCACTGGGACGAGAAGCTCGCCCACTTCCATACAATACCACATTCCGCGCTCTCTTACGCTTCAAATGCCCGGTCCACGTGGCATCGCTTTCATCAAAGGGTCGTTGAGACCCCGGACACGGCTAGACGAAGTCCGAATAAATAAGCTTAGGGCTACCTAGCCGCACACCCTTCACAAGGGTTTGCCCATACAAGCCATAATGAGATGGCATAGACTCAGCTTTCTTAACCTATATTTCAATTTTTATGAAATTTCTCGCACGATTTCTTTTCCAAACAAGTTCCTCTCTTTTTACAGATGAACAGCGTGCACACCCGCTCAGATACGGCACAACGGAGACACATGCATAGGCGTGCAAGAGGGACCCGTTGCAAGGACTATTTTCAGACTAAGACCCACGTAAACCTTTCTATCTTGTCTCTTGTTGCTATAATCCCTGGTTTTTCAGTATAACGAGTGGAGATCGGCGTTTTGGCATCGGCCGCGCCAGAAGAACCTGCCCGTACCTGGACAGAAGGGGCTTAGGGCTTTGTTTTGCCCGCCATTATAAAGACCGAACACCTTCGGAGTGTTCGCCTTGAGATAGGCCTTATATGCATCAGCTCGAATCATGTCTTTGGTCAAATGTTGGGTTTGCCCGGCCCGTGTTTTGCTGCTCACGTTCCGTGATCATCGGCTAACGCGCCTGTGGAGAACTATCTGCGAGCACCTCAAGAGAGAAAGCCGAAAACTGATCGTCATGATACAGTAGAGACTGGTCAACCACTCGATCGACCTTGGGAATGTTTAGGATTCCTCCGCTTTGACGAAGGGCCGCTTTCCGGCCAGCACATACTGGCCTCAATTCGAGAGCACGGTGCCCCAGGGGCTATGTCGTAGCCCCACCCTCGAACTCCATGGCTAAGTGAAAGTGATAAAGCATTATAGTCCGGTTGCCTCGTTTGCTACGCTACCACCTCCTTTACAGGACCGAGACGTTGGATTAAGTGTGAAAACGCTATTTTGCGAACAACCCCGCACCTTTGTGTGGTAAATGAAGTCGATTTAACGCCATCTTTCGTGTTATACATACGCATACATGAACGGCCGCAAAGGAGATATTCTATTACTTGAACGCACAAGTATAAAAGGTGCTTCCATCATAAACATCGTTTTTACATCATATAAACGTTCATTCGAACGTAACATTTTTCGAGCACTGCGACTCTATCACACGAGCACCCGAAGCACTTCCAAAATAGTGCTTCGGCGGGTAGCCGTTATTATCCGAACCCGGTCGCAACAGCGGTGGCATCCATCTCGTCCAATGTTTCTTCACACTGGCGAAGCGCCATCGCGCACCCTCTATGCAGGTCGACCGCTTATCGCTTTGATATGCGGCACCGCCCCAAGAAATTGCTGCAATAAGCCAAAGTAACTCTTCGGCTGGGGCCTATCCGGCCGGATATGGGTCACTATATCCGCCATAGCAAGCCCGGACAACCTATTTAGCTCAGCCCAC